>OU906948.1:5000-565000 GCA_918317495.1 Synanthedon vespiformis
AACCTAACCTAACCTAACCTAACCTAACCTAACCTAACCTAACCTAACCTAACCTAACCTAACCTAACCTAACCTAACCTAACCTAACCTAACCTAACCTAACCTAACCTAACCTAACCTAACCTAACCTAACCTAACCTAACCTAACCTAACCTAACCTAACCTAACCTAACCTAACCTAACCTAACCTAACCTAACCTAACCTAACCTAACCTAACCTAACCTAACCTAACCTAACCTAACCTAACCTAACCTAACCTAACCTAACCTAACCTAACCTAACCTAACCTAACCTAACCTAACCTAACCTAACCTAACCTAACCTAACCTAACCTAACCTAACCTAACCTAACCTAACCTAACCTAACCTAACCTAACCTAACCTAACCTAACCTAACCTAACCTAACCTAACCTAACCTAACCTAACCTAACCTAACCTAACCTAACCTAACCTAACCTAACCTAACCTAACCTAACCTAACCTAACCTAACCTAACCTAACCTAACCTAACCTAACCTAACCTAACCTAACCTAACCTAACCTAACCTAACCTAACCTAACCTAACCTAACCTAACCTAACCTAACCTAACCTAACCTAACCTAACCTAACCTAACCTAACCTAACCTAACCTAACCTAACCTAACCTAACCTAACCTAACCTAACCTAACCTAACCTAACCTAACCTAACCTAACCTAACCTAACCTAACCTAACCTAACCTAACCTAACCTAACCTAACCTAACCTAACCTAACCTAACCTAACCTAACCTAACCTAACCTAACCTAACCTAACCTAACCTAACCTAACCTAACCTAACCTAACCTAACCTAACCTAACCTAACCTAACCTAACCTAACCTAACCTAACCTAACCTAACCTAACCTAACCTAACCTAACCTAACCTAACCTAACCTAACCTAACCTAACCTAACCTAACCTAACCTAACCTAACCTAACCTAACCTAACCTAACCTAACCTAACCTAACCTAACCTAACCTAACCTAACCTAACCTAACCTAACCTAACCTAACCTAACCTAACCTAACCTAACCTAACCTAACCTAACCTAACCTAACCTAACCTAACCTAACCTAACCTAACCTAACCTAACCTAACCTAACCTAACCTAACCTAACCTAACCTAACCTAACCTAACCTAACCTAACCTAACCTAACCTAACCTAACCTAACCTAACCTAACCTAACCTAACCTAACCTAACCTAACCTAACCTAACCTAACCTAACCTAACCTAACCTAACCTAACCTAACCTAACCTAACCTAACCTAACCTAACCTAACCTAACCTAACCTAACCTAACCTAACCTAACCTAACCTAACCTAACCTAACCTAACCTAACCTAACCTAACCTAACCTAACCTAACCTAACCTAACCTAACCTAACCTAACCTAACCTAACCTAACCTAACCTAACCTAACCTAACCTAACCTAACCTAACCTAACCTAACCTAACCTAACCTAACCTAACCTAACCTAACCTAACCTAACCTAACCTAACCTAACCTAACCTAACCTAACCTAACCTAACCTAACCTAACCTAACCTAACCTAACCTAACCTAACCTAACCTAACCTAACCTAACCTAACCTAACCTAACCTAACCTAACCTAACCTAACCTAACCTAACCTAACCTAACCTAACCTAACCTAACCTAACCTAACCTAACCTAACCTAACCTAACCTAACCTAACCTAACCTAACCTAACCTAACCTAACCTAACCTAACCTAACCTAACCTAACCTAACCTAACCTAACCTAACCTAACCTAACCTAACCTAACCTAACCTAACCTAACCTAACCTAACCTAACCTAACCTAACCTAACCTAACCTAACCTAACCTAACCTAACCTAACCTAACCTAACCTAACCTAACCTAACCTAACCTAACCTAACCTAACCTAACCTAACCTAACCTAACCTAACCTAACCTAACCTAACCTAACCTAACCTAACCTAACCTAACCTAACCTAACCTAACCTAACCTAACCTAACCTAACCTAACCTAACCTAACCTAACCTAACCTAACCTAACCTAACCTAACCTAACCTAACCTAACCTAACCTAACCTAACCTAACCTAACCTAACCTAACCTAACCTAACCTAACCTAACCTAACCTAACCTAACCTAACCTAACCTAACCTAACCTAACCTAACCTAACCTAACCTAACCTAACCTAACCTAACCTAACCTAACCTAACCTAACCTAACCTAACCTAACCTAACCTAACCTAACCTAACCTAACCTAACCTAACCTAACCTAACCTAACCTAACCTAACCTAACCTAACCTAACCTAAGCTAACCTAACCTAACCTAACCTAACCTAACCTAACCTAACCTAACCTAACCTAACCTAACCTAACCTAACCTAACCTAACCTAACCTAACCTAACCTAACCTAACCTAACCTAACCTAACCTAACCTAACCTAACCTAACCTAACCTAACCTAACCTAACCTAACCTAACCTAACCTAACCTAACCTAACCTAACCTAACCTAACCTAACCTAACCTAACCTAACCTAACCTAACCTAACCTAACCTAACCTAACCTAACCTAACCTAACCTAACCTAACCTAACCTAACCTAACCTAACCTAACCTAACCTAACCTAACCTAACCTAACCTAACCTAACCTAACCTAACCTAACCTAACCTAACCTAACCTAACCTAACCTAACCTAACCTAACCTAACCTAACCTAACCTAACCTAACCTAACCTAACCTAACCTAACCTAACCTAACCTAACCTAACCTAACCTAACCTAACCTAACCTAACCTAACCTAACCTAACCTAACCTAACCTAACCTAACCTAACCTAACCTAACCTAACCTAACCTAACCTAACCTAACCTAACCTAACCTAACCTAACCTAACCTAACCTAACCTAACCTAACCTAACCTAACCTAACCTAACCTAACCTAACCTAACCTAACCTAACCTAACCTAACCTAACCTAACCTAACCTAACCTAACCTAACCTAACCTAACCTAACCTAACCTAACCTAACCTAACCTAACCTAACCTAACCTAACCTAACCTAACCTAACCTAACCTAACCTAACCTAACCTAACCTAACCTAACCTAACCTAACCTAACCTAACCTAACCTAACCTAACCTAACCTAACCTAACCTAACCTAACCTAACCTAACCTAACCTAACCTAACCTAACCTAACCTAACCTAACCTAACCTAACCTAACCTAACCTAACCTAACCTAACCTAACCTAACCTAACCTAACCTAACCTAACCTAACCTAACCTAACCTAACCTAACCTAACCTAACCTAACCTAACCTAACCTAACCTAACCTAACCTAACCTAACCTAACCTAACCTAACCTAACCTAACCTAACCTAACCTAACCTAACCTAACCTAACCTAACCTAACCTAACCTAACCTAACCTAACCTAACCTAACCTAACCTAACCTAACCTAACCTAACCTAACCTAACCTAACCTAACCTAACCTAACCTAACCTAACCTAACCTAACCTAACCTAACCTAACCTAACCTAACCTAACCTAGCCTAACCTAACCTAACCTAACCTAACCTAACCTAACCTAACCTAACCTAACCTAACCTAACCTAACCTAACCTAACCTAACCTAACCTAACCTAACCTAACCTAACCTAACCTAACCTAACCTAACCTAACCTAACCTAACCTAACCTAACCTAACCTAACCTAACCTAACCTAACCTAACCTAACCTAACCTAACCTAACCTAACCTAACCTAACCTAACCTAACCTAACCTAACCTAACCTAACCTAACCTAACCTAACCTAACCTAACCTAACCTAACCTAACCTAACCTAACCTAACCTAACCTAACCTAACCTAACCTAACCTAACCTAACCTAACCTAACCTAACCTAACCTAACCTAACCTAACCTAACCTAACCTAACCTAACCTAACCTAACCTAACCTAACCTAACCTAACCTAGCCTAACCTAACCTAACCTAACCTAACCTAACCTAACCTAACCTAACCTAACCTAACCTAACCTAACCTAACCTAACCTAACCTAACCTAACCTAACCTAACCTAACCTAACCTAACCTAACCTAACCTAACCTAACCTAACCTAACCTAACCTAACCTAACCTAACCTAACCTAACCTAACCTAACCTAACCTAACCTAACCTAACCTAACCTAACCTAACCTAACCTAACCTAACCTAACCTAACCTAACCTAACCTAACCTAACCTAACCTAACCTAACCTAACCTAACCTAACCTAACCTAACCTAACCTAACCTAACCTAACCTAACCTAACCTAACCTAACCTAACCTAACCTAACCTAACCTAACCTAACCTAACCTAACCTAACCTAACCTAACCTAACCTAACCTAACCTAACCTAACCTAACCTAACCTAACCTAACCTAACCTAACCTAACCTAACCTAACCTAACCTAACCTAACCTAACCTAACCTAACCTAACCTAACCTAACCTAACCTAACCTAACCTAACCTAACCTAACCTAACCTAACCTAACCTAACCTAACCTAACCTAACCTAACCTAACCTAACCTAACCTAACCTAACCTAACCTAACCTAACCTAACCTAACCTAACCTAACCTAACCTAACCTAACCTAACCTAACCTAACCTAACCTAACCTAACCTAACCTAACCTAACCTGACCTGACCTAACAAAAAAAAAACCTTAGGCAACCTAATCTGTATTGACCTTACTTTACACTAGTGTAATCCAAACCAACTTATCTTTGTGGTGACCTGTCTGGTGACCGTCGCCAGTCTTTTTCTTGGCTTATTTGCTTTGACTTACTGGAGCTCATTGATGCTGCTGGGTGCCCTCTTTACAACCCTGTTGAAATTTTTGCGCTAGCTTTAAAAAAAAGCGTGACCTTGACACTTAAAAAAAAAAAAAAAAAAAAAAAAAAAAAAAAAAAAAAAAAAATTGTTATGGAATCTGATGAGCATGCAACCTTAAAGACTAGGAGAGAGGAGGAATATATGAAAGAATTTTATTTTATTTTATTTGTATGATTTTTGAGGTGTAATGGTTAAGAAAGAAAATTCTTAAGGAATTTAAAAAAACTCCATTAATTTGTTTTACTCTACTTTCGGAATTCGGTTTTCATCGGATATTGTCTATTTTTTCCTTCGAAGGATGGTTTACAAAATAAAAAAGTTAGGTTATTAATTAAAACTAGACCGCGCGAACGATCTTCGCTTGGGCTAATGAGGTTTAAATTTTTTTACATATTAGAAAGAAATTCTATTAAACATTATAGAAAAAAATTTCAAGAATACCTACTTTAACCCATAATTCAAAATATTAAAACGAATTTTCTCGAATATAAAACCCTGACTGATCGGTTTCCGAGTTATCTGGTCCAAACGCTATCATGTTATTGAGTAGTATTATTAAGTACCAAAAAAGTCTTAAGTTCGTTCGCTCAGCTTTAGATGGTGTTAGCTTAACAAGCGTCGCATTAAAAAACTACCTAAAACTAAGTTTCGCGAAAATAAGACCCTGACTGATCGATTTCTGAGTATCAGGTCCAAATGCCATCTGTTAGTAGTGTAATTAAGTGGCATAAAGTTCGTTTGATCGGCGCTAGATGGCGTTAGCTTAGTAAGCGTCGCGTCGCATTAAAAAAAAACTACCTAAAACTAATTTCCGCGAAGATACGATCCTGACGTCGATTTCGGATTGTCCGGTCCAAACGCCATCTGTTATCGAGTAGTGTTATTAAGTAGCATAAAGTGTTTAGTTTGCTCGCTCGGCGCGAGATGACGTTAGCTTAGCAAGTGTCTCATTTAAAAAAACTACCATAAACTAATTTTCGCGATGATAAGACCCTGACTGATCGTTTTCTGAGTATCCGGTCCAAATGCCATCTGTTATCGAGTAGTGTAATTAAGTAGCATAAAGTGTTTAGTTCGTTCGATCGGCGCTAGATGGCGTTAGCTTAGTAAGCGTCGCAATAAAAAACTCCTTAAAACTAATTTTCGCGAAGATAAGACCCTGACGTCGATTTCGGATTGTCCGGTCCAAACGCCATCTGTTATCGAGTAGTGTTATTAAGTAGCATAAAGTGTTTAGTTTGCTCGCTCGGCGCTAGATGGCGTTAGCTTAGCAAGTGTCATTTAAAAAACTACCATAAACTAATTTTCGCTAGTACGAAAATTATTATTATTATTATTTTGATTACGCTAGTAGAAACTAGCGTAATCTATATACACATTCTATCTGTGCGTACCCATACATTTAAACAATGCCTAGGCGCAATCTCATTTTCTTTAGTTGTCGATAATCAAGGGGAAAAATAATCCCACCATTTCTTTGGGTCAGGTGAGAAAGATTTTCGATGGCGAGTTTCTGATGGTTAGCTTAATATAAAATTTGAAAAATATGTGTCTGCCATGAACCTAGAAAAAACAACGGATGAAAATTGTAATCCTTATAATACTAAACGAGGAAATCTTGTATGCCACGACGATCTTGCAAACGGCTCTAACGATTTTGACGAACGGTCTAGAAATCAATCTGTCAGGGTCTTATCTTCGAGAAAATTCGTTATAAGTAGATTTTTTAAATTGAATGGTTACAAAAGTAATACCGCTTGCTTGTTTTATAATACAGCTACCGCCATCTAGCGCCAAGGGAACGAACTTAATACTATGTTATTCTACTTAATAACACTACTCGATAACAGATGGCGTTTGGACTGGATACCCCATTCGGGGTCTCACTTTGTCATGTTACATTAATATAATATTCTTGTTTTTTTTTCTATAATGTTTCATAGTCTTTTTTCCTACATGTAAAAAACTTTAAACCCTACATTGGCCCGTGCGAAGCTCGCACACCCAGTTTATAGTAATAAAGTCTAGCACCGTAGTGAGCTCAGAGTAACTCAGAGCTCGTAGTAGCTCGATAACGTGTATTTTACAGCATACATGCAAACCATGGTATGGTAAATTTGGCAATCGGCGTCCGCCATTAAGTTGCTAGCCCTAAAAGAGTGCACCAGAGTGCACATATGCGTCGTGAAATGTTGTTCCTGTAGCATTTTATGTGATGAAAAAAAAATTTACTCTTTAACGTTTTATTTTGATTAATCTTTTGGTAATTTATGTAAACAAACTTTTCTTTAGCAAAATTAATGTTGTCAATTTTCGGAATGTTAGGTATTTCTCCAACTTTATAAAAAAAATAATTAAAATAAATTAATATAAGATTAACAGTCAGTTAATCAACGCTTACATGATATGACGATGACGATATTTTTTTTTTCAATTCAAGATTAGCCGCATGTTGCTGACGCGAACCGTTACATTTTTCCCTATCCAAATTCGTATAACGCGGCTATAGAAGTTTTTACTTCAATTATGATTAAGATTGTTAACCAAATAGGTATTTATATAATTTGGAAATAGAATTAGTAAAAAGTAAATTAGAAGACATCTAAAAATAATGATGAATGATTAAAATATAATAATATGTGCATTGTATTACCTTTTGTTTATTTTTCTATTTGTAAAAATAAATTATTATTTTCAAAATTAATTTGTAAATAACCAAATGTCATGAAAACAAAATAAATAACTTGACAAACTTGATAGTGACTTGATAAACACTGTGAAAACTACTTAAATTAATTGAATTCTGTTAAATATTACTCTAATGAGAAGTTAATGGCGGTTCATCCGCCATTAAAAAATAAAGGTCCTTTAGAGCAAACATGGCGCTAATGTCGCTTTGTGCAATGCTTTTTCTCTTAAAGATAAATATACTTAAAGTCTTGTTTGACACTTCTTTAGTTATATTTTAATGGTGCATTAAAGTTGACGGTAATGTAGCTTTGTGCAACACTTTAATGCATCTTTAATGATTCCTTAATTTTTAAAGGCGACTTTATAATTTAAGGAACGTTTGTGCAACTGGCTGTAAATTAACTTAATTACATTAAAGGTGATTACCAGTGTTGCCAACGTGTCAAAATAAATAAATCTCCCTTAAGAGCGCGTATAAAGGTACACTAGCGCCACTCATTTAGAAAAACATTATCTCGTGACTGAGAAGGATTTATTAATAACGGCTACACAAAGCCCTCGGTAAGTATGTCTACAATTTTTTAATACCTTTTATAAAGTTTCATATTTAGACACGAAGCAGCAAAATACGATTTAGAGGAATGTGGCCGGTTTTCTTTAGATCGAATTTTATTGCTTCGTGTAATACAATTTTCAAAGTTAGTATATTACGTCCATGGTAACTCGCTCTGGCAGTAGGTGTTGGTTTGGTTGGTTCTTCTTATTATACTTATGTACTTGCCTCTATTTTCAGTGCTCTATGAAATAACGACTGTTTCGTTTGAATAATATATTTTATGATTTGTTGTTCTGTATTCTTTTGTGACACACTGACTGACAGTTATCGGAGTCTGATTTGCGTGACTGATTGGATACTGACTATTACTGACTGAATTCAACTTAATTATTTATTTATTTTGTGTGGTTTCACTGGTTTATATTGTGGATTGGATTGGTGTTTATGTGATTTATTAGTTTAAAGGAACGCTTAATTTCCTTAGATATCGATAAGTTAAATGGTGACGGGCTGGAAGTGAGCGTGTGGTGATGGTGTGGCTCGAATCGGTGTCCAGCTGAAGTGGCGGGATGTCGAACGTGGAGAACTTTCCGCCGCAGGTGCTTCGCAGCGTGATGCGAGAGTTGCAGCAGTTGGCAGCCAACCCTCCCGCCGGCATCAAGCTGCAACTGCGCGACAACGACCTCACCGACATCATCGCCCTAGTCGACGGACCAGGTTCGTTCATCGTTCTTTGCTCGGCCACTATTTAATGCAGTGCATGACATATACAAGGCGGACAGACCACTTGTTACGGGCTGTGACTCCTTTAGTCCTAGTAGTAAGGATGTCCTACTAGTAAAGCCATTCTACTATCCAATTTTATGTGCCAATAAACATTCTTGATAGTGATTAAAATGTTAAATTTACTCCTAGGAATTAGTCCCTAGGAGTAATGAATTAGTCTCCAATTGTAAAGAGACAAATAAATTGTAACCCTCAAATTTGATTTCCATGCAAGAGTTTTAATACCGGTTGGTAGTTATTGTAATAGTTTATTGTGGCAGAAGTGAATATCAATATGTATTCCTACGTTTCAATATAATCTTAAAAGTATTTTTTTGCTCCTGCTAAAACAGGAAGAAAGGCAGTAGGTAATTCCAACAAATCAGACAAATAGAGCTATTTTGATCAATGGTTAACTTTAATGTTTATTATAAAAAAAGTTAAATTTAAGAAATTCCCATTGAATGAAGAGAAAAATAACAGTCTACAGATCTACCCCCATCGGAAATATGATATGAGGTTAGAAAGAAATTAGTTTGTCATGATTGTTACAGAAACGTCACTGTAATTAAGATTTGAATGTGATTATTTAAGAGGGAATAATATAGTCAGAATGTATGGATTATTACATTTCAGCGGGAACTCCATACAGTGGAGGCGTGTTCCGCGTGAGGCTGGTGCTGGGGCGGGAGTTCCCGAATGCGCCGCCGCGTGCGTACTTCCTCACCAAGATCTTCCACCCGAACGTGTCGCGCACGGGAGAGGTGTGCGTGAACACGCTCAAGAAGGACTGGCGGCCGGAGCTGGGGCTGGCGCACGTGCTGCTCGCGCTCAAGTGCCTGCTCATCGCGCCCAACCCCGAGTCGGCGCTCAACGCAGAGGCGGGCGCCCTCCTGCTGGACCACTACGACGACTACTTCCGGCGCGCCAAGCTGCTGAGCGACATCCACGCGCGGCCGCGCGAGCAGTGCGACGCCGAAGAGGGCCCGTGCCCCAAGCGCGAGCGCCGGCCCCCGCCGCCGCCCCTCGCGCCCTCCGCCGCCGCCAAGGACAAGCGCCGCATCCTCAAGCGGTTATGAGACGCGCACTGGGACTTGGTGTACCCTCATCCAACTTCAACACAATCATGTTAATAAACTAATTCATTTAATACAATCAAGTGACCGGCTTCAGTGTTTCATTGCTCTTTTCCTACATGAGCTTGTTTTGTTGTCTCAGGATTCTTAAAAAGCTGTTAATATGATTATTAATTACTGTTGCCCGCATAACTTCCTCGAGGACCACTCTATCCATTGGTGAAAGAAAGCAGTGTGCAAATTGATGCAGTAGTTTGAGTTTATTGCGAACAGACAGACGCGGCAGAGGACTTTGTTTTATAATATATAAGGATAAGCATAATTCCAAATTCTAAGTTAGTTTTAATATTTAAATTTCTTTTGATAATATATGTACTAATTAAATGAACAGCGCCATCTATCTGTTGTTGTTTGAAGTAGGATCAGGTGAAGCTGAATATTCTGCAAATTATTACAAATTTGCAGAAGAAATATTGTAGCCGGCGTAGTTTAAAAAGATCCAATGGTATATATATACAGAGAGACAGCAGAAAGCGATAATAGCTATTATATATTATTGATTATTTTATTAATATCTAATTATAGGACTTTAGTGCCAAAAAATAATTTATTTTGGCTATAAATGACGTTATAAATTTTAGGTTTTGAATTTATTTTCAAAAATACCTACTTGTTATTTTTATTAAAATCACTTAATTGATACTTCAGAAGTGTGGCTTTGAAACTGTGGAGACTTCCCAAGCTCGAACACATTCCCAATGGGCCACCAAAATAAATTATTAATGCATAACAATGTAAAAAAATATTTAATTTTATCAAATGAACACACATACGAGAGTAGGTACATTGCTTCATATTTACAATAATTTATCAATATTTTATACATATAAAATGTAACAAAGATAGATAAAGTGTGATATACTTATTCTATGTGATGCGCGCGCTTACATACGGGACTAGACAATTTAATCAAAAATAACAGTGACATACAAAACCCAATAAAAAAGTGAAAAATCTTTGTTTAAACTGTCAAATAAAAGTCTTAATTTTATAAATTCAATTGGGGTCAGGCTTGGAGTGCAAAGGCAGGTGCTCGGGGGGCGGGGGGTCTGCGGCGGAAGTGCGGGGCGGGGGAGGCGCCAGCACGAGCCGATGCAGCAGAGCGGCCGCCAGCGCTCCGCCCAGCGGACCCACCCAGTACACCTGTAACCGACAGCGCGTCATTCACTCGCTCGCCCATCACTCACTCGCTCGCCCATCATTCACTCGCTCGCCCGTCACTCACTCACCCAGTGGTCCTTCCACGAGTTCTGGAAGATGGCCGGCGCCAAGCTCCTCGCGGGATTTATGCTGGCGGCAGAGATCTCAGCCTGCAATCGTACAATGGACATTTTTGGAGTTTGCGATATGCATATATGGTATGAAAAGGACAATGCTAAAAAAAAACCAGCCCCCGCGCAAACGAAATATAACTGAAAATATAGTTAAATATGAGGTAATTAAATACTGCATAGGGGCATCATCGAAATCGATGGCTAAATGTGTGAAATTGCAGCATTCAATTACCTCATTTTTATCTATTACTTTTAGCTTGCGCCGGGGCTGGGTTTTTTTTTCCATACCATATAAGACTTACCACTATAAAAGTTATACCTAATCAATAATCATCATGAAAGGCACTTTCTGGAGGTATAACTTTGATAGATGTAGGATTTATACTTTTTGAGAAAACCGAATCAGAGTTCCAAAGTAGCGGGTGGCCCGGTTTATTTGCCGTTGAGTGTATATTCTGGAAACTTATATAAAAAATCCCGCAAGGGCCTGCGAGATGGCAGACCTGCAAGCTGATTAGTTTTACTTTTAATATTAGTTTAATTTGGACCTTGGTCGTCCTCGAAGTAGAATCCACCAAAATAATGCCTATAATAAGGTTGTTGAGACAGTTTTTCTTGGAAGATTACTTATCGTAAGATAGCCGACTAATTTTAGTTTGTTACCACTTGAACAAATGCATACAAAAAGCTACGCGATCGTCACGTCAATTTAATATTCACATATAAAACAAGCATTTGGAAATATGTTTAATATTTTTACCAAGACAGTATTGAGATATACTGTAAACAATACTTTGTAAAATAAATAATTACAAATATTTTTTACTTTATTTATGAATCACACAAAATTGTCAAAAATAAGTAATTTGTTACATGTCAGTTATGAAGGCGGTATGAGTAATTGAAAATAAGACAGTGTTATTGGAAAGTCTACCTATATCGTTTGGGTAGCCCTTTTGCCCACCTCCTTAGGTACAGAAGACCACCATAAAATATTGAAAATGTCGTAAAACAGCACCGCATCTTTGCTGATATGTTCAGAGAGTTAACTACCCCTTTACAATTCCATATCCTTAATCCTACTACGGTGAGCACCTGTTATACCCCCCATTTAAAATCATAATTAAACTAAAAATTCGAAGATAATACTTAAATGAAAGAGCTTTAAAGGACAATCAACGACATTATTATTCTCATCACTCATCCATCATCAGGCTCCCGAGGGATATAAAAAATTGGGCGGCACTGACGCCGTGGCGGAGCCACCGTCGTCGTCACAGCGATATTAAATACTAGCTGGTGCCTGCGACTTCGTCCGCGTTGAAAAAGAAAAAAGTAACCTATCCTGTGTCCTGTACGTCTAAATGTACAATACCTACACTTACAGATTTATTATTAGTATTGATTGATTGATGTAGGCATGATCGCAGGCATCAGCAAGTTATCTGTATGTATGATAATAATAAGATTAAAATTATCTTAGATAAAGATTTTTTCAATCCAAAAAAGTAAACAAAATGTTATTCAATAAAAAATAAGCAAGAAAATGGAAATAATCCTGTCCAAATAAGAGATGTCGAACCAGAGATAAACGAAGAACTAATGAAACTTCGTTCAGCTCAGGAAGTTCATATGATAAATTTAAGAAAACAATGAAAACTTCCAGGAGAAAAAACAGGTTTTATTCGCGTTGGTGCCAAAGGCTACACATTTTATAGTGGAATGAAAAAGGAGGCCCAAAACATATACTCGTTGCCTCTGAAATCGAGCGATACATTCGTCGCTTCATTTCCACGATCAGGTCAATTTAAATTACAATCCGTACTAATATTATAAATGCGAAAGTTTGTATGGATGTTTACTCTTTCACGCAAAAACTACTGAACCGATCACCATGAAATTTTGCATATACACGTTGTCTGGGACACCTGAAAGGACATAGGATATGTTTTTTACGCGGGCGAAGTCGCGTGCAGCAACTAGTTAGTCATAAATATTTATGACTAGTTATAAAAAAGTATGTTTTTCACTAAAGGGACTTTGATTAAAATTTACTGTAGGTAACATAGTTTACACGTGACAATAACACATCGATGTACAATATATGATAGATACGTATTTCTAGAGTAAGTAAGTAAGTTTGTTGATGTTGAGTTGATTGGAAAATAGAAAGGGTAGGATTACAAATGAGTAGACTTGATGGTCTTCTGTGGGTGATTGGTAACAGGAACGTGGTACTCAACCACCATTATCCTATTTGAAGTTTTGTTTGCTATTCTAAAGCCTGGTTTACATGTTCGGTGTTTTATCGCAGGTCTGTCAATGTACGTATCTAGATTTAATCTGTTGAAAAAATCCACCTGAACTAGTCCACCATTGAGAATAGCTATTCCCCTGCATGACGAACCTTAAAATGTATATTTAAAAAAAGTCTAAAATAAATTGACAGAATGAGCACATTGATGCATGCTGATACGGCTGAAGAAATTCTGAAAGAAGAACCGGATAACGAAGCCCGCCGCGAAATGGTAAAAGCTTTTGCGTTCTCGAAGGGCACTGAGCTTTTCGCTAAAATGCCTTCGCCTCGTTTCGCAAAGACACATATGCCGCTGTCTCTGCTACCACCCAATTTATTGGACACTTGCAAAGTGGTGTACGTCGCCGGGAATGTGAGAGACGTCGCTGTTTCCTTCTATCATTTGCGTAAGATGTTAACGTTCCACGGACACCTTGGCGATTTCAAAACATTTTGGATTAAGTATTAAGTAAGGATGGAGGGATTTAAGTAAGTATTTCAGTCTATCCAATATAAAACTACGAGACTTTCCTAAGTAAGTGTAAAACGATATTATTATTCAGTATCACGTTGCATTTCAGCGGATTCCGCATACCTTGAATAACATAATAATATGCCGTATTCAAACCTCAATATTACATAAAAAAAAAAAATACACTGATTTAAAATGTTAGTTATATATATTGTGTTATTTAAGTAAATTAATATTCACTTAAATAACACATGTCTATTACCACGTTTAGCAATAAAATGATGTTTTTGTGATTTTTATCTAATGTTTTTAATAAATAAATAATTCAGTTACTTTCGCACCTTACTTTGAGCATATGAAAGAAGCATGGAAACAAAGGCATCATCCTAATATGCTATTCTTGTTCTACGAACAACTGATTCGGGTAACACTTGATATAATATTCTTTTTCGGAACATGTATGTTGACATATCGCTTTTATATTTTTAGATTATCCCTCTGGAACAGTGATTTTTTTGCAAGAAAATACCCTATGTCAAACAAACTCCTTTTTGCATTTATAATGTTAGGATTTTGTCTCTCCAATAGTTCTTGTAACAATTTCTGCGAATTCAAAATTTTCTAGAAGCAAGTGGCATTATAATAAATATAACTAGCGGGAGCATGCGACTTCGCCTGCGTAATTTTATAAAATATATAGCCTGCTTTACTCGCTGATAATGTAGCTTTCTATAGGTGAAAGAATTTTTAAAGTCTAGTCTAGTAATTTTTGCGTACAGTACAGTTTATGTAGTACAGTACAAGTTTTAATTACAGGATTTGCCCGCGACTGTTCGTCGCGTCGCTGATTTCTTCGGAAAGAAATATGACGATGAACCATTCGCGGGACTTTGTGAACATCTCGCTTTTAAAAACATTAAAACTAATAAGGCTGTCAATAATGATTGGTCCGCAATCGGAAAACAAAACGAAGAACAATTTGTTAGGAAGGGTAAACTCACATCTTTCTTATTTATTCTTAACTCAAAACTAATGTTGACCAATAGAAATGAGTTGTTCGATCCGATTTAGCTTATGTCGATTGAAACTATTATGCCTTTTTCGGGAGCATTTCAGGTTTATGCCCGCTACTTCGTCTGCGTCCGATCCCTACCAAACTTCATATGATATTTTAAAAAAGGTAAGTCTGGCGGATGGCACGAATACTTCGACGAGGAGATGAGCGCTCAGGCGGATCAATGGATCCAGGACAACCTCAAAGACACGGACTTTCGGTTTCCTGCACACCAATAGTTTACTCCTTAACAATCGATTTGCATATAAATATATAAAGTTTGAGATTCTGCGCCATCGACACAATAATATTTAAAAAACCGCGTTCAGATACGGTATATTGAAAAGGAGCGAAAAAGGTCTCACCCCGGCGTAGACGAGGCCGGCGACGGTGAGGCCGAACTTGATGGGGACGCTGGGGTCGGGGCGCGCGGCGTCGTGCGCCGCCCACACGGCACAGCACAGCAGCGCCAGCAGACCCGTCAGCAGCGCCTCCATCGCCGCCGCGCCCACCGCCGACACTCCTTTCGCCGGCTGAGTACAGCCCGCCGCGCCCTCCAGCGCGTCAGCCGGCGCCATCGCCACCAGCGCACCGAAGCCCACCAGCGCGCCCGCCGTCTGCGCCAGCGCGTAGCCCACCGCCAGCGACGCGCTCACCTGCCCGTGCACCAGCGCCGCCAGCGTGACGGCCGGGTTCATGTGCGCGCCCGACACCGGCCCGAACACCTGCACGTTGGCCAGCACCACGAACCCGAACGCCATCGCCGGGTGCGCCAAAGGAGCCGGCTTGTTGCCGTACGACAGCAGCGACGCCACCCCCAGAAGCACCAGCAGCGCCGTCGCCAACAGCTCACCCAGCAGCGCGCGCCACCACCGCCGCGCCCACGCCACCGCGCCCCTCCCGGAACCTGCCATCATTCAATACTGATCGTTAACCAATTGTTAGTTTTTGCCTACTTTGCTTTAGATTTGTTGTCGGTTTATCAGACGGAAAGTCGTCTATTGAAGTTTGGTTATTCGAGGTGACGAGTTGTGGTTACGCGTTCATTTCTTTTATCTTTTATCATCAGATTTAGCTTGTGATTTGTTTTATTAGGCATTGCTGTTTTGTGTTTCACTCTAAGTATAGGTAGACATTTTTTTTGCAAAATAACGAACTTTATTAATATCGAAAAAGCGAAAAGTAAGTGATGAAAAACTATTTTATTTGAAACAATAATAATAAAATTCAGTGTATGATTTGTATACATCTATGTTTGTATGCAAGTTTTGTCTGTAAATAAAGACACACAATGTTTAAAGACACTCTTTTACTTTACATGAAGAAAAGTATAAAATACATATCGGTGAAAAGAACTAATACATCGAACAAGTATGTTTTTAAAAGTAAATACAGACAATGAACAAAGTTTGGCTGCATCTTATGAAGGTTGTTTACAATATTGCATATCTTATGATCTTAATGTTACTGATGTTACTTTAAACAAAAAAAATGCGCACTTGTCTCAAAGCTGCAGCCGAAATTGGCGGAAAAGTTTGAATCGGTAGCATTATCTCACCAAACAGTTTAAAAAAAATGTGATTATATTGTAGTGATCAGACAGATATCAGTCATTTATTAATTTTTATTCGTTGCGTTTAAAAGAATATGTTAGATTTAGTGCTGTTAATAAAATTGTTACAGACTACGGAGTATTTGATTGAAAAATGTTCTTGCATTGTAACTGATGGGGCACAAGCTATGACAGGGGTGGTATTGATTGTCCGTTAATCCACTGTATTACACACCAAGAAGTCTTATGTGGAAAATTTTTGAAAGTTGTTGTTAGAATAACTAATTTAGAGGCGAAAACAAAACTTTGACTCATAGAAAGTTTCGCCAAATTTTTAACTACCATAAGTTTGTTATTACACTCAGAAGTCAGATGGATTAGCGCTGGACAGTGCTTAAAAATGAAATAAAATCTGACACTTTTGAACTGCAAAACAAATACACAACACTTGAACGATTTAAAGTTACAAGGGAAACTACACATTATAGCCAATTTGTATGAACATGTGAATGGGTTTAAAATAAAACTATTTTTTTTTTCG
Organism: Synanthedon vespiformis; assembly: GCA_918317495.1. NCBI lineage: Eukaryota > Metazoa > Arthropoda > Insecta > Lepidoptera > Sesiidae > Synanthedon > Synanthedon vespiformis. Next base: position 22,248 of record OU906948.1, read on the forward strand.
GATGAAAAATTTTGAAGAATGTAGCTTTCTTGACCATCTGAAGTAGGTACGTAAATAAAGTATTGACGAGATAATTGGTGTTAACGTTTCCCTGATTTAACACCTTCACTGCGGGGCGGGCCCAATTCGGCCCGCCGCAGTGCTTACGTCTGGTGCGGACGTTGAAAACTATGTTTCTCTCGCTGGTGCGGAAAGATTATCTTGAGTAATGTAAGAGTTCGATAGAGATAAATATATATTTCGATTTGTGGCCAAAATTGTAGGTGTATCATGCATCAAAAACCTTGTGGCCCGCCACGCCCGCCACGCACTGAAGGCAAAAAACATCCACTCAGTGCGGCAGCGGGTCTATTTCAGCCCGCCACCTCAAGAGCCCGCCACCGACCTGTTGCCGCACTGAACGCGAGCACAAGCTAGGCAGTGTCGCGCTGTCTAGCTCACGTGTTGTCGATATCGAGAGAAAAGCAACTAAAAATGGAAAGGAAACCAAAAACATTTGAAGGAAATAAAATAATACACCGTTCGGCTGATAGTGACAGTGATAATAATTATATTTTTCCTACGACTAAAAAGAAAAACTTTAATAGCAAACGAAAAATAGAAATTTTACACAATAAAGTAAAAATTAAAACACGTTGCAGAAAATGCAATCAAAATCTCTGCGTGACATGTTTTGAAGAGAAGCATTAAATATATACTTTTTATTTATCTTATGATCATTCTGTTTTATTTTCGATAAGCCCTAACTTTTGCCTGTCACATCACTACAAAAAATTACTCCCTGGTGCGGTTCAGGTCGATATCGGCCCGCCATTTTCCTTCGTATATTTCTCATTTTCTGTTTGGCAGATCCAGGGGCGAAGCGAATGTAAAGAAGTTTGGTTCAAGCTCATTCTAACAGTACAAAAAAATGTTTTTTCACCATGTTTTTGCAAATTTATAGCACTTTAATCTAACGTACCAATGGTGGGCCGAAAAAGACCTGCCACGCACTGGCGGGAAGATCGTGGGGGGCGCATTCCGACCCGACACCGCACAATATGAAAGTTTTGGATTTTCTATGCCGCAGTTAACGTGTTAAAAAAAAATAGAGAGTGATATATCATATATCTCTTTTCACCCAACCATTAACGATTGCAATTGAAAACGTAAATACTGATTACCAATTGGAAGTATGTCATGTGACCTACAATCAGATCCCTTTTACTTGTACAAGGGAAGGAAGTCAGGAATTGATTTTTACTAATCTTGGCTTGAAAATGGGATGTATGATGGGAAGTCCTATCTCTGTGAAAGTGTGTTTTCTACTATGAATTTCATAAAATTTAAATATAGGTCTTCACTTACAGATATGTTACTCACATATTATGCACTGCGTCTGGCAACTACTAATATTAATATATAAAAAAAATTAAAGTAAGTAGTATAGGTGTAGGTATAGTATAGTATAGGTATAGTATAGGTGTAGTAATCTATTTCGTAGCTCGAATTGGCCCGGAATCGTATCTGGTTTGGCCAGCCCTGCTTTAGTATACCAACTCATCGTTGTTTAAACTAGATAAGGTATAGGTAAGTAATGTTCTCTGTACAATTTAAATAAATATTATAAGAAATAGGTACATTTTAGTACTGAAAATGTCAAATTACAACTTCGCACCTACACGTATTTGGCAACCGGGCAAACAACAACACGTAGCCTAAATTAAAGAGAGACCTATAATTTACGATAGGTCACGGATGCAGTTGGGACTCGATAATATAAGCCTGGCTGTCGGCTGTCGGCTGTCACTTTGGAACGAGCCGAGCTTTTCTTACAAAACAAAAACAAGCTAAATACTCAATCAGTACTCTGGTCTAGCGACAATCATAACAATCAACATATTTATTAACAATGAAATTATTATTCATATAAATGTATTTATCATTTCCTGTTTGTTTTTTCGCTGAGAGTTGGTGTTATTATTGGAAGTGGCACATAAATATAATATTTTTTGTGGGTGGATGTTTTATCTGCACATGTCGAGGTCATGCTAATGTTATTCGTCGGTTAAAAAAACGCAATTAAGACGCCAATGCCAATGGCGGCTGGTGTCGAGGTGGTCTCCGTGGCGAGCAAGAGTTCAGAGTTCTCTATCTATCTATCTGCGCTATGTGCGCTACAATACCTATATATATATTATTATTTACATAAATACCGGTTCGACTTTGCTTTGTCGCGCATATTGATGATCGCGCGATACTTATTAGATTAAAAACACAGCCATTGATTATGAAGGATTAACATTTGCAATACATTTTATTAATTGTGGAAAAATGGGTTTGTTTATTTTAGAAATCTCCTTGGCACGCTGCAATTGTGACGCGCTGAAATTTATAAAATGTATTTTTATATATAAAAGTTTGACGAAAATAGTGATTCGTTTATAAATACCGAGGGAACGGTCGAAATAACATAGATATCGTGTGATTGACCGACGTATCTTTCTAACTTCACTTTTTCTTATCGCTTGGTAATCATATCGTAGGTACCGGTAATGATTTTGGAGACGATCATAGTTAAGTTGTTTAATAAAAAATAGTGAATTTTTAATTAATAAATTAATAATTCATGCAATGGAATGAAAAAAGTGTTGTATGAAGGCACTGACTGACCTATTGCCGGCATCGTATCGTGGGTCGATGGGTTTGGGTTGGATGCTCCGTCGGGCGCCGCAGACGAGCGCTCGATAGACGCGACGGACTTGGACTTAGTATAGTTCGGCTCGAGACTCGAGACGCTATCGAGTGCGTCTTCGTCTGCCCCTCCCAAGTCCCACCGCTCGCGCCGATAGCTTTGGCCTTCCACTCTTCAGATCTCTTCGGCTCGCTTCTCGCTTCGACATCCACGCCAGCCTCCCTCCGTCGCCCCTATCTTAATAAATAATCGCAATGCGAGCTCCTGCCTGCTAAGACAAATAAATCACTAGATAACATTAAATTTATGGCATTAGAAATTGTCATCGAGTGCAATCACGTGCAATGAAGTTTGCTAAATAACAAGACCAAATTAAATACTTACTACAAAGAACAACAGAAAGATAAAATAAATAAGTATTAATTGGAATGAATGCCGCGAGTTGCAGTTTCTTTCTAATTGGGAGAGTTCAGGTCAGGTATCAAAAGCATTATTCTTGCCTTGAAATGATAATAATTAGGACGCGATCAAAAGTTCATCGTTGGCGGCAAGATATAAGTAATAGCAAAAAACAAAATAAGACGTGTGATGCGAGATGATTCAGATCCTTTAGCGAGGTTTCAAAATTATATTATCTATTATTATGCCTACCTACTGTTGCAGATGATTTTATAATCAAATATATCTAAATACCTATAGGTATAGTATAAATTTATTGTAGGTACTTATTTCCACTTTTAAATGCAGTTTTTGTAGCATTTTTGATAGCGCAATTTTTTTTCATAGCCCCTGCTAGTGTTACATCCAGTCTGCGATAAAAAATTTCGGGATTGATGATAGACAATTTTGCGTCTAGTATCAGTAGTTCGGTTGTTTGTCCGGTTCACCGAACTGAACTTTTAGCAATAATTAGGTTGATACAAATCACCGAACTCTTGAAAATGCCTAGGTATGTATGACGCTTCCTCTTGTGCTCTATATACCCTAGATACTAATTGAAATTTACTTGAACAATGTAAAATTTTACTACATAAAGTAATAAAGTCGTTAGCAGTGGCAGATTTACCAGAAGGCTGAGTAGGCTGGAGCCTAGGGCGGCAAATTTGGCCACAAAATTATTTTTCTTACGAAAGTAAAATATGAAAAAATATATTATACAAATGACCTAGAAATTGCTCGCATTCCTCTCAGGAGCTGATACTGTGGCTAAATTGGAGTAGGTACCTAATTAATTATTACATCGGGTTTTTTTTTCATATGAAGGGGTGAGTAGGGGCGGCAAAATTTGAAGAAGTAGCCTACTGGCGGCAAATGGCCACTGGCCGTTTGCCGTGATACGATTAAATTTACAAAAAGATAGGGCCAAAATTTCGAGCACCGCCTATACTACGGGCTCTCGGCTGAAGCCTGAAATGACATCTACTGTGACGAAAACGCAAGAGTTGAATGGTTTGGAATTAAGGTAGAATCAGTTAGCAGCAATTGTATCGGTTCCTCTACACGAATAATTGTCTCATTTCCTTCGCCTACTTACAGATAATTGCTCCCACTAATCACTAAGCGGATCTCGTCAAACACAACTCTGATACGTAGGTAAGAATATCAGGCGATTGATTTTTAAAAATTGTCTTGAAGCATCGTGTTTACTGCGTTTGCACAGTAAGTTAGGTAGTCGTTTTGATGACAAGAGATATTAGAGTCCACCCCCTTTGCACGCCGATCTTTGCATAGAAGGGTAGCTGTCAGGAACCTGCATAACAGGTACACTGTCCACAGCCCGTAGGCTGGTGACGGCAAGCGAAGTTCACATTTGCGTCTATTAGATACATTTTGTAAGGGCTCTAGAGTCTTAGACTTGAGAGAATTATCATTTACTGGCTGGTGCCCGCGACTTCGGTCTTTATTGAAACTTGGACAGTAAACCTGTCTTTAATCTTACTATCACAGATTTGACACTTTCTACTTAGTGCATAAGTTACAGAAGTTTAAGTTACCATAATGACAGACTGACTAATGGTAAGTTCTGCTGGTTTTTGTTTTTTATTTTGAGTAGGTATCAACCCTCGATCGAGGACTATCAAACTGGATTTTTTTAACTTTTTAACAGTCCATTCTGCGTCTTAGACAAAAAGTTATTATTGCGTTTTCCTTTCCCCTACTGCGAAAGTGAGTCTATGCCAATAAAAAAACAAGTCACAGATAATGTTAAACGTTTATTGTAGCAAGTTTTCTTGCTTACGTAAGAGAAGAGCGAGAGGTGATAACCCGAATGATACGCAAATCACAACATCTTATACTTTATACCGACATAATATATATTTATTTATACTTTTATTTCTTTTAATAAGCTATTCATTCATAAATTAATTAACTAATATATTTCGTAGAAATCATTTTACTCCCCAAAATATTTTTATCAGCCTACAGTCACGACTCTATTTCGAGAATTCACAAAAAGAAACGACGAGAAACGATATTTAAACGGTTTAAAATGAAGATTTTATTTCCAATAACTATAAACTAGTATGTAAGTACATATAATTCCTATTTTTTAATTTAAATTTGATTTAATTTTATAGTCGGAACTCATCCATTTTCCCTGTTTTGTCAACCTGTAACTAACCAATTCTTTCCAGCTACCTTGACCTACCTGTGTTCCTTTTTCCTACAGCAACATTTTATGAAGTTATCATGTTTAAGGTGTCGAATTTTCCATGAAAGTGACCTGAGGTCGTAAGCAGCCGCATTGAGTTTGTTATTGCGAGTTGCCCCCTGTTGCCCCGAACACCTGTGCTAATACTGAAGAAGTATTGGTACAGCAAAAAACTTAGCAGACTATTTGTGTTTGAAATAATTTAATTACTTAGGCTGGGTACCTAGATACCTATACCGAAACAATTCTAAACTTTTTGTCTTGGATTAATAGACACCTACGTGACACGACCAGCGACTGACGGATTCAAAAAATGTTTAAAGCTTTCTACAATGTTTACAACTGCTGGCGCTCATGAAACGGCATAATGTGCGTATGTGCGCATGTGACAATGAAATAAAAAAAAATACTTATAATATAAATACATATACGAGTATCTTAGATTAATGATCGGTCTTGCTGTGCTTGAATAGATACCGCGCTATCTAAAAACAATAGTTTCGTGAATGCGGCAAGCGGCAACTCGTTATTGCGATAATAATAACGCCTATTGGTTTGGTTAACAGTCAGTCAGTTCAGATAGTTTTGATAACATACGCTAAGGCCAATTCGCCGATGACCTAAAATCTCTGACATAATGTATATATTTTATTACCAACAGGCTGCCTACGGGAGGTACTTATTACCTAATAAAATATACAGATTTTGTATTTAACATAACGGAGCCTTTATGAATAAAAACCCAAATATCGATTTTTAGTGTTTAATTGTACCTATGTAAGTTTACAATATGTCGTTGACGTCTTGAACATTTTTAAGCGCCTACGATATTTTTAATAGCACAATGTGGCGCAAGCCGCAACAGATTTGAATAAAATAATTGTGATTCCTTCTTCCTTCTAGAAACAACTTTCTGAACTTTTTTCCTGTAGAAACAGTTTTACAGAGAATAACAAAACTATCCTAATGATAGGATAGTGACCTTCTAACCTGAGACAATCTGTATGGAAACAGAAATCTCTCTATTTACTTTTATTTTAAGAAACATGATAAATAAACTTACGAAAGTGTAGCTTCTCTCAGAGGTTGTCCTCTGCAACATCTAATTGCATAGGACAAAGTCGGAAAGGAAGAAATGAATAAATTCATTGATAAGTAAAGCTACTGGGTGCGTACAATGCGAGCGACTCGAGGCTCTAAGCTAGCATTGTGAAGAACCAATTTGGTGTCCTCGTCGGCGGGTGTTTGAAGAGGGATGCAAGTGGAGCTGGCTGTAGGAACTGTGATGCAACTAGCGACTGAGGTCTGGGTGGAGTTAGGAATTGGAGTGGAGGTAGGGGATGGAAGAGATGCTGCCGGTCGACGTCGCCGCTTGCGGGACCGCACTCGGCGGCGCGAGGGTTGTTCGGATACGGGCAACCCTGTGGTGTGGCAGTACTCGTTCAAAATTGCCAAGGCCTGGCACTTCACATCTTGCAGGGACTCATCTTTTGGCAAATCTTGTTCGCTATCTTTAGGAGAGACATCAGATGTGACCTGTGATTGACTTGTTTCTTGAACAGGCTTGCATGAAGGAGGATCTAATGGATTTTTGACTTTATTCGTTTCGTTAGGTAGTTGCTCCCAATTGAGCTTCCGTTTCCTTACACCATTATCGTCACAACCGTGTTCAAGTTGACAGTTCTGAGCTAAATTTTCTTTGTCCTTAGCAATGGATTCTCTTTTAATAGGTATAACTCTGAAATAAATAATCGCAATGAATTAATTTTTATTTTAGTTTTCCTTCAGATTGTGAATGGGTGTAGGTTACAAACAGAGGTGGAGGTAGCCACGGCATTTGAAAATTACTTTACTTCTGTAGCGTTGGTTACTACAAGGCACCTTAACTCCTCCCCTGGTGTCGCATTATCGTTCTTAAAAGCGAGTGTACCGGAATGTACTACTGATTTTAAATTTAAAACTATAGGGCCCATTGATATAGTAAGTGCATTTAAATCTTTAAAACAGAAAAATACGACAGATCTATGGGGACTATCTGTTAAAACAATAAGTTCAGTAATTAATATTATGGCTCCTCATTTAGCGGCTGTGTTTAATTGTTGTATTACTACAGGCATATTCCCTAATCAGATGAAATTGAGCAGAGTGATACCTCTATTTAAGTCTGGTAGTACTACGGACCCCTCAAATTTTCGCCCGATTTCAGTGTTACCGGTTCTTAGTAAAATATTCGAAAAAATCCTGTTTAATCAAATGTACTCTCACTTTTCAACGAATAACCTTATGTGTAATAAGCAATTCGGTTTCACAAGGGATCGCTCCACTATTGATGCTGGAGTAAAATTGCTTAAGTTTATTTATGAAGCTTGGGAGGATAGACAGGATGCTCTGGGTATTTTTTGCGACCTGTCCAAAGCTTTTGACTGTGTTAAATATGATAATTTATTCGGAAAACTTTCCCACTACGGTATTAGAGGTATAGCTTTGGATCTCTTGAAATCATATTTGAGTGACAGAATTCAGAGTGTAGATGTAGGTGGGACTAGATCACAGGGATCATTAGTGACTATGGGTGTCCCACAGGGCTCTATTTTGGGTCCGTTTCTCTTCCTTGTTTATATAAATGACCTTCCTTACCATATTAATGATCATGATATTGTTTTATTCGCAGATGATACGTCATTGCTTTTTAAAGTTAACCGTAGAAGTAATCATGATCATGTTAACTCGGCGATGTCTAAGGTTATTGATTGGTTTAATGTTAATAATCTTTTGTTGAACAATAGAAAGACAAAATGTATTAAATTCACTTTACCTAATGTCAAACAAATTGATCATAATGTTCACGTAAATGGTGAAGACATTGAGCTGGTTGAGTCGACTGTATTCCTAGGTATAAATGTAGATTCTAAGCTACAATGGGGACCACACATTAATAAACTAGCCATTAAATTAAGTTCGGCTGCTTACGCTGTTAAAAGAATTCGCGAGCTAACTGACGTAAATACCGCGAGGATAGTATATTTTAGCTATTTCCATAGTGTAATGACGTACGGTATTTTACTTTGGGGTAATGCTGCGGATATAAACACTATATTTGTGTTACAGAAAAGGGCTATTCGTGCCATCTACAAGCTCGGTCCCAGAGTCTCGCTAAAAGATCAATTTAAAGAAATAAATATACTTACTGTAGCATCACAATACATTTTTGAAAATCTTTTGTTTGCTCACAAAAATATTAGCACTTTTAGTAGAAATAGTGATGTTCATAATTTAAATACTAGAAACAAGCATAGACTTCAACCAAATAAAACTCGTCTCCACAGGGTTAGCAACTCCTTTATGGGACAATGTGTGCGCTTCTACAACAGGCTTCCAGCTAATATACAACAATTATCTATAAATAAATTTAAAGTTTATATTAAGAAAACCCTGTGCAAAAAGGGTTATTATAGGATATTAGATTACATAAATGATGACTGTCCTTGGAGTCAAATATAGTTGATTATTGTGTTATGTAGATTGCTATGTATTGTTACGTATTACTTTGTAATTAATTTATGAAAAGAGCAACTAGGGGGTTTCTTGCCGAGTTCTTCCCCCTAGAAACAGCTTTCCGAACCGGTGGTAGCTTGTAAAGAATGTTGACGAAGATAAATGTTTTGTAAAAACTTACGTCGAATAAATGATTTATTATTATTATTATTATTATTGAAACAGAGATCTTGTTCACTCACTCGACAGACTCATCCGGCCGCAGTACCGAGAGTCGTTCGTCGGAAAGCAAAAGGTGTCCACGACTAACGAGACAGAAGAACTCGTCTAATTTGAATGCGGCCTGAAGCCGCTTCTTCAACCATTGCACTTGCTTCTTACCATTCACCAACATATAACAACGCTTCCGTTCATCGGTGAAGTATTGCTCCAACGACACACTGACACGGAAATCGTCAAAAATCTCTGACATCTCTATTTTGTTATCAGTATCACTAATATTACAATATTTACAATTACTGTTTTGGTTATCACTTATCAATACTTTGGTTTGTTTATGTATTTAGGACATAACAATACGACCACAGAACATTATATATACTCACATCGATCACATCATATACGCCAAGTACGATCTATATTACATTACTCTATGATACGTACGATACAACGTATGTATCAATGTTGCCAGTGTCATGTATTCGTTTAGCAGAGGCCGTCGGAGTTTTAAGGGTTTGAGTTAAACTAGCAATAATTAAGGCCCTTAAAACTGTTATTTGTCTTCATTTCAATTAGTTTTTAGTGTAGCATTGGGGTTTGATATGATTGGCTGGTTGGGTAGTTCATGAAATAACCGTAAATAAAATGCTACATGCGTCACATCCCAATGCTACTACAGCGCCGCCTAATTAAGCGTATTCGATGGACACTTTGTCATATATAGTTGGGCCCTCCTGACAAACTTTTACAATGGGACAAAACTACAGCATTGCACTTTTTAACTAAGTATTTTGCAAAATGGTACTAATAACTTGCTAACCGACTAAATCACTAGGCCAGTGCGAACTGCTTAGCTTAGCCTCGGGGTTGTTAAATGAAAATAAAGTAATTGTCATTAAAGTTTATTGAATACATAATTATTGTTAGTGGTATAAAATAGTTGGCTTGTCAGAAAATGATCACTGCCTGGGCGGCGGCGCGTGCAGCGCGGCGTCGAGGTCGCGCCGGCGGGCCGCGAGGCGCGAGTGCAGGTAGCGCGCGACGCCCTCGCCGGCCCACGGCTGCGCGAACAGCGCCGCGCGCCGCTCCTCCTCCGCCGCGCCCGCGCCTCCGCCCATGCTGCGCAGGTCGCGCGCCTGGCTCACCAGCCAGCGCTGCACGAAGCGCTGCGGGTCCTTGCCGAAGCTCAGGAAGAACTCGCGGTTGGTCTTGAGCTGGTCGATCGTGTCCACGGTCTCGTGGATCTTGGCGTCGAGCCCCTGGATCTCGTGCTGGTTGGCCGTGCTGAGCAGGAAGCCGTTCATCTGCGCCTTGAGCGAGTCGTCCACCTCGACGTCGATGTCGTAGCAGGCCGTCTGCTTGGTGTCGTGGCCGGCCTCGACGCCGATCACGTGGTTGATAACGATGGGGTCGGGCTGGTGCAGCAGCGAGGCGAGGCGGCCGGGCACCTCGGCGAGCTTCATGCGCGAGACGCCGAAGATCTGCTCGAGGTACTTGTCGCAGCGCAGCCACTCGCGCTCGTGCGCGTCCTGCAGCTTGTGCGTCTTGGCGTACTGCCAGAGCGCGTTCACGATCACCGGCCGCGTCTGCGTGTGCACTCCCAGCAGCCGCGCCAGCCGTCCGTCCAGCTTGAACTGCAGCGGCTGGTAGTCCAGCAGCAGCAGGATCGTGCAGCGCACGTTCTTGTAGCCCGGCCGCTTCACTTGGAAGCCGTCCGTCTCCTGCGTGGTGAGCGTGCGGTGCCACTCCACCAGGTGGTTGTCGGGCCCGTACAGCTCCTTGTCCAGCTCGATGACCAGCGACTTGAAGAAGGAGGAGAACTTGCGCTTGACCTGCGGCGTGTCCTGCGTTAGGCGGCGCGGTCTTAGTGTGGGGGCGTATGGGGAGTATGGTGATAGTGAGAGTGGAGGGGCGTACCTTGTTGGGGTCGCTCTTGGTGTCGTCGAGCAGCCGGCCCTCGACGCGCAGCTCCCAGGAGGCGACGGCGTTGTCGCCCTGTCCGGGGTAGAAGGTGTTGGAGATGAAGATGCGCAGCTTGCGCTTCTGCTTCATGGGCCGCTTGAGCGCCTCCTGGATGTCGAGGCGCTTGCGCATGATGGTGGCGTCCAGCTTGCGCTCGAAAGCCAGCAGGTCCATGTAGGCCTGCGACTCGGGCACCAGGTCGCGCACCTTCTGCGGCAGGATCTTGTCCGCCAGACGCTTCTTGCGCTTGCCCCCGCCCCCGCCTCCGCCCGCTCCGCCCTGTCCGTACTCTCTGCACTCAGAGACATTTCACATTAATGAACTCTTATTAATAAGTATACTGAATAAGTGCATATTATAACTAATTATCGTTTTTTATGTCCCAATATTGTTATTGCATTATTTTATTTTATTTTTTTCTTCATCATGCGATCAGTTAGGATTATGAGCAGAAAAAAGGTTTGTTAAAGGTGTTTAGGGCTTGTAAAGCCAGTTCCCCATTGAGAACGACTCTTAATGTAGCCGGCTCCTCAGTCTACTATGGAGTCCAGGTCTTGAATACTTCGTCTCGTTATTGTTATTGCATTAATAAATATAAAAAAATAGAGTTTCCTATTACGTCAGTGTTCAACTACATTAAAAAACTAAATAACTAAGGTGAAAAAAATTATAATTTCACAGACCAGCAAGTGCAGTGTAGGGAGTGTAGGATATCCACCTACAATGTGGACACTGTGGACAGACGATTGAACGATTATAAGGAGGCCTATGTCCAGCAGTGAATTACTTTCAGCTGAGACAATGAGTGAAGTATACCAGATCGTCTTGATTCATTACAGCTTCTCACCAAGTGTGAGCATTACTGCAACAACTGGTCAGTTATGGAGAAACTCGACACCTGTAACTGGCTTGGACAATCACTTGTCTCCACTGCTCAGGAAGAATGTCCGTCGTCTGCCATACTCACCGGACCATGTGCCTACAGAATTCTACTTTTTCCAAAATTTGGACAGCTTTTTAGAAAAATAAAACTCATTATCCGAGAGACAGTAGAAAATGCCTCGAGTTTGTTGCTTCTGTTCAGCTGATTGACAATGGGTTGGCAAAGATGCATCGATTGTATGGATACTCACGCGTTGTAGATGGAAGGCTTGTGCTGAGGGGGCATGGGGCTGCGGTTGTCGGCGGTGCGCTTGGCGCCGGGCGGGGGCGGAGGCGGAGGCGCGCCGGGCTGTGGGCGTAGTCCCGGAGCCGCCCCGGGCCCAGCCGCTCCTCCGCCGTACGCCACGCCCGGCGGTGGCCGAGGCCCGGCGCCCGACACCGGCGGAGGCGTGAAGTTTCGTTGCTGGAAAGGTTTCACATCACCTCATTATATTTCAACCTTTCTCTTGAATCACTCTGTCTATTTAAAAGATCTAAGCATAATACATGCAGAGGGACAGACAGACAGACAGACAGACTTTGTTTTATACTGAGTAAAGATATATTAATAGTTTCTTCACAATAAGTATGTTGTAATAATTTTTAGGTTTTATTAAACTTCCGCTTTGATTTAGACATGCACAATAATCAATGATAATCTTTAGTTGATACAGTTATGGGGCTAGCAGAGAAATTTGTGCAGCCAATACTAGTTTTCAGTTTGATAGTCCAAGAAAGATTTGATTCATTTTAACACAAAATACTTGGTGAACACAAAAACTAGTAAATGTGTACTGTTTACACACTACAATTATAATGAGATAAAATTAATTTTTCAAAGTTAGCAATAATCTACCCCAGTCATGTCAAAGATCTAGAATCTGGATTTTAGACGGCATTCTATGCCACTTTGTATATGACACCTGACACCAATGAGCTTTTCAAAAACATGTGACCTCAGGTGTCTAGATCCTCAAGCTCAAGATAATTTACTTTACCCTTTTTATTACCTTCATATGAAAATTAAATAGAACTAAATAAATAAAGTTAGATATAAATAAATAAACTAAATAAATAAAGTATAGAACCAATATGTACCTTGGCCAGTATCACAATGTACCTAAGACACATTGGGTATTTGGGTAATATTTAAGACATTCTCTTCTAAAAACGTTATATTTGGTGGTGAGATCTTTTTCAGGACATTTCAGTTTTTTAAGTGATTTTTAAATAAAAATATCCTTCTGTTTTTAATAAATTTAATATCGAGAATATTTAAAACGGTCTAATTGGCCTAGGTACACATAGTGCCAAGGTTCCACAGGTTCCCCTAACTATGATTGCTCGCTCTAAGACTAAAACAATACATCTAAGCCTCTAAGGTGATAGGGTGTGTGATTATGTTATGTTATCATCAATTATTAGTATCTGTAAACAGCTCTCTTTTGTGTGTCTGTATTTGTAATTAAGATTTCACTAATATTTCTTATAGATCACCTCAGTGCTTGATTCTTGAGCCGAACATAAAAAGAGGCAAGAGAAAGAATGAGTGAGGTTACGTGGAATAGTTGTTCAGATGGAATATGTACATACTGGGAAATTGGGGCCCGGGTAAGGCCTAGGCGGCATGGGGGAGCCCTGCGGCTGTGCGGGCCCCGGGTAGCGCTGCTGTTGCTGCATGGGACTCGGCGGAGGAGCCGATGTCTGCCCTCCTGCCGGGAAACGTTGTGCCATCTTCGAATATGCTTCTACTTTAAAGCTTCTTCATGTCAATATCCAAAACTATTCCAAATGGTTTTTTAACAATCACTAAAGATTATACTTATTTATAAATTGCACAATTTTGCTAAAACAATTTTATTGTTTATGTAAAAATAAAATAATTCTGACACAAACACCATTACAACATTTACAACACGGTTTGACAGTCCAGTCAAATTTGAGTGACAGCAAAATAGACCAATGTGAGTCGAGAGAATGTACCAAAGACAAATTGGGACGCCAACATAGATACACACCATAGACAAGTAACGAATTGAAAGTAGGAAGTAAGAATGAGTTATTATATAGAAATAATTTAAATTTAAAATATATTATAAAACTCAATATAAATTCAATATAGGTATAATCTCAGATACAATAAGAACTAAAAATAAACGCCAGTGGACGGCAGAGTTATATAATACTATTTTTTTTAAATTTATTTGTAAAAGCTAGCAAACATGGCAAAACTACGCTTCGCATATGCCTACATGCGCGCAACCAAATGCAATTATGAGACGCTCTGGGCGGCTGGGCGAAGGAGAAAGTCATGGATGAGAAAATAGATATACTCTCTGGGCGAAAGGTGAGAAATATCCGAGAGTGGATTGGAATTCTATTTAATTCCAATCCACTCTTGACAGAGACCGGTCACCGGTTCTGAAAGTTAAGTTAAGTTAAGTTCAGTACCGTAGTCCGTACTGGTCCGTACCTACTGAAGAGGAACAGAAAGAGAGAGAGATGCAAGATGATACGTCCTTTACATGTACCTACTTATTTTTACAGAGCTTATTAATAAATTACTTACGCTAAAGTAATAACGCTAGAGGTATCCTAATTCAGTAACTGTTAAATAATTATATTTATAAGGTTGGTATATTGACTGACAAATTATAATATCATGTTAGACGTGGGTAAAATAAAGCATAAATGCATTACATATGAAGAGTTCCTTCTTTTCCAAGAAGTCTGTCAGCCCCTTGCGTTGCAAATTGCAATACTTGCAATGGAGGTTTGCCAATACTGGACAGTCAGGTCAAACGATTTTATAAATATAGATGAGTAAGTAGAGTAGGCTCGATTCTCGGTCCGTTTTTGTTCCTGGTTTATATTAATGATTTACCTCATTCTGTGAGTAATCATAATATTGTATTGTTTGCTGATGACACATCATTAATATTTAAGATTAAAAGACAACTTGGATGCTATAATGAGGTAAATTATGCACTTTCTAACATAGTACATTGGTTTAGTGTAAATAATCTTCTTTTAAATGCCACCAAAACTAAACTTGTTAAATTCAGTACCCCTAATGTTAAAAATATTGGAACGAATGTGATTTTGGGTAGTGAAAAATTGGAACCCGTGGAATCGACCGTATTTTTAGGTATTACCATAGATTCTAAATTACAATGGGGTCCACATATTGAGAAACTAAGTAAAAGGCTTAGCTCTGCGGCTTATGCAGTTAAGCAGATTAGACGCCTAACAGACGTAGATACAGCTAGGATTGTCTATTTTAGTTATTTCCACAGTATAATGTGTTATGGGATTCTTCTTTGGGGTAGCGCTGCGGACATAAATACTATTTTTATTTTACAAAAAAGGGCCATTAGAGCCATCTATCAACTAGATCCGCAGTCTTCCCTCAGAGAAAAGTTCAAAGAAATAAAGATTTTGACTGTTGCATGTCAATATATTTATGAAAATTTAATTTATGTGCACAAAAATATTAGTCAATTTAATAAAAAATGTGATGTACACAATATCAATACTAGGTCCAAAAGTGATTTAAATCTTCATAAAACACGACTACATAAGATAAGTAATTCTTTTATGGGTCAAAGTGTCCGGTTTTATAATAAACTGCCTCAAATAATCAGAGCCTTATCTATAAATAAATTTAAATGTGTCATTAAAACTAAACTCCTCTCGAAAGGCTATTATAAAATCACTGATTATTTGAGCGACAAAGAAGCCTGGATTTAAGCTATTCGGAGTTCGTACTATGTTTTGTATTGTAAAACTATAATTTGTATATATATACTTTAAGTTTGTTAATATTAAGTAATGTGTATTGTACTATTTTACATTTTAATGATGACAAAAAGAATAGTATCCTGAGTTTCTTTCGGGGTTTCTTCTCAGGATCGTCATCTTGGTTTTTTTTCCGAAACCCTGGTAAATTTAAATTTATAATGACGATCAAAAGAGTTTCTTGTAGAAACCTAATTGATAAATAAATATTTTGATTTTGATTTTTTTTGATAGGCATATTGTGCATATTATCTTAGAAGGGGGCTATTCCAACCAAATTCCAACAGCTGTAGTTAGAACATTGTATACTATGTAGATAATAACATTTATTTTGTCCGCGTAGCTAATCTGTAATTCTTACCTAAAAATCGATGAATTCTAAAATGCTGTTTTGACTTTAAAATTCTTTACGAATACGAGCAACAGACGCATTCGATGTCGCACACCGTTCGCATAAGGTCGATAATAGTTTGGCTCGGTGTGCGCATTGTCATTCATAAAAGAATCGTTCGACCTGAAGCCGCGACCACGGCGACCTCTGTCGCCATTCGCCGGCATCGCAATCGACAACCAACCCTATTTCTAATTTGTTTCTAATGCTATAGCATTAACACGAATATTCCGGTCCCACATGTGGACTAAGCCTCTTATTCACCCATTCAAACCAAGAGGCTATCACTGTTATATCATCATCATCAATAAGTACCTACTAATAATAAATCTATAAGTGTAGGTATTGTATTTGTACGTATGCATGTCCCTCCATAACTCTTAAACGAATTAACTGATTTTCATGAAACTTGGTACATAAACATTCAGACGTACAGGTCACAGGAAAGGCTATTTTTTTCTTTTTCAACGCGGATGAAGTTGTGGGCGCTAGTTTTAAAATAATCCTAGGTTCCAAATTAGAGCTTTCTTTATTAGTTTTGGCTGTGCATTAGTTAACGATTTTATAAGTACCTAGATGCTTGGTAGATGCATTAAAAGTGGAACAAAACAAACATATATTTACTTAGTCTTAGTTAAAATATGAAAAGCATTTATGCAAAGTAAGCATGTCATGTAAGCATGACCGAATGTACCTATACGTGTTAATATGGCTCAGGTTCCGATTACTGTCGGCGTTGCTATTCATTATTAACCGGATCTGTGGATGAAAACTGATATTGAATGAACAATTAATAAAAACTGAAAGAATACGGTGAAGTACCGCGTAAATGCAGATTGGTAAGAATTTTCATAAAACTAAATAATTACCTAAGGTCTCCACAGGAGACTCGCTCCTCATTTCGTTAGCAATGTTATATATCTATATGTATATGTAAAATAAAAAGTTGAATAATTAAAAAGTTACTCGTATTTACCTAATCAACCTGAATTTAAGGGTAGATTTATATTTACTTAAAATTTTAAAATAGGATAAATAGGGTATGTAGATCTACCTGTTGTTCAATTTTGATAACCAGTTAATACCTAAATAAAGATTGCCACGATTGATTACCCTATTTGTTTTTAATTTTGCTAATCCAAGTTATAAACATAATGTTTGTTTGATCAAAATAGAAGTACTTACCTAATTGGGCAGACTATCTGTAACCACCCCTTTACAAAAGACCACCGTGATATAATAGCACACCTATGTGCTGTTATGAGAGCCTCTTATCTTTGCATTTGCAGGCGTTGCTTGTGTTATAGGCGACGGTAGCCAAGTGGATCAAGTGGACCATCATCTGCAGCAAGTGCCCTGCCCGCTGCCGACTACAGTAAGATTGAGGATAAGGAATTGGAAAAGGTTAGGGAAGTGGCGTCCTTTTTGTTTTTGTTTCCATAGAGATAATGATGCCCTGAGTGTTGCATCACAGTATACCCGACTCCACTGAGAAATGTGTCCAGTGACCTATGGACTAAAATCTCCCCCTATTCCTTTGAGGCATTTCTTCGAAAGGGCGCTGTCATTTAGATATCAATCACTAAGTCTGAAACCTTTGGCGTTCTATCCCATCCTTGATCTGCTTTGCCTTTGATAAAGGCTACAAATAGATTCTCGGTTGGTTCACTAAAAGTGGCATATTAAAATATCACCGCACTCAAAGCTTGGGGTGATATTTACAAACTAGTTGCACAAAGTTGTCCTTAAGGTGAACATGTGATACAACTTAACCATTATTACTAAATGTTCAAATGAGTCATGCAACATTTTATATTATTCATCTTTTTATCAGAAATTATGAGAGAAAGTGATGGCATGTACCTATAAAAGAAATCCAGTAGACACGTTACTTTTTCGCAGTGATTTTGTTTGAGACCCCGAATCTAGTGTATCCTTTTTATCAAAGCGTTTGGCCATTATTTCACGAAGTGTGGAAGGCATTTGGCCACCCTTACTCACTCACCGAAACACAACAGCACAGTCAGCACATATGCTGTTATTTCACGGTGGTGCAGTGTCCGTTGTCACTTATCCTATCGAGGTTAACCCAACATCAAATAGGCTATCACCTGACCGGTAAATCGAAAAAAATAGGTTAATTAGTAATTTTTTGTCTCGGTAATCAGTTCCTGTGGGATAAAAATACTTTCTCTTTGACATTATTCAATATTATTACTTAGGTACGCTAGCTGGTGCCCGCGACTTCGTACGCGATGATAAATTAAAAATATAAAAGAAATTATAACGCTTGATGCCTTGTTGCTATAACACATTGGCCAGGCGTTAGTTACAGTTTTATATTTTAGATAATCCCTCCTGAATAGTACTTTTTTCTTGGATGAAAGGTACCCTATGTCCTTCCTGGTCTCCCAGACAACGTGTATGCAAAATTTCACGGTGATCGGTTCAGTAGTTAATGCGTGAAAGCGTAACAAAAAAACTCACATTCACATTTATAATATTATAGTAAGGATATAATATATTAGCACCAGCAAAGTTATAGGTTCGGTAATACTAGTTCATAATTATAAATAATAACATAGTAGCATATTTTTTTGTTTGTCGCGTCATTAATAATTATTAAAAATTAGGAAATGTACGTGAATTTTAATGTTTAAAAAAGTTATTGGAGGTCACTGAAGAGCATTCCTCAATTTCTTTAAATCGAGGCGAGAACGCGGAAAAAAGATATAAAGTCTTGACTTTTTTTTTTATTTTGAAAAGAAAATCCTTAAAAATGTTATATCCAAGTTATATTATTGTCCAAATAGTTCATTTTAAAGCAGATAGACCTACTTTTTTCTATATGAAACATACCCTACTTATGTCATTTTGATGAACCATGAAAGTGCGACAAACAAACGAACTCACTTTAGCATTTATGGATAATATTAGTTAGGAGTCAAAGAAAAAGCATAAACAAAGGTAGGTTGAAGGAATCTCTCTTGAATGTATGGCCTAGTTCTTAGCTCCCTTAAGACTCCTAGCTAGACCATTCTACCATAACCCCTAAGTTTAGACTTTTACTTTTAATTTGGTTATGTATTCTACATACAGACGAGAGCCAACTTTAAAAGGTTCACTTCCAAAGTTGACGCAGCCGGGAATCAAATCCGGGACCCCGCAGACAGAGCGTTAAGGCAAGCACTCTAACCACTCACCAAATGGGCTCGAAAAAAAAATTAATTTTTTTATCGATCGTAGTTTTGCTGATTATTACCCGTTACCTATAGATATATAGTTGAAGAGTTTGTTTGTTTAGTTGTACGCCTTAATCTCAGGAACTAGGTAAGTACTGGTTCGAATTGAAAAAACATTTTTGTGTTGGATATAGTGCATTTATCGAGGAAGGCTAAGTCTTTAGAGAACGTGGACGAAGTCGCGGGCACCAGCTTAGTTAAAGATAAGCCTAAAGCAGCCATCGTTATTTAAGAAGGACACTTCGGTGGACAATTTTTCAAAGAATATTCGCCTAGCACATGAAGCATATACCTATTTGTTATTAGAAGCAATTTTAAACGAAGGCTTTAGATTGAAATTCTCAAAATGTTATTTTTCACAAGATTTGGTAAAGTGTCAAATACTTGTACATATTGTTAATTTAAGAATCCAAAGATCCAAAGAGTTTCTTCCAATGAGCAAATAATTTATGAACAATTTTATGATTAAACTAACTGGGCGCCTGCGACTTCGTCCGCGTTAAAAAAGAAAAAAGTATAGCCTATGTTGTGTCCTGTACGTCTAAAGGCTGTGTTTATCTACCAAATTTCATGAAAATCAGTTAATAGAGGAACATACAACATGCATACAATATCTACACTTACAGATTTATTATTAGTAGATATTGATTGATATAAGTACTTACCTATGCAGTTCTAATTAGTAACTAATTAGGTAATAACTTAAAAGTATAATTACCTATACTATAGTCGTATATAAATGTGAAATAAAATTTCTTTATGAAGTTCTTCGGCTTCGTAAAGAAAACATGTTCAATAACTTGACGAGGCAATTATAATTATGGAAGAAATATTTTAAGTCATTATTACCAATAAGTATTGATTATAAGAGTGATGCAATACAAGTTAGATGCATTGCATAACGAGACGTGTCATTTATTCTTTCTGTTACTTTCCTAATGAATATTAGGAATTAAATAAATTGTTTGTTCTAAGTAGTTGTTCTAAATATATTGCGCTCGCAGTCATAAAGTGGTATAGTAGTCTAATAGACGGGTAAGAGAAGTGCGGGTGAAGCTGTCTATAACCCTGCATTCCAAAAAAGAAGTTAGCCTACAAAATAAGAGATTTAGGTCTAATTAGGCCTAATATAAAGAGACCATGACCTTTTTAACTTTGTCATTTATAAGTTGTGCAATTATAGTAAGTGTCGTCTGGTGGCGCTGAAGAGGTCCGATGTGCCGATGGTGTGTGGTGGCGTGCGGTACTAGAGTGGTATAGTGGTATCTGCGGTGGAGCAGCGGGCGTGGGGCGAATGGGACGAGTGGGGCGTGGGGCGAGTGGTGCCGCCTCCGCGCGGCCTTCGCCACCACCGCGCCCGACAGTCCGCTCGCCGCGCTGGCTCCGGCCGCACGCGCAAACCGCGCGCAACTTGCGTCCACCGACCACGAGTGCCGCGAACTCTCGGAATCGTTCCGTCCAGCGAAGTCGACGGAGGCCAAGGAGTGGCGGTTCGCATCTTACCGGGCAGCATTAGAGTCGTTTGGTTATTTTCTAATACTGTCAGGTAAAGATGTCGTCCGCGCTCCACGTACTGCACAAGAAGAGTCCGCCTCGCTCGGAACCGGTCCACGGGTGCCTGCCACTTTATAATTATCGACTCTTGCGCCGCGACTAGCGCCGTCCAGGTAACAGTTTCACGATTGTCACTCGTCACAGCGAACCCGGCGACCGGTCACCTCGCGGCGAGCCGCGTGGCCGCAGTCGCCCGCTTGTGTCCACTCGCTTTATCTATTCCATTTTATCGCTATTATAGAGATTATAGTTTACACTGCGTCACGACGAGGCGACGAGGCGCCTCGCCCGTTTTTTGTGTTTCCACATGCGTTTCCTGCATCTCCATCTGGGCGTAGTGGCGGACGCCGCTTCCACCCGAGCCCGATGTTATCAGCGGTAATCCGCGCACTGCTGCGTTTCCTCATCGCCGACCACGTAACCCACTTAGCTAATTAAAATTCCTCGAGGCAGGCAGCGAACATGCGTTTTCAACTCATTAACTCCGAGTCCAGTCGGACGCTCCGTGGTTACGTCCGTCGGAGGCAGTCGCGGACTCGACTCATTAATTCAGCCGAGATGTGGTGCATTATTCATTAGCCTGTGGAAAGTTTAGACTTTCCGAATATAAATATGTGGGTCAAGGCCCGAGCCTTCACCGCATCGGGCCGAGGACACGAGGAAGCACATGGCTCGCACGTGATGTTCTTCGGGGTCGCGGGTTATCGCGGGCGACCTTTGCCCCCGTTCCCGTCGGAGAGCGGTCGGAGACAGGGGACGGGACAGGTCTCCGGTGAAAGCCGGCTCGAGTTAATCGCTCAGGTGGATTCCGCTTTCGAATCGTATTTCGATCGCGGCGGTGGTGGTGTCGGGGACCGGTTCTTAATTTCGTATAGGTGCGCCGTTGTGCATCTATTTCGGGAGTCGTTGACCGGCGTTTGGCAGTCGCCGCCGCGGCCGGCTTATTCCGTCCGCCTGACGTAACGCTCGGGATGCGTCGTCCCCAGGCGCTATACCGAATGGGGCATAATGTTATTAATAAGTCGGGGGCGGGTGGACTCGCCCTCGCATAAACCACTCTTTATTGGCCATCAAACGCATGCGATCTCTAGCGCACGAACGCAATTAATAAAGCGCTATCCCGTCCCGAGGGCCGAGGCGTGGACTAGACGATGTTCCGTTTCACTGCTACTGTGTAACAAGTGTCGCCGCGGGGTGCGGGGCGGGGGGCGCTATCGGCCGACGACTACACACACGCACACATACACACACACACACACACTCGCATGCACCCCGCACCCCGCACGGCGCCCCGCGCCCCGCGCCGACCGACTAGCAACAGGCGGTTGGAATTAAAATCATCGTATTATGAAGCGACAAAACACAACACTATCGTCAAATGAGAAACTAGAAAGAAGGAAGTAAACGGTTCACGTCCCCAAATTCACTTCATATACAAATACATGGTATACTCATATATGTTATAGATGCAATGTTTGCAAATATAAGTCCGTTGTATGACAACAGAGTTGTCGATTTGTAATTAGTAAATAAACTTTCTTTTGTTATCAAAATCTAAGCATGCGTTAAAAACATTTCCGACCGGGTTGCTTTATTTATTGGTCAAGATCAGCGAAACCTCGAAGCGACTGGACACATTTTACGTATCATAAATATTTTCATTTTCATCATTACATTCTTTACCCGTAATGTTTTCAGTGTTTCCAGAATTTTATCCAGACTTGCCTAATATTTGTAGGTACCTATAGTCTAAATGCCTAACCTCCTCAGTCTGCGTGATTTCAACACTCGGTCACCGGTAGCAAAAGAGATTTGGAGTGGACAAACATAAAATGAAACTACACTAGCCGAATTCGGTGACGTGAAGTGAACTTTATCTTAAGATATATCATTTTCTAAAGAACTGCATAATACAGTAAATATAATACTTTATTACAAAGTAAACAAAAAATAAAATATAACAGAAGCGTAGGGCTATTCGCTCACACTGCGGCTTTTTTTTTACTTTTAACATTTTTTTTATACCATCGATAATTCAAACGAAAAGGTGCAATTCTAATAATTTTACGAGGAATTTACATGTACCACATAATCAACCTTGATTATGAAACTATTTAGTTAGATAAGGATTAATATCAGATAAGAATGTTATTATCTTTCGATTCTACCCGCGTGTTTTGATTGACTTATTTGAATAGAAAACGGTTATTGTGTCTTTAACTATAACAGTTAGACATTATAGCCCTGCGAAGTTTTTTAGGTACCTACTGATGAGTACTATAAACATATAGTATACATTAACGTCAAACAGGGTTTTTGGTTAATTTTTGTTCCTACGAAGTGTTTCTGCGATATTTGATATTGATTTTTATCTCTATAGGTACTACAATAATTTTGGCTATACAGTTTAATGCTCAAATGGGGGAAAAAAATGAATTCTTCTATTGTTTTTTGTAGTGTCAAAGTCACCCAAAGTGAGGGGCATTTTGACATTAGTATTGAAATGAACTGAAAGCCATCGCTTAAAGCTTACATTTATAAGCTTTCTAAAAAAATAAGAAACTTATGAATACAAAAATAAGAAGCTTATGAAAATTGAACAAAAAAGACCAAAATAATCAACATATCTTTATTAGGATTTTTTCGTACCATTCCCCCCGCCACATTTTTATGGTGACACAGTGGATGCATCGCTGTTATTTGCCGGGACTTCCCGCGCTTCTGAATCGTTATAATTAAGACACCAACAGACCTGTTTTAACCCATTGTCAATTTAGCCCCAAAATGTGTCAATGTTTCCCTGGAAGTCAAAGTATGTAATCCCGTTTGACAGCATTTTATGTATTATCAGCGTACCTTAGCGTACCATTCGCAGCGTACATCAAAATATGAAAAATTTTGACACCTTGTGTCGGATTATTGTAATTTTTGGAAAGATCTCTATTTCTTTTTTTTTTTTAATATAAAATACACCCTGATAACGTCGCTTTCAATAAATTAAAGAATTTTTAAAATCAGTTTAGTAGTTTTACAGACTCAATCTCACAACCAGATTCGCAAACAGACACACAAAAAAATCCAATTTTTCCTCTTCATGAAGTGGTACATTCTAACGGAACGGTAGTAATACTAAATCTATGGATACACTAATATTAGATAGTGGATAAGTAGCTAATTTTCTTAACATCAGACAAACTTAAGATTTGATCTTCGGCAAATATTTTCCATTTTGACCCTACTACCTGAAATGACATAATGATAATTGCATATATTGTAAAATATGTTGGCTACTGTCACGAAAAAGAAAACAAGGTTAGATTGTTAGTTCAGGTTAAACTGTTAAAAGAATAGTTAAAGAATACTTATAACATTAAAAGTTTCTATGTGATGTTAAATAGGTTACATAGGTTCAAGTTCATCTAAAATCCTCACAGCAATAAATGTCCTCTTATATTTTTGAACGCGGATGAAGGCTCGGGCACCAGCTAGTTATCAGTGTAACGAACTAACATATCTTGCTAACGAAAATGAGTGGAAATGAATTAGGTATTTTTGTTCAATGTCTCTGTCTTGACATTGAATGTATATTTTATTTTTAATAATAACCAATTCTTGTTAAATGGAAATTAATTTAAAAAGATCCACTATTGTTCCACGTGGAAGTTATATTAATTTAAATTTATTAAGTTTGATAGAAATGCGAAATGATGGCTCGAATCGAGCCTTTCTCGAGAGTGTGCGCAACAAAAGACTTCAACGAAGTTAAACACCTTCATGTGAGAATTGAGACAATTTGGAGTAACGAAAGAGACTCGTTGAACGTTTTTCGTGTGACATTCAATACAGTGTTTGTACAAATGTTACGTTGAAGGTTACGCATATCAAGAAAGCGTATTTGCCTCGTCTATAGGCGTGCGAGTAATTGTGATAGGCGACGCACGGCCAGGAGCAGGAATGCCGTCGGTTACGTATTATTTTTAAAGACATGTCGTCCTTGTGTGAGTAGCATTTGTTTGCAGATATTTCGGTGACAAGCTAGTGTGCGCGTCGTCGGCCGATCGTCGGATATTTTTATCCTTCGCATTGTCTCTCTCGGAGTCCGCTGGCCGTCGAGCGTCTCCCGATTTCTTGGTTCTTGGTGAGGATCGAAGACGGGACGGGATGGCCTCGTCTCGGAGGTCGAGGTAAAAGTGGCCAAACACCAGCACACTTTTACATCTGTCGGGGTGAAAATTTTCGTATTTTTTTTTTTAAGTAACTTGTAACTTTTTAGAATAATAACATATAATTAGAAAAAAAAAATCTGTTTTTAGAATTTTCAATTTGTTTCTCGTGTAATTTTGTTTTAATCGCACATTTTACAGATAAAGTCGATTCCTTTTGTGAAAAGATAGGGCTGAAATAATATATTAGCAACAACAGCATTGTTGAAGTGCTGGTGACCACAAAATAATTTTGAGTGAAAAAGTGTTGAATTTGTACTTAATTAAATGCCAAAAAATTTTCCCCGACTTAATGTTTATCACAAACGGTTGTGATAAACAATTGTGATATGAGTACGATTTACTTTAAAGGATCTTTTAGCAATAAAGATTAAAAAACGTATGCAGTGCTACCAAAGGAATTCGCATTGGTAAAGTATGAAAGGACTAGGCACATATCCGACGGTGGAACGCCGTCCTGATTGGCGGATATGTGAACAAGCCTTTATAGGCTGTAAAGGTCATCACGTGCAATGGCAGCGATGTTGCACCTGCACATACATCTTCCATTGCGCGTTGCAATTTCAATACCCAACTTTAATTTATTTTTATAATCCCAGTAGTTTTTAATAAATTCACTTTTCACTTTTATATAAATCAAGAAATGATATTAGGTCCTATGCACCATACAGTGCAGGTCGTGTTATGAACGTATCACTTGACCGCCACCAACTGTCAAGTGGTACATTCATAATCTAAAAAAAAAGCGATTAATATCTAGATAAGGTTAGGTTATCATTATCTGAATTGGGCTAGCTAAGGCTAGTTATAAAATTGTACACTTACACAAGATATACCTATTGCAAATGACGTTTTGTATTTATTTGGTGAATTGCTTTGAATTTTTGCAGTGTTGCCGAGAAGAGAGCAATCGTCTGTGTTTCATATAACATTTTCACACGAGTCGCCAGACGCACTCTTGCGGTTTCATACAAGTGAAGTCCCAGATAAACTGGATACCTTTTTATGTTAACAGGCGACAGGCAGGTCCACTTGGTATAAAGTGGCTAATCAATCAATCATGAAACTTGATAGATAAACATTTAGACGTACGGGACACAGGATTATACTTTATTCTTTTTCACCGCGGACTAAGTCGCGGCGCCAGCTAGTTTAAGCAATACCAAGAGAGAGGAGAAACTTGTAACTCGATGGCCATCTTTAGGAAAAACAATAAGGGATGAAGTGCAGACAGAGGGATGATTCTTACCGAGGACTGCTCAGTTTGTAGGCTACACTGACTCTGCTACTACTACCTGTTCAGTAATCATACCCTGAATAATTATCTTTATGTAGCGGAGAAAATATGGGATAGAGTTTTACCTACAAAAGGACTTCAATTTGTCCAAAAATGAGAGCATCGCATTGCCAAGTCAAAAGTGTAATGGAACCCAAGTATTCTGCAAGTTTTCTGACAATTTTATTTAAAACGTAACATTATTTTGTATCGACAAGATGATTATTATGGGCAATCATCTTTGAGGCATCTGAGAGTTTGACCAATCGCTTCGTCTCCGCCCCCACAGTCCCACTCTATGGCCAGTCAGAATTCAGATGATTAGATATTTATTTAGTTAGGTTTAGTTCCCCATCGGATATAGGTGGCACCGAAAAGGCAAACATTTTTTCAATTTAAACTGATATGAGGCCCTTCATTTCAATACGTATTTGGGTATCGACACTTGGCTTATCTTTTAGGATAAGGAGGTGATAATTTGAGGTAGCCATAGGCCATAGTGGCCATAGGCAGTGCTCAGTGTCCGGTGGATGTCCTGCGAGCGATGACGAGGCGGTCGACGACCCCAGACGTGGGCGCCCACCGGCGCCCGCGATAAGCTTTACATATATAAAGTTACGAGTCCGCGGTGTACAGCGCCTGTCCGGTCGCCGAGGCTGGTTATGTCCAATACCGTTAACTTTCTTGCTTCGGATCTCGTTTTGTTCCATTTTTGTTTTAAATTTAACACATGCAATGTCGGTCCCACTCGGCGCAGATATACCCACGCCCGGAACCCGTAATAGTTATAGCTGTACTGCATAGGTGTACTGTAGTGCATAGATTCGAGTCGAACAGGTGCAGCGCGCAGCCTTCGCCCGCCGACCTCGAGGCGAGCCACTGTCGTCCGCGCTAGACGAACATCTGTCCCGTCCGATGGCTACTTTTCTCTGCATTCTCACTCATTATTCTCACCCATGACGCCTCATCTCAACCAAATTGCTGCCAAATAAGGCCAAATATCTAAGCACCAAATGGTATCATTGAGTTCGATGGAAGCAATCCCTTGGATATACATAGTTCCAATTCATCATCAGACAACCGACGTTCGTTAAACTGAATGGTGCAACTGTTTGTACGGATGTTGCTCAAATGATTTATGATTAGGCAACCAATTATGCTGTTAATTAGTTTATCTATATTAATTTATCTATGTTTATATTAATATTAATAGTAATTAATTAACGTTTTATTTGTGCAACACTATACAGTAATAAAGTTTAAGGTTTTGATGAAGCTGTCCCAGATGTAGAGAGTTGTGTACCCCACTTCCTGGTGAGCAGAGCACGAACCAATTCCAGCCGCATCCAGTCAATCCGTTATCTCTGAACAGGTATGACTGTCAATATTTTCAATCGCTATTTTATACAGTCATTCTGTGTAAGCAATGCATGGGGGAAGCAAACAAATTAGTAAAATTTTAGACCATAGTAACCATAGAGTAAATAACTCAACATCTAAGCTTCAGTTTGAGTAGATGTATATAGACATGAACCATCAATCGGTATATATAATGGTGTCGGGGCGTTGTCAATCCCAGGTTACTTAAAACATATATTATTAGAAACGATTGAAAAGCGGTGATATACATATGAATGAGAGAAGTGTCGAGTGACCACTGCTCCACACAAAACTGGTAACTGGAATTCAAGTTTCCCTTCTTGCCTCCAATTAACTAAAAACTTTCAAAAACTCTCTTAACGGTTATTGTGCATAATATTTGGATACTTTACATCAGATTCGCAGTTTATTTTTTTAACTAGCTGTGCCTCGTGGTTTCCCCAGCCCTACCCTAAACTTACTTTACCATGGAGAAGCAATGATATACATACATGCCTACTTTGATAGTGATGGGTAAAACGTTAAATCATTGGGTTTTAATTATTTTAATTGCCAACACTTCAATAATGAAGTGGTCTCCAATCAAAAAATATCTTACTGGTTATCATTATAATTTTACTCGTATGGACCAAATGTTAAAAGCTAAATAGGGGCGGAAGAAGGAAAAGATAATTCAAGTGAAGCCGAATGTATTTACAGTGCTAACACTTACAAGCTAAATGAACATAATGAAAAATAGAACAGTAATTTAAATAAATTCGAAACGCCCAATTCGTACTGCAAAAAGGGAAAAAATACTGTACTGTTTCTTCGGTGGTTTTTTTTAATTTCAAATTCACCAAATTTTAAATAAATCCTACACGTGGAAGTTTGTGATATCCCTTAGTAAACTAGGATTTAAAGCGCTGATGATCTTCATAGATTATAGTTAAGCACCTTTTCGATCACGTCAGCTTTAAAAAAAACAAGCCGGCTCAAAATCGGTCCATCCGCTTGGGAGCTACGATGCCACAGACAGACATACATACACAATAGACACACAGACAAAGCCAAACTTGTAACACCTCTCTTTTGCGTCGGGCGTCGGGGTTTACAAATCGAAACTTATGGTTAAATAAAATATCTTCTAT
This sequence comes from Synanthedon vespiformis, assembly GCA_918317495.1. NCBI lineage: Eukaryota > Metazoa > Arthropoda > Insecta > Lepidoptera > Sesiidae > Synanthedon > Synanthedon vespiformis. The sequence continues at coordinate 51,166 of OU906948.1, forward strand.
TCTTGAAAATTTTCTCATTATTATTATTAAGAGTGGTATTCTTATTGGAGGATTTTTTTGGATTAAAAATTAAAAATCATTTTTGGATTGCGAACTAAAATTAACCTATTATTCGAGACGTAATCTTGTACATGCTGTTTTGATGTTTTTCCACAAAATAATAACAAAATTCCATAATTATTATATCCACCGTCACGAAATTTCGCTTTTATTTTATTACATAATTATGTATTTATTGTTGGTATGCATTTGGTATGTAGTATCATTTTAAAGGCATTAGCACTTCATTATTACTTATTGAATTTTAAGTAGGTAATAATAAATGACCCCCCCTCGGTGGGTCATGACCGTGCAGTGGTGGGGGGGCTTAACCCACGGCAATCCGAACGGTTGCAGGGGCCGGTGGGGTCACCGGTCTTTGCTTGGCTGATCGGATTGTCGCGGGGAACAAAGAAGACCCACGTGCGTGTGCTCCGAGCGAGCTCCGACCATCGGAGCTCGTGACGGAGCAACAGTTTGGAGGCTCCAACTGTCCGTTGGAGCTTCACCGGTCACCGCTCGCTGGGCCGAGGAACCGTACTCGGCCCACGCGGGTGTAGGCCGGTGAGAGATGGCACCCCCGGTCCTTGTGCGTCGAACCGAGGTATGGGTCTCGGTTCTGCGTACGAAGACCGGCGCGGGTCGCAGCGGGCGGATTCTCTCGGATAGCTCTGTCGCTTAGTGGTAGTTGGGCAACGCACGCGAAGACGGAGCTCTACGGCAGGGAAGGACCGTCTGACAGAGTACTGCAATCGCGGCTTTGTGGAGGGTGGTGAAGACCCGGTAGCGCGGCCGGCCTAGTAACCACCCTCTGCAGTCGTTCGGAAGAGTGAACACCCGGACTCGCCCCCCGGCCTAGTAACTCTTCCGACGACACGAGGTGAAGCCTGTCTCGGGCTGCCGCGATTGATGTGGAAATGTCAGGCGGAAACCCCCTTTGGGCCGCCCACCCTTAATGCCGTAGAGATGAGCGGCCACACGAGCAGGGGTTTTCCGAGAGTTTCAGGTGGAAGCGGTCTCTATCTCTGCGGTAGGTTGTGCCGCAGAGAAGAGGTTATAGGGTGCTTCATGAGTGAAGCCCCTCGCTGACTGCCCGCTGCGAGAATTGAGAATTGGTGGCTTGTGCCGCTTCGCCCTGGGGCGGCGGACATGGGGTCGTCCGCCGTCATCACAACACCGGGCAACGAGGGGAGACGTGCTGTGTGTTTCCGGTACGTCTCTTCACGGCGCGGAGTGCCGCGCCTAATCGAGGTGGAGCCCGCGTGCGGGCCTCGTCTGGCGGGGGGACAACGTAGCGTGTCCTAACGTCCCTTGACCCCCGCCCATAGACGGCGCGAAGAAACACCGCGGGGTTTTAGTGGGTAGAAGTCCCACATACCCCACCGATCTCCCCATGGTCGGTGGGGATCTGATTCGCAGATTTCCTCGCGTAATAAAAAAAAAAATAAAAAAAAAAAAAATAATAAATGATCTTATTTATTAATATTGAATAAAGTACGTTGATGTACTTACTTAGCCTAAACTAATGTTTTGCAAAATGTAAGTAAGTAATCATCTGATTAAACTAATAACTATATAATTACCATTTGTAATTGGAACATTTTAGAAATTGTAAATTAATTTGTCCAAGAGATATAGCTAAATGATCTAATACGAAATCAATTGATTCGATTTTCCAGTTAAGTACAACATTTTTATATGTGATATTAAGTTAAGTGTAAGTAGTTAAGTTTTTTTTCTTTCGTAACTTATTCCATGTTACATAATTAATAGAAAATTTTTAATTTTATATTTTTTGTGTATTTGTTTTTAGTTTAGTGTCAACGTTTACATTTTACATGTTTATGTTTTGTTTGAGCATAGTTTGTGCATAAAAAAATGTCTAATACTGATTTGAGGTATTAAAATTAAATATTTATGTTACTAAACCTAGACCCACTTGGTCATGTAATATAGGTCAAATGTAATTATTGTCATAGGTTATTTATTAACCCTTTAACTGCCTGATTTTGTAGGAGTTGTCATGATTTTTTTTATGTGTCGAACTTTTAATGACAAGGTGATTGTATCTGAGGTGGATCTATATATTATAGGTTTTCTCTATTTAAAAGTAGATTAAGGCTAATATTTAAGTAGACTAGTAAACTGTTTGATTGTTTGTATATATTATTGTTAATTAAAATCATTAATGTTTAGTTGAAATTAAGTTAATCATGCTATGTATACTATTTAGGACTGCAATTAAGTAAATTATTATAGTATACACGTATTTTATAGTATTCAACATTCATGTACGTAATTGCATTCTGTCTGTATAAGTACTTTATTAAATAAATACTTAAATAAATAAATTTGTCGTATATATATGCGGCTCTGGCTAAATTCACACGAAAATAATTGACCTTGGCAGTTAAAGGGTTAACAAATATTCAACGAGTGTTGCATAACCTTAAATTTACAACTAATTTTCGTACAACGTGTTTGGATTTTTCCAACTTAGATAATTTTAAGTAATTAAATAAATTGTTAAGAAAGCGATTTCCTTACTTAGCTAGTCACAAACCGTTTCTAATAGGTACTTATAATTATTTATACAATAATACATTTTAAAATCAATTTATAAACGTCGAGTTACTTATCGCTTGTCAGCATAACACAGTTTCTTTTAAAATTGCAAATGGAATTAAATAACAGTTTAGCATTTCACAAGAATTTAACGAATATAATATTTCATTTAATTGTAAATGTTCTTATGTCAAAATCAGCGCTTTTTGTGTATTAATATATTTATCACATATAGTTAATTAAGTGAATATACATAACATATATACAAGTGTAGATAGCTTCAAGTGTTTTAAGTTATCAGTATGGCTCCATTCCAGTGGCCGCTCGTTGATAACCTTTTTATTTTTATTCTCAATTATCTTCGCTCGAACTAAATTTAAACAATTCAAGATTATTATTTATTGTGTGGCTTCGATGTACTCATTAAATACACAATCGTACAATATTCAATTATAATCATATTGTCCTCGAAATTAACCTTTCTTTGTATTATTGTTTTATGTAGTGTGACAAGTTTACTGTGATATTCAATGATTTATTTCTATTTTAATAAATATTTTTCAAATTTGTTATAAGTATTCGTTTTATTGTTCTTTTGAAAAGATCCTTCTTTTTATTGCTGACGACACGATGAAGATTATCTTAAATGAATATCATAAAAGAGTTTATTTAGCTATTCAATCGATCATCAAGAACTCTTTGTTAGAAATACAGAAAAATACATAAAAGAGCTAGTCTTTTATAAATTCAAAATGAACACTAAGTATCCCGTGATTTTATTCAACATTTCACATTTTATAATTTTTTTGTACAAATCGAATGAAACTTATCTATGAAATGTATGGTGACTAAAATACCTAAATGATCTAAACTATACATTTTCATAGATAAGGTCGACCTTTATCAGAATATATTATAGCAATTGTTTCCTACTTAATTTCGTTATCATAGTTATAATTTTTTTATCAGTTTACTAGCTAATGCCTGTTGAACGACTTCGTCCGCGTTGAACGATGAATGGTACACTGTGTCCTTTCTGGTGTCCCAGACAACGTGTATGCAAAATTTCATTTTTTTATAATAACGTGTAATTTTTGCGTCAAAGTATACCAAAAATCCATACAAACTTTGCCATCAATCAGTACTAATAATAAATCTGTAAGTGTTAGGTATTGTGTGTATGAATGTTCCTCCATAACTCTTAAACGAATTAAGTGATTCTCATGAAACTTGGTAGATAAACATTTAGACGTACAGGACACAGGATAATATTAGTAGGGATTTATTTGAGAATGAAAATGGAAAAGTGTAGCCATAAGAAGAGTTGTTGGTGGTGTGGAGAAGTGACGAGTTTTGGGAGTGTTGTGCAGGAGTGGCCGCGAGTGGGTGCAGGGTGAGGTGGGGTGTCATTTCACTAATTAACTCGTTGGGCGCGGCTCCACTCCATTACAGACTGTTTATTGTGACAATTATTCCACCATTCCACCTGCCCGCTCCCCACTGCACCGCGCCCTTAAGCACCTCGCTCCCTTAACCTAGCCATGTGGCTACAAAGCCATCCACCCAGGTTACCACTCGTCTCGACCTAGGACCACTTAGGACATGACCACTTCATTTCTTACCTTACAGCTTACACCACAGAGATTTCTTTTTAACTGGTTTAAATATAGGTGAACTCGACAAATAAAGTGGTTTATCACCATAAGATTGAACATTCTTTGTATGCTGTAGAATGATAAGTTCTGTTTTCCTTTGAAAATTCAAAATCTCAATCAGTAATCACTATTTGAAATTAGCGAATTTTGAAATGAATGGAATTTGTTATCGAAACTGATAAAGCACTTTTCCGGTCGGCCATACGTCTAATTACAAGCTGGTGCCCGCGACTTCGTCCGCGTTCTCTAAAAATCTAAGATAATATCCATTTATCGCCTTCTGCGATAAATGGACTATCCAACACAAAAAGAATTTTTCAATTCGAATCAGTAGTTCCTGAGATTAGCGCATACAAACAAACAAACTCTTCAGCTTTATGTATTGGTATTTGGTGTAGATTAGTAAATAAATGCAAACATTAAGCAAGCAAATAAAAACATATTCGCACTCTCTCTATCTCCCTTACACACATACTAAGGTGCGATAATAGTTGTTTAATGAGACATTCTCAAAGAAATAGACATGGTAACGGTATGGATAATGTGGGATTTAATTTCTGAAATAAGTGCTGAAAATCTACATAATTTGTAGGAATATTTTGATGAGGTAAGCCGGATTGCGGCTGTGGCAACAATGAACAATATAGCTACTGGCTAAAGACTATTGGCGAAATGTGATAATTGAACGCCAATTAGAGCTTCAGAGCTAACAAACCTAAGCAAACTCCACGTGGCTGCGTTGCGAGGTCCAAGTAAGAGAATTAACATATTCGACAGTGTGTATGAAAACATAATTTTTTCACTGATGCATTTTCCAGCAAGATCGTCCAATCAGACTGGATCTTTGTCATTTAGTCAGCGTAAAACTGGTCTTAAGACTTCGGAGGATAGGTGATGAAAAGATATGACAAGTCCGTTGGTAGGTATAATATAATAAATAAGGAGCGTTTGTGTAGAAGGCGATGTAATGACATCGGCGACCCATTTTGGAAGTATCGCAAATGTATTCAAGTGGTCGCCGAGCAGTGCGAGTGTGCGTGCGGTGATAAGAGGTCGCGCGATAACCCGCCCGCCGCCGCACCGAGCGACAACGAGCCTTAGCCCCTCGTGTTAGAGTCCACTTTGGCAAGCAGCGGCCGCTCTCTAGCAGTAATGACTGTTTGCCCTCACCATCACCAGCGCAAATGTGTCACCACATGTGTCACCCGGCTTCGTTCGTTAATTGTGCCGCCACGTGGTTACAACTACACTGTACCATCAGTATCATATTTATTTATGTTAAACTAACAAGTATTTATAGTACGTCAAACACATTAAAATAAATGAATTTGGCACAGGAATTCATTTCCGAAACCTGTTTCCCCTGGCAACCAATCTCCGTAGTTCCTTTCTCAAATAATGTTCCAATTAAAAAATTTAATTATCTTGAATGTAAATCGACATTTTTGTCAGCAAGATAAACCATCAGTAGGCATCAGTTCATGTTCATTTAAATATAGACAGTTGCTGTACATCAGTTGCTTACTTATTGTAGTATACGGATTAACCTTTAAAATAACTAGGTATACTTACTTAATTTATGGAGCCTAGAACTAGAAACAACGACTTTATTTTCATTTATTGAGATTAATGTATTATTGAGATTTTCATAAATGTATTTTCTGGTTCTGATAAGTAGTGGCAGGGAGTTTCGTAGTTATTTGGGCAGCCTTGTAGAAAGCAGATACGAGCAAGATAGATCAAATTCTGTTTTAATAATCTGAGGATCAAATAGTAGAACAGTTTGGAACAACTTTAGGTAAGGTAGTAGTTTTGGAGCGTTCACATAAAACTTGCTTATTGTAAAATTATAAAGAATTTGTATTTGTTTTTGTATTATACAATGTCAGCACATTACTCGACTGCAGTTAAGTAAGTATTGCATTTTATATTCTATGGGCATACGAATAGGGTGTAGATTCGTTCAATTCAGAGTTAGACGTAATTAGGTCGATGAATTATGTTTAAATTCAAATCAGAATATAACCTTAGGCGAAGAGGCGCAACTTGGCAACGATCCGAGAGGGAAAGGTGTTTTACTCGTATGCTAGACATAGTTTCCTCTAAGTAAGTATTAAGTAAGCTAAACTAAGTATGTATTTTAATTTTAATAGGTTCGATTAACTAACCCCTCAGAGGATCAAGGGCTAGATACACTTGAGGATATACCAGACAGTTGATATACTACGTACATTACATTTTTTTTGTAAATACATACACATTATAAATACAAAACATCCATGACTCAGGTACAAAGGTAAATGTTAACACATAAACATTTGCCGCTAGCGGGATTCGAACCCGCGACCGTTCAGTCAACAGCTAGGGTATTAATTTCAAGCTATATTGCATTTCCATGTAGTCTTTCAACAAACAATAGTTGTAATTGTGTAAAGAGATACAGTCGCGTAGGTAGAGTGCTAAAATTGGAAGTACAGCACTTCATAAATGATGCATTTGGTTTATTTATGAACAAAGGTGCAATGCTTAACGGTCACCAGAATACTTTGAAATTCAATTAGACAATCGCGCCGCATAACGGCCTCACTCTCAATAAATATACATTGTATATTTGCTAAATGCGTCACTACAGATTGACGTTACACTATTAAAAATCTACTTTTAATAACCACAATTCAAATTGGTAAGTACTACACTATAGTGTCGGGGTTCTATCCTATCCTATGCATCCTATCCAACACAAAAAGAACGAACAAAAAGACATTTCCAATGTCAAAAATCGCCTAACGAAGGATGCAGTAAACCGAGTGCATAATTTAATGAAACATTAACATTGGAAATGTCTTTTCGTTCGCTTCAGTATAGGCCCGAGCCCCGAGTTCACGAAAAAGTGCGATCCCCTTTTATCTCGGAGAGTTATTAAGGTATGATATTAAAAAAGGGCTCAAAAGCGTATTCATGTGAGCTGTGAGGTGCAAAAATAATTAATCAAAAAAGTCAAAAATGAAAAAAGTTATGGGCGAAATAGTGAAAAAAAATAAATCGGTTTTTTTTCGTGTTTTTGATTTTGGTGCTCGATATTTTGGAAACGAAGAATGATATCAAAAATTTGATAGCTCCTCTGGACAATTTAGTCAGCTACAATTTGAGACTAAAATAAAGACGATCGTGTTAAGGGTTTGCCCTGTAGCTTAACCTTTTTGAAATAAGTCAACAAGTCAGAACAACATATTTTTTCGAATTCCGTAGATTCATTTCTATTCCAATGTGCTCGATAGTCGTGTGACGTACGTAATCTATGATTTTTTCTATAAGTAACACTTGTATTTGGTGAAAGAGGCTCTAATTGGAACGTATTTAACTTTGGACCCTCTTTCCAATTTGTATGTTGTGCAGTACAGTACAGTACATTAAATTTGAGGCGTCAATTGTAATTTTTCGTCAAGGTGGCTCCGAGTGACCAAGCCCGTTGTGCGTGGTGTAATGTCTGTTAATATGATTGTGGTTAATGGGGAAATTATGTAAAGTCGGTCGAGGGCGAGTCCGCGATCTACTCAACATGCTTTCTCGCTTTTAGTGGATGTTCCTCATCAACTATTATTACCTTATTGCCAATTAAAATGTCACATTTCAATTACATTTTAATATTTCAAGCGTTGGAAATGGAGAATCCGGCGCTGTTGTGTTCATCCCACTTCTCAGGCGCTCGTTATTCCCATTTTAGCAAATTCAAATAAAAAAAGAATTATCAAAATCGTTTCACCCAGTCTTTAGTTACCTATGAGGTAACAAAAAAATGAAAAGTTTCAGGTTCAGGGGTGTAGGGCCAACCGGAATTAGAAGCTGCGTCAAACATCCAATTGCCGCTTATACTATATATAATACAAAACTACAAAAGACGTAATTAAGAAAAATAATAACTCGCAAAGGTCTTGCTTTCTTGTTACCCAATTAAGACTTTATTATTTTATACATGTTAAATTATTAAATTACGCTGTTGGTGTATAAATACATTTTGGAATTAATTTAATAGTCACAACTACAAGTAAGCAGGTAAAAGTAGATGTTTAAATAGGTGTATTTATTTATTTATATTTTATTAAGTCAAGAACACTTGGTGTAAGGTGCAGATGCGGCCGAAGGTGTATGTGTGTATATGTGTATATATTTAATATTGCAGATATTGTTAAAAAAGTGTTATATACATAGTCAACCCCAACGTGTTGCTTGTGTTCTTAGCGGTAACCACTTTCCTTATAATAAGTATATTGAAAAACTACTAAACAGTGTCTATCTTATGACTTCATTTGAGTAGTGAAAACTGAGTTTTTGGAGGGTACTTCTACAAGTAAATAAACAAACAATTTATACTCCAAACTAGTAAGTATAGTTACGATAATATGAAACACTTGCTGCCGGAATGATCATCCCATCTGCGTTCGCGCTTACACAACATTATAATGATATTAACTACTAAGTACTTATCTAACATGAAAAAAATAATGTTTATGTGTAGGCAAATGAATACGTAGATACGTTGTTTTATGAGCAAAAAGTTATTTTGGACTACAAATGTATATATTTGAATTATGAATGAAAATGATCTTCTTGTGAAACAACGAAACAGCTACTTATCAAATAGTGGGTGAATTTAAATATATTACTTTTAAAAATATTCCAAATTTGGGACACTGGGACAAGGAAAGACAGAAATTGAATGTATCCCATCGGTGACATCCTGCCGTTGGTGGTCGTTATCTAATCAAACTAAAAGGTTTTCAACAGAGGTTTGAGCCAGTAAATATTATGGGACTGGATACCTACCTACGATATTATTCATGGTTAAATATGAAAAATATCCGCCGAGGGGCGCCGGACTCATCGGCCATTCATTACAAAAGATATTACAATGAGTTTGTGCACGAAAACACCACCCCATTCTCACCCCGCACAAATATCACACACCTTAGGTCTCAACACTGGCCACGTATGACTGGAAAGACTGTTGGGGCCGTAATTAAATGTCGCATTTGCTATTAGACAACAGAAAGTGTTCGGTATTAGCGCAAACAATTCGAACTCGATGCCCCGTAGTTGCACAGGGCGCGAGGGGAGGACACCCCTACTGCTCCCTACTGGCCCCCTACTGCCCCGCAGTGACCCCCGGCGTCTCGGCCGCGCCTAACCTATTGAAATATTGGACATCCTCGTTCGGGACACCGCCGACCGCCGTTTACTAATACAGATAATTGAGCAATGAATGCCATGAGTTATCGTTCATTTGCATGTTTACAGCGACAGGTAGAATTTTGGTTTAAAAAGCGGTGTTTGTCTGGGAGAACCGAATGTCCCTTGACCCTTAGGTCTGCGTGACAAAGATGGAAGATCGACCTCCGAGGCGGACGCTTGTTGAGCTTGTCACAGAGCGTAGCACCTTGGGCAATGGGAGCTGATCACCTTGGGTTAAGAGCCGGTTGTGAACGCTTCTAAATCTAACTAGTTTCCTCGGCTCGTGTTTAGTTTTCCTAGTCTGTCTCGCTAATAGGAAATGTGTTTTTCAATAAATATACACAATTAGTGTGGAGTTATGAATTTATGTGCGCCATCGGCTCGCCAAGTCCATTTGAATATTAACGACGCCTCGGGAACCTGTTTGCCGATATTAAACGCGTCTCGTTCTAACGATCAATGAATTAAAATGTCCAAATCGCATTGAATATTTTTTCGACTTACATATATTACCTACTGGACACGCATACTCACATTTTCCTCGTCCGCTAGATATCAAATTTGAATTTGAAATCGATTTGGATTTCGCCATAAACTGTGATCGCAGAATGGGGAAAGAGTAGACCAAATGTTGGCTTCAAGGTGTGGGGTCACCTTTGGGGTCACGGTCGGTCGCCAATAGGTCGCGCAAACAATTATACATTATTATTATATATATCCTCCCTCGTTTGCTGCTTTCATTCAAAATATATTCTATTGAAGAATTGCCCTTCCATGAGTGTAATAAGTGATTAGGCAAGAATTGATATTAAAATTTTATACTTATTTCGATAACGAATGGCACCAATTAGCCTATAAGTAAGTAGATATATCAGAAAAAACACAGCTACTTACTTCTAAAATAATGAGTAATGACAATATTTTTATTAAATTTGTTACCATAGTAACACAATGTTTGAAGAAGGCCTATACCTACCTATAAACGAGATAAGTACATTAATACATATGTTTTCCAGGAATGCCATCGTAATGGAATTATTCAACAAGCGACAAAGTCAATCTCGGTTCAGATAACAACACAGTCGGCTTCGGTCCCGACTCCCGATGGCTGAATATATATTATCTTCTTGCTATGGTAGGTATATAGGCAAAGTACGCAATCGAGAAAGCAGATTTAATCATTGAATACTAATAATAAATCTGTAAGTGTAGGTATTGTATGTAAGTATGTATGTTCCTCCATAACTCATAAATAACGAATCAAGTGATTTTCATGAAATTTGTTAGATAAACATTTAGACGTACAGGACACATATTAGGCTACTTTTTTCTTTTTCAACGCGGACGAAGTCACGGGCGCCAGCTAGTAGGATATATGTATAAAAGCAGAAAGCTTTTGCCAATCCCTAATGTTACTGTGCCAAAATGGTATCGCACTCAATGTGACCTAAGTGGACTTATAGACATTGATGCCACTTTTTGTTACTAAAGCAAAAATATTTTGCCACTGACGAGTAAACAGATAACTCAATAAACAAAAAAATACATTGTAATATATATACCTATTTATATGAAGAAGTCAGTGAGAACAGTGCAGATATTTTTATTAAAGTTAAAGTTGACAGACAGCTTGACGGTCCACTTGATGGTAGGTGGCTACCGTCGCCTATAACACAACGCCATAGGAACTGAATGATTACCATAGAAGGCTCTTGCATTCCTTACTCACCGAAACACAACAGCACATCACATATGCTATTATACGGTGTTATGGTTAAATTCAACTGTATCTACCTATTTTATATGACAATAGCCGAATACCTATAACAGGGGTACTTATGGGGATAATATATTTGAATTTGACATAGTTGACCGATCAGATGGGTGTTGAATGTTTCATGGCGTCTGCTTGAATAACATAATGTCATCTGTGCATGATAAGTTACGCCTGACGACGAAATGTACCCTCTTTTCAATTTGACATTGAACTTGAAATGGATTTGAAATTCAATCACCGACTTCAAATTCAGCGAGAGGCGATTCGCCCACAAGATGAGACCAAGAGATTCTAGAACAATCCGCCGAGGGCTTTTGTCGAAAAATATTGGAACATTTTATGTAATCACTGATTGGAAAATAACTAAGTCTCAAACAGATAACACTGCCGCATCTAAGTAATGGCACACCAGCTCTATTTCATTCAATTATCACTCTTGAGGCGACAGCGGAGAGGTCCAATTTGAGTTGACGCGCGCAAGAGCAACGATAAGCTCTGCCCCCTGAACTCCTCGAACCGTCTTTATCTCAACTCAAGAACGTCCCAACGCCTATCTTTTCATGTGGAGGTCAAAATGCTGTCGGCTAATGGTCACCAGCCAAGACATGGCCAACTTACTTGAGCCTTCCAGCGACTACGTTGGCAATAGAGGTGAAGCAGTCGGTGAAATGAATCGCTGAAATAGCTGTTGCTATAAAATATATAATTAACGATGAATAGATAAGAATGTTAAGCAAAACAAAAGTGGCGAGGTTCTAAATCAGTGCTATAGAGGCGATAACCGATGACCTGTCGTCCGTCGCCATCTTGGAATGGGAGCACATTAATGATCTACATTAGGTAATAATTAGTTTAAACAATATTCCACTCCGAGTATCAAATGAGGAAATATTTATTACTTGAAACATCGTGGACGTACTTAGGTAATATTTATTCATTGTAGTAGCTAGGGCACACTATAGGTACGTTTCGCAAGTGTTTCGGCGAGTGTTGTTCCTTGTGCTATAGGCAACGGTACCCAACTACCATTAAGTGGACCGTCAGCCTGTCTATTGATCTTAACATAAAAAAATCATTCTGGAAATTCCTTGACTATTAATTTTTAGAAAGTTTAGTTAACTTTCTGATTAAATTTAAAAAAAAAATCATATAAGTAAACACTTACATAGTATGTATCTACGTAACAAAAAGTTATTTATGGAAATACGCCAGAAGTTTCATTTTTTAATGTAGGTAAACTTCTTATAAAGAGAAAAACTTGAAAAACTTAACATAAGCGAACTCGGGCGCGGTTCGCTAGTCTATATACTAATAATAAATCTGTAAGTGAAGGTATTGTATTTATGTATGTTCCTCCATAACTCTTAAACGAATTAATTGATTTTCATGAAACTTGGTAGATAAACATTTAGACGTATAGGACACAAGATAGGCTACTTTTTCTTTTTCAACGCGGACGAAGTCGCAGGCGCCAGCTAGTACTAAATAAATGTGTACGAATGCCAATATCCTATGTTCGAATCCCGATTGTCCTGAAGGATTAACAATCTTGAAAAACTTTTCAGGTCCATATTCTCATATTGAGGATTCCTCACAGGATTTTCAAAGAGTATATATCTGTTAAAGCCTGTATTAAGATAAAGAACGGGTGTAGAAGAAATAGGTTCGTTTTACAGATTGAACACCCTGTGCAGTAAAGTAAGTTACGTAACAAGTAAGTAAGTTAATAGGTATGTATACATGAGACACTTTAAACAGCTGTTACATACTTTTATAATAAAAATAAAATACCTATAAAATAAAATAAAAGGAAAGTAATATTTCAAAAGTCTAAGTTAGACTTGAAAAGAGGATAAAGTAAGTAGGCAGTTATAGTTATTTAGTGACATGAGTGTGAAGTGATATCGTTCGTACGTGACCCTGTTTGATATCCCATCCCACTTAATCTGTTTGTTTGGTTCGTATCGACACATTATTTGCTTCCATTGCGATAACACAAAACCTCGTGAACTATGACACGTTCGACGCTCAAATCATCTCCGTCCTCGTTTCATGGCTTCAAATTATTACTTAATTCATTTGTTAAACTCATCTTTCAAACACGCACTGCGTCGGTTACGATGTTATGAAAAAACGCATAGCACTTACGAAAGAAGCAACTTTTTAATTATGCTGTTTAATTATTCATTTATTACCTAATTCATGAGACTGCATTAGCAGTGGTTCTGTTAATGACGACATCTTTTTTCAAATATAGAACATACTCGGTGCGCCATCTGCTAGCCATTAGAGTGAACTCCGAGTATGAAACTGAGCGACATCTGTATATTGAAAGGAACAAAATCAAGTATTTCAAAGCCCTGACAGTTCCAATTGTTTTCATCAGATGGCAGCACATACTGCATAAATTTTTTATTCTCAAAACCAATAATTATGTATAATGCGTATTATTATTATAATAATGAAATAAATATAATTTAAAACATAATTCTACGTAAACATAACATGTCGCAGAAAAAGTCTTCGTATACCTATTTCATATTTAACTTAAGGCTTCTTTTTTCATAAGTTTAGAAACACTTGTAAATCTTATAATATATATTATATGTGCCGTATGGTTCGCTAATTATATTGGCATCTTGTAGGAATTTTATGATTTCTGATAAAAAAAAACGGGACAAGTGGTATTGGCAGCCATCTCTTGATGTCATCAGTCTTATACACCAAAGAGTTCTGTAAAGATCGGCAAGTGTGGAAAACTGAGGTGTAGGTAAAGGTGATTTTTTCTTGAGCAGCTAAACGTGTCTCTCTGTGTGACTACAATAAACCGTTTCTGTGAGTTTTTTAAACGAATCAAACCTGTTTTGAGGTCAATGTTAACTTTTCAGCAAAGGACAATGGGACATTTTGGACCAACTTCTCAACAGTGATGGAACCTATGTCTAATGATTGCTTTTAGGCTATAATTCATTTTATACTATGGCAGCTAAGTTGAAATCAAGCGCGAACATAGTGTTTTCGTAGATTTTAAAACTAAAAAAATTGAAATCATTCATAATAATTTTAAAAAAAGAATCAAGTTTTTGACTCTTTCTTTGTGTACATACATTCGCCTATTGATTTTTATTTATATAGATACTAAAACAAATGTAACAGTTATTTTTTTATGTTCACATTGATTTTCATCATTTGTTTATCCGGATGACGTTACGGTTTGTATCTATATTAAAAAAATATTTTAGTTATGAGTATTGAAATAAAAATAAAAAAATGTTTAAAAGATCTATGTACATCAAAATCAATAATGATAAATCAATGTATCAAGATAAACATGTTTTTTTTTTAATATAAAACACAATATGCTACTAACTTCCAAAGTACTTTTATTATATAAAGTACTTTTATATTCGCGCTAGATTTTGACTTGGCCACCATAGTATAAATTAAATAAAACCCCAAAAGCTTTTAAATGACATGACTTTTATCACTGTTGAGCATTGGTCCAGACTCCATACTAATTTGCCCATGCTCCTTTAACTGCTAGAAGGCCTCTTGACATTACAGCATTACAGACATTACAGACGCGGCTAAAATTCAATTTTATTCATTTAACTATCTTAGATAAAAAAATTAAACGAAAACATAGATCTTAGATATAAAAAATGACATTTATCAATCATGCATACAAAATACGAATGGCCTTTCGTGTTGATTATAATAGTATACCTATTATAATCAACACGAAAGGCCATTCGTACCTACCTACTATCTACTTAATATAAAATTTTCTGAATTAATGTCAAGTGTAACATTTTAAGAATTGAATTTTTTTCTCCAATTCGAAGTGCGAAGGGAGGAGGCGAAATGAAAGGCGCTTTGCAAAAAACCAATAGATATTAGGAATGAGATCTAAAACGCCATTCATGCCAACCGCAGAGTTACTTTTATTGACAAGTTAATGCGTTTGGAGGTCGGGCCGGTGTTTGTGTCGCTTCAACTTTGACACTCGCATTAATACATTCAGGACAAAGTTCCGAGAGGCTCCATCCTTCACCACACCCAGAAGAAATATTTGAAATTAAGTGATACATTATAGTTAGAACCATTAGAATATCATCATCAATCAATACCAATAATAAATCTGTAGGTATAAGTGTAGTTATTGTATGTAATGTTCATTGTTCCTCCATAACTCTTAAACGAATTAATTGATTTCCTTAAAAACCGATATCACACTATTCAATTTGAAGGAAACCAATTTAGGAAATCGAAAGGTGTAATCGCAGTTAGAACAAGTTGGAATCCAATTTAGATTTTAGATTCTATTATCCATTTTCAACTCTATATCTTCGATTTAGAAATCAATTTAGTGTAGCGTGATCAACTGGTTAGTTCACTACTTAGATTCCTAAATTGGTTTCCTTCAAATTGAATAGTATGATAACCGCTTTATAACCGCTTTTCAGACCGAGTCTTGGACTGAAGGGTGAATCAACTGTTAACCACAAGTCGGATGTTACACCCAGACACGTTTGTTAGGAGACAGTGCCTCTAAATAGGGAAGATGTCCAGTTTACGATGGTAAATAAACTAGCTACGTTGTGGAGAGCGCTTTCAAAAATCGAAGATGTTCTATGAAATAAAAAGTTAACGAAGTTATCAAGACGGGAAACTACCGGAAACATAATGTTCCGGTAGTTTCCGTACTTACTCAGAGACAGTAAAACTTGTCGAAAATGCCGATGTCTCAGAGAAGCTATTAGATTTATTATTTATGGTCTATCTAAAGCAGAGCGTACACATAACCAAGAAGTGTAAATTATATATCAACAACTTGTTGAGTCTGAAGTACTATATTAAGAATACGGGTACCCGTTCTCGAAAATGGTCATTGGGACCGTTCTATAATTATTACGGACAGGACTATCGTCGCCAATAAGCCTGATATCGTGGTTATCGAAAAATAATTAAGTACTTATGTATCTAGATTGGCTAACGGGATAACTGCGAAAGGTCTTATTGAAAAAAGAAAGCTTCCATTAAAAGTTTGAGAGGCAAAATTTAAAAGAATACTTATGTAAATTTCTCATACAATCTGAATGATGAAATAATCAGGACATAATAAGACAGGAGGCTTCAAGAAACGTTAAAATTGTAATTTTAACCAGAATTTTGATGATTTTTCGTTTGTAGACAGCTTAGCGCAAAGATAAGATATACTTTGACTTTTTGACTTTTACTAGAACGTAGCCGCAGGTTAATAATATATCGTTTGTAGGCAAATTGAAGTTCATTCTTGAAAATACGCGAGGTGTAGAAACAAAGTTACCTAAAAAGCAAAATCCACTGAGTTATTATTTAATGAATTCCTTCATTAAGAATTCTGTTTACCATTAGAGCCATACACTTAATAATAAATTGTAGCCAACAATATATTCACGACGAGAGCTGAATATAAAATTGTCGAAATCATTTGCGAGTTTTAATATTTGTATTTTGTTTGTGAAATATCTTTCATTTGAAAACGTTTCTCTGAAATGTTGAAACCGTTCGCGTGTTAAAGCCTCTTATATGGGTAAGTAGGAGCCGACTCCGTCCTACGCACCTCTGCTGAGGCTTATTGGCTTCGGTACAATACTTGCATCATGTACAAAAAACCTGTTCAATTGTTCACGTAGATCTTTCGATTTTAATGTAATATATAAGTACCTAACACTGCGTGATATTAAAAATGTTCACAACTCGTAAACAATACTTTGAGGGGCGTAATTTTGTGAAACACAAGGCGCCAAAAGGGTCTAAATAACACTTCATAAATAAATACCTTAAAAGCCAAGAGTTTCAGGAATTTGTTTAGATACTGCTATAACTTTAGCTAACTGTTGTGATGTGTGTATGCCCGTGTGGGAGGGATGCACATAGTTTGCGAGCCTTTGGTCCCAATCTCGTGTTTAAATTGAAATACTGGCTGAGGACAGTCTTGTGGTAACCCCGTCCTCGTAAGGTCGATTTGGACTGTGATTAGGGAAAGCAATGCGGGGATACAGGGACAGGAAAATTGAGTGAAATCAGAATGGAAATCGGTGCAGTAGTTTTTGAGTTTATCGCGAACAGACAGACAAACAGACGCAGGGAGTATTTTATAAGGATTATTTTTGTTGTATGATATGAATTTAGATGTTCAATATATTGTGTAGATAATAAAGGTCTCAAAATCACTAGCGATCCTAGTTTTTGAGGCCAAGGAACACTCAACAGTGTTTGTACTCCTTGTGTAAGTGTGAACTGGTTTATATTATGATTTAATGTTCATTTTACGAAACAGTTCATAAGATAAAAGTGGAATTTTAACGAAAAACAACTAGGTGTTAAAGGAGTAAAAAAATCAGTCCCTAAAACTGTTAAAATAATTTACAGAAAAATATGGTAAAATAGTTGATAAACAAAGTTATCTGAATTGAAGCTTTTTACTCAACTTTACTTCTCATAAAAGTTTGGTCGATTTGCATCCATAATTAATTGAATTTGTCGTGAAATGAAACGTGAGTAATGTTCCGTAAAATAGCGAAAAATATAAAGTTTATGAATGTATAACGAAGTTACTTAGCGCTGGTCTAGCTCTGACTCGAATCCTTGAATCCTTAACATTATAAATGTGAATGTGAGTTTGTTTGTTTGAACCGATCACCATGAAATTTTACATACTGGTTGTCTGGGACACCAGAAAGGATATAGGGTGCCTTTTCAACGCGGACGAAGTCTCGGGCTATTTGCTAGACATATATTTGCTGCCAGATCCAAGAACCTTTGGATTTGTCATTACTTCTAATGGAATAAACCGATGTGAGTTTTTAACATTTTTTCACAGGTTATACTTACTGTTTTAATGTCCAGAGATAGCCAGAGATCAATAAAAACCTTAATTCTTTTAAGTATGTGTCAAGTGAAAGTTTGAGTAATATACAGGTACAGCTAGTCAGCTATATTATACCACAAAAAAGTATTAGTTGTAGTTATACAATGATTTAATTTAGGTTTTATAATATGTTTCAAATATTATTTTTTTTAAATTAAATTTAAAAAATTTTCCTTGTTCGCTGCTCTCTGTTTCTTGTAAATATGAGTAGGTAAATTTCTTGGAAATAACATAAAATGTTTCAAGTAGAATTAATTCCATCTTGCTTAAGAAGCGAAATAAAGACGACAGAAAGATTTCTACGAAAATGATTTTGAACTCCTCTGAATAGTGGAGTAGGTATTGATTGGGATAATTATAAGACACGTGGCGCTTAGTGCCGAGAAAAGAGAGACTGGTTAGGTAATCATTAGGTGCCTACCTATTTCCTATATGAAGCTATTAAGGAACAAAATAGTGGGGTGATTGACGTGACGAGGGTGATTGCTGACACCCCGCTCGACCGACCGCCGCATAGCGAACAGTGAAAACGCGATCCGACTTCTAACCGTTGTTTACCGCTTACCCGAGATTAGGGTCAATGAAAATCAACAAGGTTTTCTTACCCATAATTTCACCCCTCCAACGCGTAATTTGGCAATTTGCAAAATGGTTGTTGAGTCAACCTGAGCGCTGTTTGTACAGACACTAACGCGCACCGATTGCCGTCACACAGTCGAGGACAAGGATGGCCATTCATCACTCGTTACTCAATACTTTCCATACCATTTAGAGGCAAACATTTTCCTTTTATAAGCAGTTTACACTATTAAGGTATACGGTATCTTACTCTTGTTTCATTTCCGAGTCTCTATTTTCCTATATAACATAGCATAGCATCCACTTCTTCTGATAATCAAACGAATAATTTTTGTAATAAATGTCTAGTACATTTGCGTGAATAAATTAAACTTAGTAATTTTGGGTGAAAAGTATCTGTTATGGAACATGGGATTTGAGGCGTGTCATTGAAAAATATATTTAAAAAAAGCCACAATTCTGACAATTTGACAGTAAGCCCAAAGAAGACCGAAGGAACCTTCTTCGAAGACCCTGCTAACCGTATTAACTTACTAACGAATTTTCTCCAGTATCTAAGTATTAGGAAATTTATCTGTACACTCATTAGCCTTCTGGCGAAGCAATGCATTTAATTATAAAAGAAACCTTCACTACAAACCTTAAATGAATATTTTTTAATCATTTTAATTTTTTTTGAACAATTGCCAAACGCAAAAGTAGGCTTCGCGGATCTCATAAAATAAATATATGTTGGACGATTCCGTAACCTTTATAAACGCATCGGGAATAGTTTTTACTGCAGAAATGCACCTTTGCGAATTAAAACAAGAATTGAAACAATTGCAACTAATACTATTTAATAAAAAAATACTAAGTTGTGTATTCTTGCCTAAAATGAACTATAACAAGTAGTAGATGTTATTCAAGAGTTCTCGTTAAGGTGATATTATTTTTGATTAATTTTGTTATTTCAAAAGAAAATACTTAATGTATTAACATAAGTGATCTATCTAACTGTAAAAAGTGTGATAATTTTAATGATAAAACACCTGAGATAACAGGAGGTATGATTAATCATGTTACCCAATCAGTACTAGAGTCTAGAGTGCTTTTGTTTACTAGGTACAATCGAAAGTTATATATCTAAAGTCGTCATAAAAATAACAGTGTAGTCACCATAAATCAAACATGTCAAATTCAGTCACAAGTGACCAAAAAAAAATTAATCGTTAAGTGTTGTTTTAACCCAAACATGGTTTTCTTGGTAAGAGCCATCTTCTTCTTATTTCTTCCAGAGCCATGATTTTTTTATTTCTAAACTTCTTTATTTTTCATCGTATGTAACCAACCGAAAAAGTCAAGAAAGTATTTCTTTATCTATTATCATGGCGCGTTGGAAATACAAATCGAAAAATGTCCCTTAGTGAATGGAAGTTACTGAATTAATAAGCACATGAATTAATAAGCCATATTTGTTGTTAATAGCCATAGAAGTGTTGTTGTGTACCAAAATAGTAGTTGAGTTTGAACGAGGAACAGAAACAGCTCCTATACTAACTTCCTCTCTCAAAACTAGTTACCAAAGAGCGAAAAATAATTCTTCTCTTGTAACTGGTTATGTAATTTCAGTTACGAATATGGACGAAGGGCCTAAAACAGCATCACACGTTGTGCTATTGTTCAAAATATAAATTAAAAAAGATGCAAGATAGTTATTCACAGTGATCCACAATACGATTAATGAAAAATTTTCCTTGTACGAGTGATCTCATGCAATCTTCAACTGTAAGAATATAATGGTGGTAGTTGCAACGGCGGAACACATCAGAACTGGTAGACGACCGGTCACCTCAATCGTGTCTAGGATCTTGAGTCGCGGCCGGCACACTTTGCTGATGCTCAGGATGTCACCACAGCTCTTCCTTAAATCCTCTGCAAAACACCAAATCAATTAACGGAACTATAAGTACTGAATGTAATCGTAAATCAGCAGGAAATACGAACCTTGCAGTGATAAGTCCTTTATGGTGGCGATGAGCATATGTATGCGGTCTAGCTGCGAACCAATTCGGCTTCCGAACATCCCGTATTGAAGAAATATTGCCAGATGTCGAACTATCAGAACCAATCCGATCCAAAAGCGCACATACCCTGGTGTCTGTTAAAAAATAAATAAAAATAAATTACAAAGCGCAACATACAGAGCTCGCCTGAACGAACGGTCCGCACGGTCAGTACTGACGATAAGCACGACCGACCGTCACGTTGTAAACTTTCAGAGCTCTCCTGAAGCAAAAATCTTCTAGACTGGTACAGTCATACACGAAATGGCCGCGTTTATTAATAGTTTAATTATTGTTTATTATCTTCATAAAAGTTTTAGGAACAGAAGTCGTAAATATATCAAGTGCACACAATCGTTACCCAAAGATAATTTTAAGGGGAATTTACTACTATATATCATGAAAAATTATCTAACGGATGGTGAAAACCGCATCAAAATCCGTTGCGTGGTTTAGCGTGGAGGAGTTAAAAGCCATACAGACAGATCGGAAAGCAACTTCAAATTAAAGATACTATGTAAAGAAGATAAAGAAATCGCTTTTTACGACGATGGTACACGCATCCGTACGTCGGTTGACCATTCGGTGCCTAGGCGAACGACGGTACATATGCGCACGCGCCGTGCGCACGGTCTCCATGCGAAGTGCGTAGCAAAAAATGCGTGCGTACGGTCAGACGAGCTCTGTTAAATGACTAGCGCGACCGATATACGGACCGAACAGTCAGATGAGCTCCGTAACCGGTCTTATACTTTCGTCAAAAAATGTTGAGTATCATACTTACAGTAGCAGTAGTCATGTCGGAGAAAAAACGATTCATCGCCAAAGTGTTTCCCACAGTGAAATAGAATTCAAAACTTAGTACCAAGAATATCTGCAGAATAAAAACAAAATTATTTTACCTACATCTTCAGATTTATTATTAGTATTAATTAATTGATATGATGTGCATCGAGACGAGTAATTTCTGAATATCTATTCACCTAATTAGAATTAACCTTAAAACTCGCCTGTATTTTCCATATTTTATTTATCCTTTTTATGATCCGTAAAATGTCCATGTAACAAGTATAAACATTCGATGTTTTGCACTTGTTCGTGTTAAGAATGCTCTGCAATTCGCTTACGAAGTATTCGACTCTGGAGTGGAGTATTGAGAGGAAGCACGCTAGACACATGGTCTCCGAATCGGCGACTGCCCTCATGAAATTCCACACCCAAACAACAGGGAAAGCTCCGAAAACTCCCTCTTGTCTGAAGTCAAAGCTGTATACGTTTGCGATGCCAACCATCACGTGGAATACTATCAAACTTGCTGTGAAATAAGTGTATCTGTATCTAATGTTTTTGTTTATCACGTGTACATTAGTCAAGTTCAAGTCACAATCCAATTGGTTAATCTCTGCAAACAGCTTCCTCATTTTATTTTTTCCGGACGTTACAAGCAGATATGTCACCAGAGTGATCTGGTGAATCCAATAAGCGAGAATCAAGTGGATGCCTCCCGCTTGTTTTTGTCTCGTCAATATATTTACGACATTCCAAATGGAGTTGGATGTTGTGATGAGTACAGTCAGTGCTATGTAAGAGCGGTACGCGAAATGGGTATGCAACTTTTCATTGGATGAGGTCGAAGCCGATGTTATGGAGAGAGGGTACAACACGAGAAATGGTCTAAATATCGCCACTAAGTCGTCAGCCTTTGCCGAAGACATCTTGAGGACTGTGTAAATGGTGATGAGGGACCGTGATCGATTACCGACGGGACCACTTACTGTGTATTACTTTGAGGTGTTAATATTCATGTTTAATTCATAAATATTGATGCTTCATGTACTTTATAGGTAACTAAAAGTAAGCTGCGATAAGCTCAAATATGTCGATTCGAAAAATACTTAAATCGGATCTGCATATTTGCAAATTTATCAATCAATACTAATAATAAAACTGTAAGTGTAGGTATTGTATGTATGTATGTTCCTCCATAACTCTTAAACGAATTAACATATATATATTCATGAAACTTGGTAGATAAACATTAAAGACGTACAGGACACAGGATAGGATACTTTTTCTTTTTCAACGCGGCCAAATTCGCAGGCGCCAGCTAGTACTATATAAATGACTTGCTGGTGCCCGCGGCTTCGCCCTTTATATTTAATATATTTAGTAGCCCATTCGGAATATTTAGCCTAAGTCCACCCTGAAATTCTATTGTAACTACTGGTGAAAGATTTGTTTAAACCTTTTGCTACAATATTAGCAAAAGTCTAATAAGCACACAACTTTAGTCTAATGATACAGCGATGGATGTCAATCAGATTAGCATCTAATCATTAGTGAGTAATATCTGAGTGATATTTTTATGTTTGTTTGAAAATAGGTAAGAAGTAATCGAGAATTCGCTCACGTCCCCTCCAAAGAGGTCACGGCACACCCCGAGGTACAATCCGACCGCCGGAATGTAATGGTCATAATAAAGTGCGTCTTGTTTATGAGGGTCGGATCGAAATTCAA
Organism: Synanthedon vespiformis; assembly: GCA_918317495.1. Lineage (NCBI taxonomy): Eukaryota > Metazoa > Arthropoda > Insecta > Lepidoptera > Sesiidae > Synanthedon > Synanthedon vespiformis. The sequence continues at coordinate 74,488 of OU906948.1, forward strand.
TTAATCTCATTTGTGAATCTATTAGAGTGACAGTGAGTTTCCTTATTTGCATATTCACCGTTTGAATAGGATCGCCAGATCCTCGTCCAGACAACATCCGCTTGTTTTAATTAAGATTTCTCTCAAAGCCAATGTGTACTCTTGACCCCTGTTGTGCTGTTCACAGCCATCGTCTCATTACTTGATTTTGTAACTTTGTAACTTATCTCAGTTTTAAAGTTTCTCACATTTCTCATTATTACTCAGATCTGCCAATCTTTCGACGAGCCAAGTTTCAGGTATCAGGGAGCCGGTATTGTTAAATTAGTTTTATTTATCTATTATATTTATATTTTATAATGGTATCTTTGAATTAGCTGTATTATGAAGTACGTTTATAAGACAGCTAATTCATAGACAGATAAAACATAAAATAGCTAAAACCGTTTTTCATATTTTATTATATAAGTATAATTATTTAAAATTGGAAAAGCTCACTTTGGGTACCTGTTTTTAGTTAATTTGTCACGAATATAATAAGTCAGACGTAAGTACATCAAACACGACTTACAAAAATCAATAAATCTGTTAATATGTACTTCCATAAAAAAGTAAACAGAAATCACTAAAATTATGGAAATTATTCGTATATTAACTGATGGGGTCGCAAGGACCTAGCCATAGGTTGCTTTATTTGTCTCGCAAATGGCTTTTGAATAGATTATTTATGAGGTTTCTAACCAATACTTTCTGGTGGTAATTGTAAAAGAATTGACAAGAGGCCGTATGCTATAAAAAAGAATATTTTCATTGCAAAGTTATTGCAAAGTTAGTGTACTTTTGATTACCTTTTAAAACGCTACCACCGGCTACTACAATTCAATGGGTAAACCATGTAATTTCGCTGAGCGAATTTATTGATGTTTTGAGGCATTTGCCACTAGATATTGTGCGGAGTCACACAATAACCACCTCATTTGCGTATAGATTGCATCGAAACATGTTTCATTTTGTTACCGAATGAGTAAATGTAATGATGTTTCGTTATACTCATATGCTGTATTTATTGTTTATTACCATATTTTGTTAGCTTAAAACATTACGATTGTACTTTACCTTTTTAAAAATTTTTGACAGTGGAGAAACACATAACATAATTATGAAGTAGCAGTAGTAAGGATCTCAGATGGTTACTGATAGCAGACAGGATTTGAAAGGTAATTATTGATAGTTTATGGTACTAGACAAGCATACAACGATCCTTTGACAGTTGTAAGTGTTTTTAAAGCTTTTGAAACTGGACAGGATCAGAAACTGCTTTGCGACAGCCGTGTAAAACTTGAAAATTACCTTCAAGGAGAATGCTGCTTGCAGGTTACTGTGACGCGGTTCGAAGATCATTTTTAATTTCTAGATTCGCTGCCGTTGTTTTCTTAATGTTATGGTAGACAGACATGTTGACGGTCCATTTGATGGTAGGTGGCTACCGTCGCCTATAACACAAGCAATATTAATGTTCCAAAATGCAACATTCAATAGCTTTGGTCACCAGCAAGGCAGAGAAAGCACTTACACGACAGCGCAGGTGGCAATTTCTCCCATTCAATTGGAAGAAGACTCATACTATGTTTTGACTCATTGTTTTGTTTTGTGACGATCGGAGTGATATCAGCATTTTAGTTGAGGACATCTACAACGCAAGAAGCAAGCATATTAATACACGCTATCACTTCGTAAGTGAACGTATCTCTTTCAAACAAGTATCTTTTTTCTAGATGTTCTTATGAAGGGGCTACATCGCCCGAAGCACCGCATCCTTATAAGTCTAGAGAAAGGTGTTGAAATATAGGACAAAAAGTAACCAAGCCACCAATGTTACATTTAGCAGTCACATTGTGTTTCTCATGTGATTATTACTTGCATATCAATACGAGTAAATTATTACTTGCTCTAATAATCTACTCGTAGCATTATTTCAACAATTACAATGCTCTCATACATTAATCACAAGAGCGGACGCGTCTAAAAATGGCGATTCTATTTCCAGATGCCTCAGGCTTCAATATATCCACAGAGCAACCGTAAATATGGCGGTTATTTAAACGGAGTCGCGGTATTTTCTAGCGGTTAATAAATTTAAAGCTGATACTGTAATATCATCCCATTTTAACAGAGTTCTTTGTTCTCTGCGTATAATAGGACTCGTTGAACCGGAATGACCGCACACGTTACGCTGGCTTCTTTTATCCAACTTTATTCTGCCGATACACTGAACCCACGTACAACGTAATAAGCCAAGTTACAAGTGCTCAAGCGTGCCTATCCAAATGGATATTTAAGGCTATATATATAGCCATCTACAATTAATACAAACTGATGAGGCTGTTTGAACATTGGAAATTTTTGCTCAATACGTGGAAATCTCTCGACTGATATGCTAGTATTATAACGTTATAACGATCCTCCAAGTTTGTGGAGGATTTTCCAATAGAACCGGTCAGTAGCAGCCTGGATCAAAATAGTTTCAGTCGTTTGGTAAATTGTTCTGAAAAACAAACCTATTTTTGTGTTTTTGAAAATATCAATATGAGCTTAAGGAAAAACCAAAGTCTATTTCAGTTAGCTGCCATGTTCTAATTTATCTTACCATAATATTATATTAATTACGTCATTAGATTCAGCATTATATGATATTGTTTATGGTTTAATTTAATTGTTATCACACATTAAGGTGATACAAGTCAGCTTTCCTCCATACAAACGTAGAATGATTATTGCTCCGCTATTTTATGTTTAATTTACAAAAGTAAGGATGATACCGATTTATCTTGTCGTTAACTAGCTTCATTGGCATACAAACTTAAAAAAAGTATTAATTTAAAAGATATGATCCTTGCACACAACACAAGTTTTAATACAACTTTGAGGGTGAATAGGTCACTCTAGTGTAAAAAAACTCCAAAATACTTTGCCTACAAACATTGATTAGTTATTCAAGAGTTCAAGTACGTTATGAGTCTACAATGAGCTGCCCACACATCCGTAATAAATATATTAGATCGACAGTCTCTGTAATTCCCTGAAACATAAGTGGAGCCAACACTGGTATTTATAAAATAGGCGATAACTTATATGACTCAGTTAGTGTTACTAGCTCCTTCGTAGCCTATAAGAACATTATCCAAATTTTAGCAGAGAATATTTTGGTGAGATAGCATTAACGTAGAACTGCGGGACCGCGAGTGTATCGCTTCACTGAACGCTAGCAATTAAACTTAATCGATCAATAAACGAATTTTGCCAACTGTGCATTAACATAGCTGTGATCACATTATTATAGAATAATAGTATTCTATAATTTAACTGCATCTTCGTCGCCTCGAGCAACTTTGATTTCAGAAGCTTTGTGTTCGAGCTTTAGCGATGACCTACAAACAAGTATACAGAAAAATATTGTAAAAGATATTTACTGTTATATCTCATTTCATCTGGAAGTTCAATTGGTAAAACTCTCTAATGAAATCCAGATACATGAAAATAATCATTTTTATTTTTGTTACACATGTCTTAGTTATTCTATTCGTAAAACTTAGTAGGACAACCATAATGTTAAAGGAAATTCGTTTGTGAAGTCTCACCGTGCGGCTCTTCCTCACTAACTTTCATATTTAATATATTCAGATTGTTATCAAAAATCTGTATCTTGAACGTGTATTACACATAATTGCGTCCCACTGTTGGGCTTGTCATATACCACCATAATATCTTTCATGGATTTTAGCTTCAATACTAGTGAAAGTACTTAAATTGGAATCGAAGTGTATGAGAAATTCAAACCTGCTCTTGTACTATTCACATTAATTGGTGATCATCATAATCAGAAATATACAATAGTCTGTATAGCAAATGTTCTGTTTCCCCTGCAATCATTAATCAGGATACAACCTGCCAAAGTGTCAACGTCAAGCGATCATAGAGAGATCGCCGAAGGAAAGAGAGAGATGGCAATATGTAATCTGGTGGAAAGTGAAAACACTTCCTCGTTCCGCCTCTATTAAATAGAAGGCAGAATTAACCCGAGCTCTATCATTTATTAGTTAGATACTATCTAATGAGAATCCGGTATTTGCTTATTTCTCTTAGCAAAATGAAAATAGTTGCTCATATTAAACCAACACGGTGAGAGGGAGCTATTTGTTTAAAAACTCAACTTACTGAAGTGAAAACTTCTTTAGGCGCGTTGGACATTTTTGAGATTGGAAGAAACCATTGAACTCACGACACTGTCACGTAATGTAGCCGAAACCTCTGTATATTTTCAGATATTAATTTAAAATAATTAAAAAAAAAAGAAAACTTTTTGAGATGGGATAAAATCATTGAACTCGCGATACGGTAACGTAATGTAACCCTGTAACTGACAGCTCTTATAAGTACTAAGCAGACAACTGCGACTGACATGTTTTTATTTTTTATTTAACTAACTGTTGCAATCGACTTTGCCCACATAACTTTATATAATATATTCGCTGATAATATAGCTTTCTAATAGATGAAAAAAAATTTAAAACCTTATTCTTATTATGCCATTAACTTACCTTAAGAATTCTGATTCTACCATGATGTTCTGGGGTGTCATTTCTCATAAAAATATAATAATGATTTTATAAAACTATTTTACTGTTCAACAAATTAATCACAGTTCACCGCAGTCAGTGTGCTGGCCATTTGTTGATGTATTGCAGTTAGTATTGTTTGGAAACGCTTGTCTAAATTTATCTTCGGAATGTTTCCCGAATCAACATGATCGACAGTCGACGGATGCGATCGCCTCATCACCTCAACGTCTCGCGTCTGCCTACCATTTATCGTCAGATCAGTTTAAAAAACTGATTTTATACTACACCTGTAGTCTGCACACGAACAGTACTATTATTTAATTCATTGAAAGGCCAGAAAAGGGTATAAAGAAAATCATTATTGACTTTTTCTTTACTTTTTTGTTAATAACCTATTTTTTTAATTATAATGACAACAGTTTATATCTGTAAGTTCCAAAATGACATTAGTACATTGATTTTACTAAAAAAAACATATAAAAAAATCCAAATGAATGGTAACAATAAATTCCAAATGACAAAAAACCAACTACACCTAGACGGAATTTCTGTACTCGAAAGGATTCACGAGGATAGTAAAAAGTTTTCACACAGTGTAAAGACAAAATTTTGCACTAGAGTTTCATTAAGAGACAAGTTTCTAAAAACACTCGTAACAATTTTACTGCAAACATATTTATGGAAATATTTTATTATGTTCATAAAAGTATCAATAACTTTCGTAAGGAGTAGTGACGTTAAATTTAGCGACTGCTGTTATATCCAAAGTAAAATTGACGTTTTTGTTAACTACGGGAAATTAATTAATAAATTTTAGTCATTTAGACAACAGAAACTTTAGAGATTTGTCTTGAAAATACAAGCAATATATTTTAAACAATATCATAATAAAAGAAAAATTAAATACGCAATAAATGTCTTTCTTTCTTTCTTTACTTACCAGAATAATAATATCCAGTATACTTAGCAGAATAGCGTTTTGTCTCACAACCTTGATTATTCCATTGGTTCTGATTGTGTGGATCCAGGGTTATTAACCACTGGATCAGTGTCAAATATTTAAAAATAATAATTAAAAATATTTCTATTTGCAATTTTCGACCTGAATTTTTCTCACTTCAAAGGCGAATCATTGGAATGTAGGGATAAATGTTTACCCAAATGAAAGACCAACCAGCAACATCCCAGCACTTTGCCACGAACTTGTCTTCTTACGCAATAAATCTGATTTCAACGATAAGGACACTGACAAGAAATAACTTTGCACCGGATGCAAGAAGCATAAAAGCAAGTTAGAGGTATAAAAACTGTAAATGTCGTTCAGCAGGTGTTCATGTTATTGTAACATTTTGGACCAAAAATACATGCCGTGTTACTCACGGTTAGCAGTTGGAAATGACTAATGGCATTGCGTTTTATATACGTTTATATACGTTTTATATACGTCATACGAGTACAAATACGCTCTTAATGGTTGGTATACAGATACCAAAACAGATCAGTGCTTTCTTAAAGTATTGCGGCAGAAGTTGAAAAGCTCAACTTATTGGACCGTGTCAATTAACAAGTCGCTAATCAGCTTTCTAGACCTGTATAAAGCCTTGAAACCAACCCATTATGTATTAAAACAACCCATACTAATATATGGCACATTGAATTTCGCCATCGCCATATTAATTTATATTATGACCATAGATTTATCGAACAGAGAGCATTGCAGCGGATTGCATTATACGTTTATTTCTACTCGTAAAATAAACATGATGGTGACATAGTTTATGCTCAATAAAATGCGATTAAAATGGAAAAACATAACGTCTACGGAAATTGTACGAAAACTTTTTCAATGAAATTACTATTGGCTTCGGCTTCGTTCGCGTAAAAAGTTCGCCAGTTAATACTCAAAGGGTTCAAGATATCTCTAATTCTCTAGCTCTACACATCTCTTTACATTTGTTGTATAGAGTTGAAATCTAAGCAGATCAGTAGGCCATTTAAAAGAGTAAATATTACTAAAATTAAATAAATCAATATACTAAGAATAAATCTGTAAAGTGTAGGTATTTTACGTATGTATGTTCCTCCATAACTCTTAAACGAATTACCTCATTTTCATGAAAAATGGTAGATAAACATTAAGACGTACAGGACACAGGATAGAATACTTTTTGCATTTTCAACGCGGAAGAAGTCGCGGGCACCAGCTAGTACATTAATATACAAGACTATATGCATTGGAGTACATCAATATATAAAAAAAATAGAATTTGATGCGTATTTATAATGCATCTAATTATCTTAATAATTTGTTATCATACTGTGAAACATTGTTTTGCAGATTTAGTCTATACGGCCTCAAATGCGGAAGGATTACTCTTCAGACCACGAATGATACTGAATAATGTAATCTGAACCACAGAATATCCATACTGCTTAGAATAAGATAAATGTTTTGTGTTATCTCCACTCCACCACGAGCATTTATTTATGTTCATGTAGATTGGATTCCAGATAATTACATGTAGATAATTCTAACGAGGACAAATGCATTATCCTAAAATAATATTTTAAATAGGAAAGTTCGTATGTTTGGATGTTTGTTAATTAATAACGTAAAAGCGGCTTAACGGATTTGGATGAAATTTGACACACAGACAGTTTATTACCTGAATTGACATAGGATATTTATCCTGAAAATTTTTTTTCAGTATATTTTTTCAACTCTTTGATTTGTGAGGTTCCCGTAACACAATTGCACGCTAGTGGTACAGATGTCTGAATTCGTAGAGGGTCTACGCGAGTACATGCTACGAAGCGACACGCCATCCGCCATCGCTACGAGTGCTACGCCGCCGCTTCACCAGTTGACGCCGCGCGCTCCTCGAGAGAGGTCCTCGTTCGAATCGTCTGAAACTTTACGACACCCACGTGCGTCGCCGACTTTATACTTCTTCTCGTGTCACTTCAATCTCTCGCTTCAACATTTCAACTTTTGGCAATAGGATTCGCGAAACATTGAGACTCGTAGCGGTAAGTGAGATTTTTTATGCATTTATATTTTTACAGGTAAATAATTAAAAAAATGTGTTTGTTTGCGATTAAATTAAATACATTAAACATAAAAGTATTTATTACTAGAAGCTTGAAAATATTAGTTTACTTCTTATTTTTTTATTGAGATATTTGGTAGTATGATGATTAAAAAAAATTAATTTAATTTTAAATTTAAATTAATTACCAATACTTGCTGTGAGATTATAAAATGAATTTAAAAGAGATTATGAAGAATAATTCTCGCTCAGACAAGAGCATAATCAATTAATTGTATTTGTAAAAAAGCTCCTCAATTAGTCAACATATAAGTAATGATGATGTCCAGACTAGTCTAGAGGAAAATACAATATTAATATATAAAAATCTCACGTCACGATGTTCGTTCACGTTAATCCCCAAAACCGGAGTTTATTTATGTTTTATGTGTCACAAAAAATATTAGTATATAAATACAGAGAAATAATGCAATAGGTTTAGAGTTGACAATGAAAAACGTAATATCATAACTCATAAAGTCACAATTCACAAAGCTATGTCGTTACTAAAAGTATTTTTGAATAAAATGAAACAAATAAAAATTGGAAGTATGAATTTATGCAAATCTTGAATAGTAGCGTTTCGAATGTTTTTCCATTCGTCGAGAGCTACTCTGTAAGGTATTAGGCACTATGAATACAAATTCATTTAAATTAGGGTTCCCTCACTTTCAACTCAAATGTATTTGGGTCCTTGCTTATAAATTATTTTATTGTTCTTTTATGGAGAAATGTAAGAAATTATGTCGACTCTCTCTAAAGAACGAATGGAATAATTGTGTGGGGCTGATTTATTACTTGTTGCGACACCACTTGTATTTCTTCTTTTTAATTGTAATTACACCAACTGGCACCTGCGGGTTACTTTATCACTAAGTTTTATTCCTAATTTTTTTATTATACTTCTAATAGAAGACAACTACTTGTTGAAGCCTTCACTGCCAAGAAGTCACAGGCTAAGACCAAATTTCAGCTGACAAATTCCACTTGTCTTCCACTTCTGTTACAATGTTAAAATGGATAAGATGACGAGTTTAACTCATCTTCAAAAGTTAACATGATTTCGAAGATTGCTAGTTTACTAGGTAAACTATTAGAAACTGGCTAGAACCTGAGAGGGAGTATAAGAGGTTGCAATAGCAAAATTTTGCTTGGATTTCTAAAACAATTAATAATCCATTTTCACTAACAAAAAATAGTTGAATTCAACAAACACTAAACTGAAAATGTTTCCTGCATAAAACGTTTCGCAAAATCAGTTTTAGCGTTCGCGAGTTGCCCAGTACAAAGTTTCACATTGTGTGAAAATAAATACGTAGTATAGACATATTTATTGGATATAGATAGGTAATTTTAAATAGTATTAATTAAGGTTAACGTGATATCTTCACTTTGATTTCTGTAAAACAGATTATCTGTCGCAACATGGCGATTGCTACAATTGATACTACAGGCAATAGAGATTTTTTTTTCTGCACTAAACTACAACTCTTTTTTTTAAAATAGGTTCACTATTACGATTTGTCATTGTGTCAATAAACAAATCGTAATAGTCGAATAAGTCGTAAACGGTAAGTGATAGAAAAAAATATTCAACAAAATATCTACAATAAAGGTTATTACCATTTTGGCCTCAAGTGCACGGTTACGGAGATATAGGCTGAAACGGTTTATATCAAAATTGTGGCACTTCCGCCCGCCTAATTTGTAAGGACTTTGTGCATTTAGGGTCACTACGTGATACTGAACCTATTAAAAAAAGTTGTAATTTAGTGCATTATGGACAAGAGTAAAGCTCCTGTACTATGAAGTTTCGCGCGAGCCATTTATAGTGAGCTGGCTTCGATTTGTAGATGTCCAAGAGAGACACTTTAGCTCACATCCATCTTACACCACATATATTTCATTTGATATCAAAAAATACACTTGATTTGACCAATACTATTATACCATATTGTTAATTCTTCAATAAGCAATCCAATCTATATTAGCTTTCGTCCATTTGCATGCAAAGTGCTTCCCGAAGCCGATCTCATCAATTTACTAGGTACACTAATTACTCTTCCACGCGACAATAAACTTATATTTGACACTGTGATTAATGATATCTTGTCCTTAATAAACAATAAATTGTTTCTTCTTAGTTCTAAAGCTATTATTCCTATCCTGTAGAGAACATAATCACCCTCTTTAAAATACCTGAGCCTTTTATCCTAATAGACTAAGTAATAGCCATTACTTTATCATGGGAGCAACTAACCGAAAGAAAATACGCTCATTGGTGGCACTAATTATGCAACGTAGATAATTTTTGGGTTAAACTAATTGTAATTTATGTTAAAAATAAATTTTTAATTATGAAAATATTATTATTATTGCTATCGAATTGTGTCTTAAGTATGTTTTTTTTCATTTAATAATTATAAATAAGAAGCAATGTTGGGCTACTACTGTTTAGATACTTTCCGATTATCTAGTTATTTAAATTTAATCACAAAATAATGGAACAAATTATGAAAATAAAATAACGAAAGCACATAATAATTATCATTATAATTCTTCAACTAAGTACATTTAATTAGAAATTTCTCCACATATAAATCGTCTTATGTTTGATTAAGTAGGATTATTTACGTAAGACTCGGCGCAAAGCTGCTTGAACTGTGAATTAATTAATGAACTTGAAATAACAGACAAACCGATTATTTAAAATATGCTTATTGATGTTAGTCGAGTATTACAAATTGTTTAAAGAGTAAGTAGCTTAGTTCACCACGACGGGTTGATGGGGTGATGGGGTGATGGGGTGATGGGGTGAGAGGGCGAAGGTTCGTCAACTTATTATCAATTACCTTTGTTCATTTTGTAACATATTTGATTACATGTCGTACGAATTGAAATTATGTGCGCTGTTTATTAAATCCGAATCCAATATAATAGTTATGGAAACTATTTGGATTTAACAGTGATCTTGTTACGATTACAATGTGTGTGTGTGTTTGTGTGTGGGTGAATATTTGTGAACAAAACATCTAAGTAAATGGCAGTTAATAGAATGATTGAAATATAGTTCAGGCCTATAAACCACCTGTAATTTATTTATTTATTTTGAACATAAACCCAACATCAAAATGAAATAACATACAAAGACACATTATTACTACTTACATTGCCAATTACAGGGTTTCATTGTGTAATATTAATTAATAAATTATTTGAATATAGAATTTATTATTATAATTACGAAATTTCTATATTATTATAATATTATTTTGGTCTGTGAATTTTGAAACCTAATGAATAAGTAAATAATGTATATGTTATAGTTAAAATCCTCCAAGTCAAAGAAATTTCCACTCTGTGTTCTGTGTTCCACTTTAAACCTGCTATGTTATCTCACTTGTCTCAAATAGTAACTAAAATAGCCGTGTCTGTCCGTGTTATCCAAGAATAATGCATTCACCTTCACACATCACTAATCGGACTTGATAAGGGTTCATGCGAAAATCACTCGTTCGTCTGTCTTCATAATGCCATTAACTAAGTGGGTGAAATTCCCAGTGGACTGGAAATGGACACAAGCCGACGACCTCCGTCCGTCCATTAGTCCATCATTACCAAAATGGAAAATTTTCATTTTGCAGCAATATTTATCATCAATCAATACTAATAATAATATTGTATGTATGTTCCGCTATAACTCTTAAACGAATTAACTGATTTTCATGAAATTTGGTAGATAAACTTTTAGACGTACAGGACACAGGACTTTCTTTTTCAATACGGACGAAGTCGCGGGCGTCAGTTAGTTCTAAATAAAGGTGTTGAATTGTTTCTAGTTTAAGACTTTAGGTATACGTATAATAAGTAATTCACTTGAAGGTAAAATGGTAGTTTAGGATTATCCCATCGACCATTTAGTTATTGTTATCGTTAAGTTTTCATATACATATATTTCTAGAACCTAACCTAAATATATACTTATTAAAAATAATATTGTAATTGATGGCTGATTATATGACATTATAATACTAAAGTACCGCTAAAATATATAATTTTTATTTATAACTAAATTGAAATCATTTATCAAAATCAAATTGTGTACAAAGGCCAACTGAGGCCCACTATAATGAAAGGGTTATTTGATAAGATACGTAGTGAATCTTGACTGCCGCTTTCTTACCCGTAGACCTTCGCAAAGCAATCCTAAATCTACTAGAATAATTTAATTTATTATGTGTTACAAAGTTACAAAGACGAATAAATAAATAACATAATAAACTTATCTTTAAGCTGTATCCTTTGCATACCTACTTACATTCAAAATGTGGCCTTATATTAATGGCAGAAGGTATAATTTAGAAATAGTATTTTTTCAAGTGGAGATATTCTTTGTTTTTACCACTTACTACATTGACTCGATATGCAAAGGTCTCAGGGACACTTGATTTCAATTACCACTCACAGTATAATCAAATACCGTGAAAAACAAGTAGATGTTGTATAATTGTAAATTCAAATATTGAATTTCTTTGACACAGTATTAGATTTCATTCAACTTGATATTTTATTAAACTTTTAAAAGCACCCTCTACTTTGGGTACATTAATTATACCACTTTATGTTTAGTCCAAGACGATCTCTCTCAAGACGTTCGTTCAACTGAGACATTTCCTTTTTTTGTCATACCACTGAATGAATCTGAACAAAAGAACATCTCTTTTTGAAACGTCACACAGCACTTGTCAATCAACTTTAGTCGACATAAATAGCAGACGCTAACAATCCAAAAATGTATGAGTAGATGGGACAGGAGTTGGTAAGGAGAACCAACCCCCAAAGTGCATACAGTGGAGTACAGACGGAATTATATAGCCACAAATGTGTTTCAGGGACTTTAGCGTCAGAAATAGCAATGAAAGATAGATTTCTCTACAACTTTATTAATAGAACTAGCTGCTGCCCGCGACTTCGCCCGCGTATAAAAATAGATAAAAACCCATTCTCAGACCTACCAAGTCATCAAAATCGGTTAAGCCTTTTCGGAGGAGTATGGCAACTCACACAGTGACACGAGAATTTTATTTATTAGACAAGCTCGCGCCCGCGACTTCGTGCGCGACTGTGTCCAGTCCAGTACGTCTAAATGTTTATCTACCAAGTCTCATGAAAATCAGTTAATTCGTTTAAGAGTTATGGAGGGACATACATAAGTACATACAATACGTACACTTACAGATTTATTGTTAGTACCTATTGACTAGGAGAGCCGCGGCTGTCCGTTAGCGCGACTCCTGTTTCCTTGTACTGTGTACTAATATCAAGCATGCAGCTATCGGAGGCAGCTGTGACTATGGAGATGCGAGAGCAGAGTGTTGCATAAACGCATTCCGTATCGAGCAACGCTACACTTATTCCAGTTTTGCAATTTCATTTTTTACTATGAAAGGCGGCAGACAGACTAACGGACCCTAATGTGGGGTCAGTCGGATGCCTCGCTACTTTAGTCTGAGTAATAATATAAGTATTGCTTGAAATTGTAGTGACCTTTAGTTTTGTTACATTGAAATAGATTTATTTACCTATTACAAACTTACAAAAAAAAACAGGTCTCGTCGAGATAAGTTACAAGTACGTAACGATAGATATTCAGTGGAATACAACAACAAGATATATAAAATCTCATGTAACAATCGGCTGGATAACCAGCTGGTTCTAATTATCGACATAATCGCATTGTTGTGAAAGATCATTGAATGTTTACATCTACAGACCGCTTTGATGTCTATAAGTAAATATATACCTATATTGTAATATGTGAAGAGGGATAATGGATAATGTATTTAAACCAATCTGAGGTTAGAACTTAATGTTTGGGATTACAAATGAATAAAAATAAAAAGGCGGGTGCAGTTCGTTAGTGCTATGAGCAGCACTGGCCGAAAGTTGGCCACCGGCCAGACACCAGATGGCGGCGCGACCAACTTCCACAGGTCAACTAAACAAAACACAATTCAAATTGAGATTTCATCTTTGCTGATGCGTACGAAAGTTGCTACATTTGATTTACTCCTCTTCTAGTTCCTTTCCTTTCCTTCCGACGAAGGTACTTGGGTGGCCCCTCGCCTCAAATGTAAATATAACTCTCCCACTTCGCGTTGGCGTTTATTAAGGAGCTGTTTGTGGACAAATAGTAAACAATCGCTCACTAAAGCGAACAAATGACTTTTGAAGTGTTTTAAGCAAATATTTAAAATTTATTACACAGCGAATTGGCATTTTTAATTTCATTGGCTCATTGGCTAAGCATCTAAGAAACGTTACGATCAGAATGTCTAAATTTAAATTTGTCTACGAAGCAAAACGTTAACCGAATCTAAACTTACACACACACACACACCACAAAATATTATGTGTTTATTTATATCTATGTATTCATTTTTTAGTTAGGTGTATGTATGTTATCATTATTTTTTTAATTTAGGTATTAGCACTTTTTTTGTATTTATAAACTTTAAGATGACTAACCTTGTAATAGGCTATATAAAAACTTAATCTACTTTATGTATTTGTTAAATATTAAATGCTATTAAATAAATAAATGAAGCCATTGAGTTGTTACGCCCTTCTCTTGTTAATGTTGACTGATGTGTCTGGTGACTTCGTAAACGCATTACGCCTTGATTCCGTTAATGAAGCGTCGTTATGACAAAGTTGTGTGATGCCGACATCGAGTTCATAACGAATACGTCGCAATTACATTACAAAGGTTTCAAGGTTTCGTTCCTCTTAATGATAATCTCGTTCCTCTACTAAATTAAGTACATTCAACTGTGAAAGTAGATCTATTTCCACAGCGCATAGCGCGATCTTTTGTCAATTTCCCAATTCCATTCCCCATTCCCCTATCCCTTCCCAATTCCCTATTTTTAATCCTACTGTAGTCGTTAGTAGCAACCTACAGTAGACCGTCGCCTGTCTGCCGAATTTAACATTTTGTTTCTTTATCACCACTTTGCCTTGACACAAATACTATAAGCCCTTATTTAATATGATTACTCTTTTAATTCAGAAATGTTTTATTTATTACTAGCTGTTGCCCGCGACTTCGTCCGCGTTAAAAAAGATAAAAGGTAACCTATCACGTGTCCCATACTTTTAAATGTTTATCTACCAAGTTTCATGAAAATTTAGTCATTTTAGTTTCAGTATCATGTATAGGGCCTATATACGCGATATTTCTGAAAACAAAGTAAATTACTCCATGACCGACCCCTACATATTTATTATTAGTATTGATTTAGCAGCTGCATCTGCGACTTCGTATGTGCTGTATAGTTCGTTTTTTGAAATTCCCACAGAAACCTAACATTTTTCTAGGATAAAATTATTATCCATATTTATCCACGGTTGCTTTTGAATACTAATTTTGGGTGTATGTATTTAAAAAAATGAAATACAACCAAAATACTAACTCAATTTTAAAAAATTGTAAATAAGTTTAAAAAATTCAACTGTAGTAACCCCTTCGTATAACCACGCAATAGGAAGTAATAAAGAAATATCTGTCGTCATTTTTCATCAAGTAAACGATTTACGGCGTTGTCATGGCTTACGATCATTTGAAATTTCTTTTTAGTCAATTACACTGTTGAGAAGTAAGGCCGTGTTGCTGGTAATTACGTAAAACATAAAAGAAATAATGTTATACTGTATAACATTATTTCTTTTATATTTGACATGAGAATGTACTTCCAACTGAACAAAAACAAAATAGCATATTCATGTCATATATACAAAGAAAACAATTCCTTATTATTGTTTAACGAGGAATGTGGGAATAGAATAGTTCCCTTTGTATACACTATTCGGGAATATATTGATTTATGTTTAAAATAATACGTCTGTAGTATAATAGATATTTTTTCTGATAAAGGCAGGCTGACGACTGTTATATTAGTTGGTAAAGAATGCTTACTTTCACCAGTTAGAACTACAGCTAGGAATGTAAAGTTCCTTTTGAAACTAAAGCACTAAGCAAGCAACTGACATACGTTAGAAATGAAATTTTGGCATGACTGACAATTGCTCTGGTGGAAGCAAATTTCGACTTTAAGGGTAAGACCTTTCCTTACCCCAACTGTACAGTGACATCTCTGAAATCGTATTCGGTCTTAGAACGGAATTAAACGTTAGCGCGAATTATCCGAACAACTTCTTCCCCGTTCCGGAAACACCGAAATTCACTGAATCGGATAATTACAGCCTTTATCCTTCTTACAAGTAGGATACTTGTAGAAACAAGGATGATTCAGTTTTTTGTCCGGAAACATTCGCACGAAATACTAAATTCATTTCCCACGATTCGCTGAAGGTCCAATTTGAGCCGTAATCCCCTGATTATTCCATTTTGGGAACGTCTTGCCCAACATCAAAGCATATTTAAATTGTACTCGACTTCATTTCGTTTTATTGTTGAACGAACGATGGATCTGATAAAAAAGCATTCCAACAAATACAATGCAACGATTGAATACAAATGCATCATTGTAGACTTCGTAGCGTGAGCAGACACGAAACTGGTGAGTACTCTGTACAAAGTATCTTTGATATGAACAAGATTTCATTGTGTATATTATTTATAGGTCATGCACCTGCATAATCAAACATCTCTTAATAAAATTAATTATTTAGACAGACAAATTAGGTCGCACAAATAAATTTTTATAAATATTTTTATAATTAATTTGATTAGTTGGATATACTACTGTTACTAATAGGTTTTTAGTGTCATAAGCTTATAAGTTGAGAAATATTTTCTTTCTTTATTATAAAGCTAAGTTGAAAAAGATATAAAATATAATGTTATTGTTTGAATTAGAGAGAATGGTTTTCGAAATGGAGTTAATTTGCGATATGCGACAAAAACAAACAAGTATATTTTTAATAAATATACTTTCTCCCACCGTTGTTGTGACTGCACTGCATTTGTTTATGGCTGTTTGTTTATGAGGGGGGACGGCATTGCATTGCATATCGCAACAAAGGTTATATTATGTGGGTATTTATACTTAGTTTTATACGAAAGGTATGACTTCGTAACTCTCAAACTTTTCTCCAAATGAGACGTGAGTTTATAGGTACAAAATTTATATTTAAAGCAAGTGAAATTTTAGGTCCTTTTAGTATGACTGAGTATCTTGAAAGAGAATTTTCTACAGCACAGCTTCTTCTTGCAAATTGACAAATCTGCGATAAATATATTTAGTATCCTTTCAGAATTTATATTTTGATATTAATTATTTCTTTTTTTATCTACATAAACTAATACAATACACTGGCAAGAAACCTTTATAATTGCTCTTCGTAACCACTATAGTTTTCTACGCTGTAGTGGATCTTAACACAATTTTCCTATGAAATTATTATAATTTTGTCATATCATTGAATATCTTGAATTGAATACATTGAACCCTTTGGGTTCAAACATTAAAAAAGTACCCAATACTTTTGCATTGGGTACTTTTTTTAATGTGCCTAGAACTAGAGAAACTATATTTTTATTATTCGTTAGAACATGCAACTGCAATTAAACGTAACAATGCAGTTTTCACCACAAACAATAGTCAAAATAAGAATGTTACGCCTCGTTGCCAAATGGTTCAATTTGGCGATATTCCTCGGCGCTTCTTGTCCTACATTTTTCGCTACATTGCTTTGACGGACGCTTTTGCACTTTGCAACACATTTTACAACTTGTTTAAATCAAATTTGAAACTACAAAATACAGAATAGTGAGGATAGAGAAGTGGGCTCTACTGTTTTTGCCTTGTCCTCATCCCTCACATTTCATCTTAACATTGTCGGCAGAAGAGCAAATCGTGGTTGCTTTTTGTCTATAGGAGACGATGATCATAGTGGCTGCCATTAATTGTCATTAAGAAACATAATAAATTCTCAACATTAATGGACCAAAAAGCATGTTAATTTGTAAAACAGAATATTTGAATTGGGGGAGATTTTAATTACGATATCAAAGCGTTTGCTGTGTTAGAAGCATTTACAACTCAAATGATAACATCCTCCACGGACCTAACCTTTATTAATTCTTATTTAGTGAGATTATTTATTTAACAAATCAATTAAATACATAGGTGATAACTCAATTGAATCCTCAGATTTTGAGTCGTTAGTTAGACACAGGTTTGCATTCTTAGATTAGAAGTTCTTAAATTTTAAAATATCACGCAATTAACGATAAGCGGCAAGAATTCAATCTTGGTTGCCGTCACCTGGGCGTCTAGTCACTAGACTCTAGTTTTTAAAAAGAAATACATATTTTGTATGTTAAAGTTACTAATGTAATGTAGTAATAAAATAAAAAGTTTACTAAAAAAAAGCGCGCAACCGTTTTGAGATCAGTAAGCCTAGAGCCATCTAGATTTATTATACTTAGGTAAATAACTAACACCTAAAAATGATAAGAAATTAAAATTCATTCTTTGGTTCTACAAATCCTACAGTTTAATAGGTTGATAGTGTTAGAGGTTAACGGCCTCTCTATCTGTAAATTTATACATATCTTCATAACGTAACGTATGTTCACTTTAAATGTCTCACGTTCGTTTCTTAGAAGGTTTACTATACTATAAAAAAAAGCATATCAACATTTTGGTATCTAGATCAATCCTAGTTATAATTTATGCTTATAAACCAGTGTCCATTTGATTGTACATAGTATATGTATTGTATTGTACATAGTAATAAAACTTTGAGTATGATTATTACAATCTGCCAATGAGCGTCAGGATTACCGGGGATCTTTAGAATGTCTATAGCGATAAGTAGGTACAGAGTATCAAGTGCATCCAAATGCAACAACTGCATCCAATTTCCCTTGTCCTCGTTTTATTGATTGGCTGCTCGTCCCCAGACAAATGCTTCATGCCTCTATCGGATTGGCTTCGTTGTTTCCACTCAACAACTCCATCTTCCGTCGCTCCGTTTCATCTCCGAGAGCGATTCGTGTTTGATTAAATTTACTCCACGATAAGGTTTAATTCAACAAAAAGTTCTGCTTAGCTTCTGTCATACTTCAAGATTTAAGAGGGTGTACGTATTCATGCGTTTAACTGAAGCGTAGAGTACAAACGAAATGTACGCGCACGAGTAACCTGACCTTTTGCTAGTTACAAATCACATGTTTTATTAATTTTTTATTTGATAAATATAATTAATGAAAAAAAGAAATACATTCCCCGACTTAATTTATAAAATTAAAGTCTTTCAAAGGTACAGAGAAAAATGTGCTGAAAATTCCGGCATTTCGTTATTGACAGTTTAATTTCGTATCCAGATATAGTCTTTTAGAAGTTTCATGATTATTTTTTAATAACATACTTTTTTAATTATGATGCTCGCTTAATATTCTGTTTTCAATATTCACACAATAAAAAACTCCATTTAATTTGTGAGGTACACTTACAAAGTTCTTTATAAATAACGGAATATATTCGAAATAAAGGATGTTTAAATATTACGTAAAATTCATTAGTAAAATCGTGTACGACGTTCTCGCCTCATCTTTTCTTTATTCCATTTGAATCAGCAGTTGGCGGTGACATTATAGAAAAATACGATGCCTGTACTTTTTCTTGACGGAATTGATTATAATGTCATTGTGACTCGATGGTAAGATAATTAAGGGAATACAATAGGGGAATGGGTTCGAATGCGGTGTGTACAATAAATTGGTTGGTTTCGAATGGAGGTGTCAAATATAATTAGGTGTCGGTCGGGAGAGACTCTCGTTTGAACCAATTTCACTCATCAGCGTCCAAATGAAATGGGAATCGCTGCTTTGTGAGAATGGCAGCGACTTGTCATATGCAAAATGCGATTACATGATAAACCAAGTGTAGACTACTTTTTTATTCTTGAATGTTGCACGTGAAACGTTTCTTGCCATAAATTTAATTTATTATCTTGTAAGAAGCATGTTTGTGTTATGATAGGAGTAAAGTCTGAATACATATTTGCATAGATAGCAATGCAACGCGAATACCAAACAAGGAAACAATGGGTTGCCCCGGCGTTGTTCTCCTTAAGCGGTGGCTTTACTTAGTGGCCGATTAAGGCCATTTGCAAAGATCATTCATATGCAGATTGGACGCCCCTCATCCCATCCTGCACCCCGTAGAGGTCAAAGATCCCATTTTCGAGCGAATTATGTTGGGATTGGCCACTTTTATACTCGCACTGTCGTATATCTTCCGAATGTGGTCTACTGTGCTTAATTAAACCACGCCTTGCCGAATAAGCAAACTTTCAAAGTGTAGCCGATATGTAGCTATCGTACGAATGTGGCACACACATAGAGTTTTTCATGATAATACATGGCGATTGGCGTACCGGTTGATCTCCAATTTGTGTATCAATACAAAACGTTTAGGCATTAGCAGCTTTAAAAAAGTGGTGTATGATGTATTTTCTTGTTATCTCATATTCCAATTTCAAATATAATTTGGAAATTTCGTGAAATTGTAAGTGTAATCAAGCCACCTATTGTTAAACTAAACGCAAGGTTAAACTGTAAACAAAAAGGAAAATGAAAGCAACCCCCATTAGATCCATTTGTATTTGTAAGCCACGGAAACAATTCCAATTTCCTTTTTGCTAACATTAACTTTCCTCCTGTTTTCTAAACGCCAAGTATTTTTGGAATTCTTAGGGATATTTTAAATAATACAGGGATTCCAAAGATATAAAGAACCAAGTCTTCGTCATAATTCTTTTCAATCGTCGTAATTTATATTACGTTACAATGTTATCCTACGAATAGACTACTGGAATGATCTCGCTGATGTTTTCGATTTAAAAAATAATAGTCCATTATTTTAAGGTAAGAGTCCTATCGAGGAAAATTTCTACAGTTCTACGCACTTCATTTTGTCGTAAATATCTTAGAAACTGCCAAACCACGGGAGCACCTTGTTTCGTAGGGGGCACTATGCTATAGAGTATGCGGTTTACTATATGGACATGCCCTTGATGAAGAAAAGAAAGACGTAGATGTGTTCGTAATTTATTAGATAGTCAAAAAAGAAGCATAAATTTGCAGAAGGAACGAGCATAAAAACGGAGCAAAACGCCAACGCGCAGCTCAAGTCAGCTTGGGCAAGTTTACGAGCGCACTTGTTCTGCTATCTACACTTAATGCTTCTTGCTTTATGTTTTATATTTAAAGTTGGTTTAAGTTTATACGCCAAAACTAAAAAGTACAACAAACAGAATAATAAAGTACAAGTTTGGCCGCTCACCAACTCTTTTATTGCGATACGTGCCTTAAGAAAAGTAGCACTCGATCTTTGAGGGTTCGGCACATATCGGACAAAGACACATCCAATGCAAATAGTATACAGACAGATCTCTCCTGTAATAAGTGTAATTTTGATTTGTGACCCTTTAGTTTTTAAGCAGCGATATAATATTAAAAGTTAGTGGTATAAATGTGGGCGTTTGTTTGTGGGTTGAAGAGAAGCCTAAAAGCGTGTAATATGCCAAATGTGTTCTCGGTTGTAAATCAACGGCGAAGTAACGCCTTAAATTGCCACAAGCGGTGTTTATCAGACGAAGGCAGTTAGTAACTGTGGACCAAAAGTGATCTATGAGCGAAGCCAGTTTCATATGGGCTGATTATTTTTAATGTTCATTTATCGTTTTTGAAGTGAAAACTACAATGAGCTTTTTTTACTGAGGAGTAAACGTAGGTGAACCATCACGCTCGGGCCAGTGACACTGAATCGGGTTGACTCTGGAATTTGAAAATTAGAAGTTTTTAGTATTTTTATTTTGCCCTAAAATATTTAATTTGGTTCTTGTATAGTCAGTGTGTAAAAGTCAAATCGTAAAATTATTTATTATAGATACACATTTCTATCGTTTTTTGACATAATTTAACACCATAGTAAGAGTAATAAGAGTAGTCGCTCAAACCCTGAGTCAAAACAACTTCAAGAATAAAAAAATGCAAAAAATAGATAAATTAATTTCAAATAAATAAACTTGTACATTACAAAGCATTCTTAAAAGTTATGAAATCGCGGTATTGTTTCAAATTTGGACCTAGACGACTGTATTGGTACTCGAGTTTTGCAAAGAGTCCAACAATAATATTAATTTGGGTGTATTAATCTACCAAAGATCTTAGAGTGTAACGGTAGTAATACTAAATCTATGGTCAACAACAAATTAATGGTGTCAAAGACATTTTTTAGATACGAAATACAGAAAATATAAAATTATAATTATTTCCTAACGTAGATACTTACCTAATATGTATACATTTAGCTTTTTGATCAAGACGAGAAGATCGCTTTGACTCAGTCTCAAATAATCCTTAATTAAGGCAATTTTTAATTAAAACTGTAATACTACTCTCGGCAAATGGCTTTCTTTAATCTTAGTTTTAATAATGTTTAAACGAAAATTACCGCCTCGCTCGCCCAATTTTCCGCCTCACTTTATTTTACTGAATTATTTCTAGGAATCATATTACAGAGATATTTTCAGCCGTGAATTTATATATAACTGTGATATAATGTTAAATATAAATTCACGGCATTTTTGTAAAGTAATAATTGCAAAGTAAAATCTCTTATCGGAATTAAACATTGTTTTTTCATGAAGTTATGTGAAAAAGATAAGTACGGAAGGATAATTCTTACTACCCGTTGTCCTATTACCCGTTTTCCCGTAGGAATGAAGCATTTTCCCGCGGGAAAAGTAGCCTTTGTTCATCACGGATAATGTCGGCTTCCAATGGTAAAAGAATTTTTCAAATCAGTCTAGTAGTTTCGGAGCCTATTCAATACAAACAAACAAACAATCAAATCTTTCCTCTTTATAATATTACAGAAGTCCTCAACGCGTTGTGAGTTGACAGTTCTAAACAATATGTGTTTAACACAACATAATATGAGGTGAATGACTCCAAAGCCGCATATCCCGGAACCATTATCTTTCCGGGACATAAACTCCCCTTCCACTTGCAACCATAGGGATCGCATCTGACTGCAGAATAATTACATTGGCCACTTTCCTTTATTTTCCTACATAAATTGAGTAGTCTTTGAAGGGTACTTCGGTAGCGGAAGTCAGCATCCTACACGTTTATAAATATTGCAGTACCAACCGCTCGGCATGCCCTGTTCAAGCGGTTTCTTGTCTATAGTTCAATTTATTTATTTTAGAATTGTATAATATCTAAACGCATGCGAGACACGTTAAAATTAAATAAGACATTTAAAAAAATAAGACCAATTTATTACGTAACTAGATGGTGCCCGCGACTTCGTATGCGATGATAAATTAAAAATATAAAAGCAATTATAACGCTTGACGCCTTGTAGCTGTAACACATTGGCCAGGCGTTAGTTACAGTTTTATATTTTAGACAATTCCTAGGAACAGTACTTTTTTCTTTAATGAAAGGTCTTCTCTATGTCCTTTCTGGTGTACCAGACAACGTGTATGCACAATTTCATTGTGATCGCTTCAGTAGTTTTTGCGTGAAAGCGTAACAAACAAACAAACTCATATTCACATTTATAATATTAAGTAAGGAATAAGGATTTGTAATAACGATTTTGTAATTTGAAAATAAAATATCTGGAATCAATCAAAAATAGCAACCATTAAGTCTAAAAATCCATAGTAAAAAGTCACTTATGAAGACTGTAAAAGTGCAATATATTTAAACACGAAAGAGGAAGAAACAGAGCCTAAATCGAGTGGTCGTCGGCCAACATTTGGACAGTTGAGTTGACTTGTTATTTATATGTGTAGGCGTTGCGATATGTCACAGATTACGCTTGTAATTAGTTGGCATGTGTAACGTATGTACATAAAGTTTGATTACGTCGGAACCAATATACTATATGTATCTGATAACAATATTAATTGGATACTTTGTTATTCGTTCTTACAATAGCTGAATGTTAGCCATAATAATGTTATGACCAGTTATTAGTCGCATAAAACTCTTACCAACAATATCGGCACACAATGATTCTTATTAGTTTTTGTCAACATTTCACATGAATTTATTTCAGCGAAGCTTTAGTATAATTAAATCATATTTAAATAGATAAATCACCCATAAATACGGTTACACAATTTATGTACAACATTCTAATAAAGCTCCGTGTTGTGGCGAGATGGAAATCCCTCTGCAGGAAGTTTATTTTAAAGCTCACGGGTCTGCGAGAAAAAGCCTACTCACTAGGATATTGCATAATGGCTCCTCATTCAAATAATGGGAATAAACTGGGAATATGTAGCTTGTAATACGAGGATGAAGAATCGGAGTAGGTATTAAATTGACCATGTCAGAGAACTCCAGTAGAACACTCAAAGCTATATTCAATAACATTTATATTTGATACAAAACTGGTTTTATCCGAAATTGCATGACCATACAATAATAAATGCACAAGGATCCAAGTGGAGCTTAGAATTGGTCTATTAGTAAGAGAAATCCTTCATTTCTTCGCATGAAAATCTTCAGTTTAGGAGTGATTCAGGTAATTTCAGATGATTAGGAGTCTATAGAATACTAATACCTACTCTTAGATACTTTGACGGGAGTGAATTTTAGAATTTTCAAGCTGAATTCTATACTATTCTATACAATGTAGGTTTTTGCTATTAGAATTGAATTGGAAAAGATTCGTCATTGGAACGTTTCTTTAATTATTGTGACACGTGTCATCTATGCACGTTAGTTGGCAAAAGCTATTACGACTGTGAGCAGGAATCCATTTATTGGCACGTTAAAAAAGTGTCACTTTTCAGAAGTAAACGCTGAAACGAGCGGCTAATGTCTTCGGAACAGATATAAAGAAACGATTTGACAGAGTTCAGCGACCGAATGAACGCCATTAATAATTCAGTAGTTATGAGAAATACATACATATCAAATAAAATGATAGGCAAAACGATTCCACGAACTTCTTTCTGGGCAATAAAAAGGAATTTTACCTGCCATTAGGATTTTATCGATTGGAAAATCTAATTACTTACGAAAAAAATTCCAATGGCAACTTTGAAAGGAGAAATTCGTTTCGTGAGAGCTTCGCAAGAATAATAAAATTCAATCAACACTTAAATATTAATATTATTAGAATCCACGCTCGTTCGTTGAGGGTTGCCAGGCTGCGTACCTCAAAAAAATTACTAAATAAATAATCAAATCAGACGTATTGCATGCAATAAACAATATTTCCAGGTTCCAGGAATATTTTTATTAGGAGGTTTTGTAATTGCTCAAATATGAATGTAATAATATAAATACATATGAACAGACATATAAATAACTGGTTCCAGGAATATTTCAAAATGGAATAGCAGAAGATATATATTGAGAGGCTCTATAAAAAATCAGAGTTATATTTCCAGGACTGTCAAAAAATATTTAATTAGTTTTTCGATTGTGTAATGATGACGTGTTGTTTTCACTCGTATCTTGTAAATGTCACCGCAGCGATAAGATATGCTTATTAATTAAATGTCTGCGATAGGAACGGTTATCTGATGCGAATGGGTAGATATCGCAACCACAATTAGAGCTTGCACATATAATCACAGGATTTGTGTGGACAGTGATTTGCTGAAGATGGAAAATTACTATTGCCAATTCAATAGAAGGTTTGCAAACCTTTTTTTTTTTTTTTTTTTCGAGGAGAAATCCGTTTACAGATTCCCTACCGCTGGCTAGACGGTAGGGGTATGTGGGGGTCAGCCGGCGCACCGCGCTATGTTAGTCATAGCGGGCCCGGCCACTACCCACTAAAACTCCCCGGTGCCTCCTTTGCCCTTTGTGCGGGGGTGGACCGGGCTCTGCCGAGGCAACAACTCCGATCCACCCCCAGGGCTGCCTAGCCATTACTGGCTAGGCTGACGCCGATGGGGGATTGCCCGGAGACACCGGAGCAATCCCCAGACGGGGGAGCCTTGTGCAGGCACACACAGCTAGCCAGCTGTGCGTGCAGGTCCCCTAGGACATTTGAAGACGTGCTAAATATGCCCGCCTTCTCCTGCCCAACCGCCTGCGTCTGAGGGAAGCGAGGCCTGCCGCTTCCTCTCGCTCCCTCTCGGCTGCCTCCTTCCGCGACATTACGAATTCGCAGAAGGAAGCAACCGCTTTCCAGGTGGTCACACTGCCAAGCATGGCTTCAACCATGCTTGGCAGTGTGACGTCTCCACCCCCCAGCGCCGCTCTTAGTTCCCGGCGCTGGGGACTCCAGGCCGAGCATACTTCGAGCGTATGCTCGGCCGTATCGTCTGGGTCGCCGCAGTGGTGGCACCGCGGCGACTCCTCTCGTTTGATACGGTGCAGATAATGACCGAAGCACCCGTGTCCGGTCATTATCTGCACCATACGGAAGGTGAGGCAACCTCCTCGGCGCCTCACCCAGTCCTCTAACACCGGACGAACCGCGAGGATCGTCCGGTGGCCGGCGGTGGGCTCTCGAAGTGCCTCACTCCAATCTTCCATGGCCCTCTCCTGTGCCTCAGCCCGGAACCGTTGCATGTCCTCGGCAACGGGTCTTTCTCCAAGGGCCCTTGCGGCGACCCGATGTCGATGCACCTGGGACAGAACCAGGGCATCGACATCCCACGGGGTGGTGCCTGCTAATACGCAGGCAGCCCCGTGGCTGACCGTGCGATAGGCCCGCACGGCCCGGTTCGCCATGACCCTTTGAGGCCTCCGCAGGAGGGCCCGGGTGCGGGGAGTGAGGCACTCCGCCCAGACCGGGGCTCCGTAAAGTGCCATCGACCTTACCACCCCGTGGTAAAGTCGACGGCACGCCGAACTTGGTCCTCCCTGGTTCGGGAGGAGACGTCCGAGTGCGGCCGCAGCTTTCGTAAGCCGTGGAGCGAGGAGCTTGAAATGCTCCTCGAAACTCCAGCGGGGGTCCAGTGTCAGGCCGAGGTACTTGAGATGTCTCTCGACCGGAATCCGGGCCCCCTCCACTCGGACGCGGAGCCCCGGAGGGATCCTGCGGCGTGGGGGGTGGAAACCCATGGCCCTAGTTTTGTCTAGGGCCACCTCCAACCCGAGCAGGCGGATGCGCCGGACGACCAAAGAGGTGCCAACCGACGCTAACCGCTCTGCGTCCTCCCACGTCTGTGCCCTCGCCGTGACCAGAGTGTCGTCGGCGAAGCAGACAACCTCCATCTTGGGAAGGAGGTTGCCTCGCAGGACCCAGTTGTACCCCAGGTTCCACAATAAGGGGCCGAGAACGGCCCCCTGGGGTACACCAGCCGTCATCGGCCGTCGGTGGACGGACCCATTAGCGCCCTCGTACAGCACTACCCGATCGGAGAGGTAGTCGAAGACGAGGGCGCAGAGGTAGGGCGGCACCCTGTGGAACCTGAGTGCCGCCCTTATGCATTCATGAGGGAGGCTGTTGAAGGCGTTGCGGATGTCGAGCGACACCGCAACAACAGCCTCCCCCCTGCCGGTGGCCTCCTCAGTCCACCTTTTGAGGAGGCCCACCGCGTCCATCGTGGACCGACCGGTGCGGAAGCCGAACTGGTGCTCATCCAGGTTCGGCCCCACAGTCTCAAGGTGCTCGACGATCCGACGGGCCATGATTCTCTCCAAGGCTTTGCCGGAATCGTCGAGCAGAACCACCGGTCGGTACCCCGCCGGCGAGTCGGCAGGGCGACCCTCCTTGCGGAGAAGGCAGAGTCGCCCCACCTTCCATCGCGAAGGGAATTTGCCCCGGGCGATACACTCGTCGAGTACCGCCCGGAACCTCTCCCCCAGAGGCCCCAGCGCAATCGCCAGGGCCTTAGCCGGGACCCCATCTGGTCCCGGGGCCGTCCGTTTCCCCCTTATCCGCTCCCTCACCGCCTCAAACTCAGCGTCGGAGACGGGAGGGCCCTGCAGTACGGACTCTGGCAGTGGTTCCGGAGGCGTCATGGCGGGGGGCTCAAATGGGCCGGGGGTCGGAAACAGAGACCCCACGACCTCATCGAGCAGCGTCGGGTCAAGGCTGGCCGTGGAGGGGGAGCTCGATGCAAACTTCCCCCTCACAGACCTGTACGGACGACCCCAGGGGTCGGCGTCCAGGAGGGCCAGGAAGCGCTCATGGGCCTCTTCTTTGGCCCTGCAGATGCCTTTCTGCAGGGCTTTGTGAGCCTCCCTGTACGCCTGGTGAAGGAGGACCTCTTCGTCAGGCGTCCTCCTGGAGCGTCTTCTCCGGCACCGGAGGAGAGCCCGCCTGGCCGCCAGACATGCATTGCGCAGTGCGGCGACCTCTTGGGCCCACCAATACACCCTCTTCCATCGGGGAGGAGGGCGCCACAGTGGCATGGCGGCATCGCAGACTTCCCGAAGGTCGTCCGCAAAGTGGTCCGCCATGCCGTCAGGATCCCCTGCGAGGTGAGGGGGGAGGGACGACCACTCCCTCACCATCGCTGCCTCCTCCGCCACATCCAGGCGGAGCTTGGCGGGTGCCCACCTGGGAAAGGCGACACCCGCCGTGGGATCCCGACGCTGTGACGCGCTGGGGGCCAGAGTAGAGACCTCATATCGGACATAGAGGTGGTCCGATAGGGTCTCCACGTCTTCCTCGACCCGCCAGCTTCGAATTTGGGCAGCAAGGGCGGCAGTGGCAAAGGACACGTCAACAATAGACGTACCTTGCCACCGTACGCACGTGGGAGAGGTACCCCGGTTGAGTACCTGGAGCCCCAGGCCTAAAGCCCAAGACTCCAAAATACTCCCCCTCACGTCCGTCCTAGGGGACCCCCACGCCGAGGATTTGGCGTTTAGGTCCCCCGCCACCAAGACTGGGAGTGGGGCCGCGCGCCTCACCACACCCTCTACCGCAGCCAAGAACAACTCAAAATCCGCCCGACTGCGGTTAGGGGAGAAGTAGGTCGACACGACCACCATTCTCCCCCAGTCTGCTGCCACGAAACCCGAACCTCTCTCCCTGAGGGAAAGGGGAGGAGCCGCACTACCAGACCTCACCACAAGGGCCGCGGAGTCATCCAGGTCCCCCAGCCAGTTGCGATTGTGGGGGACAGTGTATGGCTCCGCCACCACCGCCAGGAAGGTTTGCAAACCTAGTCTGTCAGATATTCAGTCATAGGGTTAACCTAATAGTTAAACTTTGATAGAAAATTTTGATTATTCATGATTATTTGTCGTCATTGTAATATCTAAATGACAATATTATTGACTTAAAAAAAATTAAAAAAACCGTATTATTTTACTTCAATTAAATAATTAGAATTTTTCGCTCACAAATATTTAAAAAATGGTAAACTTCAATAAAAAACAAAATTCCTATTCCCGAGATTTGAAAAGAGATTTCAGGAATCCGCTCAATTCGTTTCATCCCGGAATTTTTTTACAGAAAATAAAAGGGTAATTTTGTGTGTCTTAAAGATTACTTTTGACTAAAAAAAATGAGAATACTTGGCTAATTTTATTTCTGTTTAATTTAATTTTTAATTTAGCTGTAAGGTAAAAGGACAACGGGTAGTAAGAATTATCCTTTCGTACTTATCCTTTTCACATAACTTCTAAACGGCTGAACCGATTGGGTAGAAGTTTCATAATATAGTCTGTGTTAAGCGACCCGATAATACAGTTTTAGCATAATGCTAGAAACTATAGTTGGTTTTTGTAACATCTAACGACTTGAGAAATGGTGAAATGAGGTTAAAATTGTACAAACTGTCCGCTGCTCGAAATGGAGTTAACGAGGCCCATTCTAGTGCGGTTTATGTTAGCGTTTTCGAAAATGACGATCGCACTCGCGCCAAAATAGCACTAGCGCGGTCAGTGAATTAGTTGCGCTTTCATACGAATAAATCGCAAAGTGCAAACTTGGTTCGCCTAATGAAATAGTTTATGTATCTGTTTTTCGTTTGTGCACATTTTACGAGTTCACCTCTGAATTTTCCATTGACTTGATTAAAAAGCGTTGGAATACAATTTTCCATTTGTAATTTCAACGTGAAATATCACAATCCGAACTTCATAATAATTATACTAAGGTGCTGCAAATGCATTACTTACTAGTATATGTCTTAGTGGGATAAGAAATGTATTTGGCATTTGTATAAAAAATAAAAGAGCTTACAATAGATCAGATTAAAGTTTATTATATAGAATTGTTGTAAACAATTGTAATCTGTTTTCAAATAACAGAATCATATAAGATAAGATAAACTTTTATTGTCAAATAAGTATTGTTGATATACTTACTTAGTAATATTTTATAGTGTCAAGAGTTTGCCATAAATTAAATTTACATATATTACAATTATTATTATATAGTATTATTAAATTATAAATTACATTGTATGATATTTTTTTCATTAAAATATTGATCTGTTAATAAAATGAAATGTCACACAATCTGTTTTTTTTTCTAATAATCATCAATCAATCAATCAATCAATACTAATAGTGGATCTGTAAGTGTAGGTATTGTATGTATTGTATGTTCCTCCAAAACTCTTAAATGAATTAACTGATTTTTATGAAACTTGGTAGATACACATTTAGAAAGGCGTACAGGCCACAGGATAGGCTATTTTTACCATTAGAAGCCGACATTATCCGTGATGAACATAGGCTACTTTTTACCGCGGGAAAATGCTTCATTCCTACGGGAAAACGGGTAAAAGGACAACGGGTAGTAAGAATTATCCTTTCGTACAACTTTTCCTTTTCACATAACTTCTAAACGGCTGAACCGATTGGGTAGAAATTTCATATGAGTATTTCGATAATTTCCTGGATGATTTAAAAATACAATTGGACCTGGTAGGTGGCCTTGCTGTCGGTATGTCAACTACTAAACGGCTTGAACGATTGGGTTGAAATTTTGTATGTGTATTTCCATGGTTACACAGACACGAATGTATTATATTTTATAAAGTTACGCGGACGAAGTCGCGTGCAACAGCTAGTTCATAATAAACAAATTGTTTTTAAGTAAATTAGATTTTGAGTGACATCGTTTTGAGTGGGAGTAATGGTTATTCATAGGAACCGCGAGGGGAGGCTGCGATACCTCTTATATATTCATGTATGCACTGAATGATTGATGGCTTCATCAGTGGTAGATGATTGAGCTTGTTGCTCGGTTCATTGGTGATTTAACCGTATACAAAAGTCAAAACACATTAGATATACAAACATTCGAGTTGTGTGTGGTCACCTTAGTATTTATGGGCATAAATGTGCTGCGAGTGTGTCGCAGGACATATTACGAGGGTGTGCTCATAATCTCTATCGTTACAGTTCCGTATCCGCACTTTACGATCGTCTCCGATAGATTCTCGCTACACAAGGGTGCCTCAACAGTGTGACAATATTTATATTATTTATAAAAATTTTCCTCACACGAAAAACTAATAGAAAAAACGACCAGTAGCAGACGCGGTATAGAATTATGAAATGTATTGTTAAAAGGAGAATAAAAATGACAATGAAAGAAATTATTATCAAATTATCATTCCAATTCACAGCAGTAATAGTGCGATAATTCGCAATTTAGGGTAGTTGAGATGAGATTCAGATGAAAACTGGTTTATCGGCAACTTGGCAACGAGACGAGTATTGTGACTTATAATTATCTGGTCAAATAAATGTTATAAAGGCTAGTTCTTGGAACAGATGGACGCAGATTGCTCTTTAGTTATATTTTTTTACCCACCGGTCTCGTGACCCAAATATATTTCACTAGATGTGCCCCAGCCTAAATTTTGACAGCATTAATGGTGATCGCTCAAACGTTAACTCGAAACGACCAGACTATAAATTGCTCTTGTAGAGGTCACAACAAAATCAATAGATCTGTTTTAAATACACCAAGAATCACCAAAACTGAAACTATTAACGTCAAAATTTGACATGGTTTTGTTGGCGCGTATTATATAAAACGAAAACAGTCAATAAATTAATGTAAGTTTTAGTTAAGTAAGTCATTTGTACATAAGCAAACGCAATCATATTTTATAGAATATAGCTCGACAAAAGCATGTATAATAATATATCTTTGTGATAAAATAAGACGTCACCTTTTCTCAAAATTTTTTGTCAATATTAAAATTTTTATGTTTTTTTTTCTTAAGACCTAAATGCAATTTTTTTGTAATTTCTAAACATTAAGGATTAATATGAAATTAACATAATTCATAGGCTCGTCTGTCTTATTACATATGACTACGAAATAACTTACGAAATGTCCTTACCTTGATCCAAATATGATGGCAAGAAACTTTCCATGCTGGTAGAATTTTCTTTAGAAATATTTAAAATTTCACAGTTACAATATTAACTTAAAATTCATCTGGTGTTATATAAATAATGTTGTGGACAGTGTTGCACTGTCAACGGGCAAAGTGCATTTTTATAGCGAACCATATTCCGTTTCTATTTTTATTTACATTTGGGGCAATATTCAAAATGGCTCCTGTCCACGTGTAAAATATGTGCGTTGCGGCTGTGCAACGAACGAATGCAGATACGAGGTGCACGTGATATATTTACGACTCGTTTTACCGAAAATATCTCCAAACACACGTAAACGTGCTAACCTAAATCTCACCCAGTAAATGGGCTATTTTTTAGTAGGCATTAACTATAAAGATTACACTCAGAAGATGATTGTATTCTACTCGTTGCTAATTGTTTTGACCGCCCACGATTTTAAGAAGACATTTTTGTCAAGTAAATACAATGTTGTATAAGAAAAATTGGGGATGCCTTAACTTAGTAGATAATAAATAACATAGTCCCGTCGTCTGTGTATCGCGTGTGGTCTACACGTATACCAAATAATGAATTGGGAAAACTCTTCCTTCGACCAATGAACATGCGTAAATCTTCATTTGGCTCTAGTTCATCGAACTGGAGTGGAACAAATAAAAGTTTAGCTTGTGGAGGTTGTGTATCGAATCGGGTACAATCAGGCCTCGCAAATGGTCCGGGAAATGTATCATCGGAAAGTAGGCAGTGATTTGTAGTCGACGGGAACGATTAGCGACGCAAAGTTGCCTTTCCCATCACTGTACACCTGTAGCGTAGGTAATGCAGTAGGCAAACTAAAACTGATGCCTCCTTTTCCAAATACACTACTAAGTTCAATTTAAAATTTAACATTCACTAAAATCCTTACTAATATTATAAATGTGAATGTGAGTTTGTTTGTTTGTAACGCTTTCACACAAAAACTACTGAACCGATCACCATGAAATTTTGCATACACGTTGTCTCTTACACCAGAAAGGACATAGTAAGGTACCTTTCATAGTTCAACGCGGACGAAGTCGCGGGCACCAACTAGTATAAGATAAAATAGAAACTTGTATTGTAGAAAGTGCAAAAAAAAGTAATTATAACACTAATGTCTGAGGTTAGTCACCGCAGTGTTGCCACACTAGGGTAAGACACCCCCTCGCAATGTCACTGTCAAAACAGACGGTATCGATCTTTGAGAGAACTATAAATCAGCCTCCACGACTTCGCGATTTCAGTACAGTTCGCTACTTGAAGGATATATATTACGAACATATTTCATGTAATATGTTTTTTTATTTTTTATACATGAAAAGTCGTAATAAAGAAAAAAATTGCCTAGAATATTCAAATATGTTAGGACTATTTTGTCTTTGATTGTTATTCTAATTAACTAGATTCGAGACAACATGAAATATTACATAATTTTTTTCTGATAGAATATATTATAGGCATAGATATTCTATCAGAAAATATATTTGTAGATCTATTTAAAGCCGAGTATTTTGTCACAATTTATATTGTTTCAACTTACATCAAATGCAAGCGAAAAATACTCATCTTAAACCGAGATTTCATCGACTTCGTTCTAACTTTAATTTCTTCTACTTTCTAACTTAATACACTTAAACTATCCTCTGAAACATCACTTTTCATTTATGTAAACAGGAATAACATCCGTAAATTTTCCAAGATTATCGTATATTGGAAGTGTAATTATTTTTAAATTTTCCAAGATTGTTATTGTGAGCGTTTTCTAAGATTTATTCCGAGTAAAATTGGTGGACCCAAAACCTAAAAAGTGAAAAAACAAAAATAAAATCAGTTTCATTATTACCTACTACGATGTAAGAGACCGCTTATGGAAAATCTGTTTCGAAGAAAAGAACCATTTTTCATAATATATTACAATGGGATAATACACTACGAATCTCTAACAACAGGTCGTAGTATATAAGTCCGTTAGAGCGTAATACTCAGAGGTTCTTTTGTTATGAAAATTGTTACCGATTTTTTTTATATTACTTTAGGTGATACTTAGTGCCTTAAAATAGTATTAAATTAAACTATTTTTTAAGTATCATTAATTGTTATTTTTTATAAATAAGTACCTACAGTTTTAAATATCGAATAAGTAGAATTAATTGCTTTATCTCTAATCTCTATCTCTTTGCCATCAAGTCCGGTGCCACTTACTATCAAATATCGCCATATATGTTTTAATAAATAAATAAATAAATAAAATAATATAATAATAAATAAACCACCAACCTATCAATCAAGACCGTTATCCTGCTTGCGACATTCTTTCGTAATAATATTTATCTTTCTTTATATAATTATATGAAAAAATCAATCGTCGTGTGTTAGTCTCGCAAAATCTCCAGAATTGCTAGACTGATTTTCATTGGGTTTTCACTTATAGAAAGAGGGATAAACGGCGAAGGTTCGTATATATATAAAAACTAGCTGGTGCCCACGAATTATTCCGCGTTTTATGTCTTATACAGCCTGTCTTATTATGCTATATTATTGAAAAGTTTCATTGAAATCCATTCAGTATAGTTTTTGCATGAAAGAGTAACATACGTCCTCGCATTTATAATATTAGTAAGTATTGCTGGGCGAAGCCGGTAGCAGGTCACTAGTAAATAAATAGAGTAAAAATAAGTCGCTAATTTCTCCACGGCTTGAAGTAGCATTTTCTTGCTGCGAACTTACTCGTAATGCTTTTACAATAGTTTGGCAGCTTAGTCACTGGCTGAAATGGACTTCATTTCCAGAACGGTTAAACCGCTGTTTATATCTGCAAACACTACCTACATAGTTTAATGTTTTATAAATATTAGGGTTACTTAGTACTTAATCCTATTAGCAGCTGAAACATTAAGCACGTATAGAATTTTATGCTATAAATCTTTCTTAAATTCGAGCGTAAAATGAAACTCAATTAATCTGTCCCGGATTAAAAGTGTAACAGAAAATGGCCGCAGTGTCCCCGATGGTAGAGGAGCCCACGATGCTAAATGTGGAGTCACTCGAGCGTCGTGGGGACCTATTGGACTTTGAAGATTGGATGGTAAGAAGAAAAAAAGGTTATATGAAGTTTTTCATTTTAGTGGTGGGGTGAGCGTCTACAGGCGTTCAAAATAAAAAAAATAAATAAATTATAAATGTATTTTAAAAAATTCTCCATATAACGCGCTCGAGTATTACAAAATGACAATCGTCAAAAATCTTTTTTGAATTTTCAAAAAGCTGCCATGAGCTTGCGTTTCATCATCCGAATCGTCTGAATTTTAAATGGGAGCTTAGTTTAGGTTCACTTAACAATCCCTCTGAAAATCTGACACGTGTGTAATAAACATTGGCAATATATGACGCGCTCGAGTAAATCAAAAAATCTCCTCTTGGGCTCCTCTACCACGACCCCCGTCGTTTGGTCGGGAATGGGTCCAATCAGCGGCCACATTTGTCAAGCCAAACAATCTGAATGCTAATTATGTCCATGAATGCGGCGATGGACATTGATGGATTCGTATCACGATATAACCGATTAAGTGGTGTGGACTAAGCAACATGTTTTTGTCTCTGTTATATTTCGGGCAACATTAAGAAAATACTAGCTGCTGCCCGCGACTTCGCACGCGTAACTTTGTAAATTATTCCTTATTATGTAACACAATTTTTCCTTATTATGTATTGTTTTAATACATCAACTTTCAACATTTTTATTTATCTCTTACTTATATACATATAAAATTCTCGTGTCACTCGTGTTAGTTGCTATACTCATCCGAAACGGCCTGACTGATTTTTATGTTTGTGTAGGTAAAGTCGGGGTACGAAAACGTTCGTCACTTTTCAAATTCATTCCTTTATCAAAGTCGTAGACTCTTAGTACCTTTTAAAACTAAAGCACTAAACAGAGTACTGACAGACGTTTGAAATGAAGTTTTGGTATGACTGACAATTGCAATGGTGCAAGCAAATATCGACTTTAAGGTGACGAACCTTTTCTTACCCCGACTGTGCATTTGGTAGGTCTGAGAATAGGTTGTAAACTGTTTTTTATTCCCCAAAAAAATTTTTTTTTGGCAAAACAACAATGTTTTACCAAGTAAAATATTATAGATCGGATATTAAAAAAAAAAAAAACTGGTGTGGATTTGTCCGCAAACATCAGTAGTTGCTCTTTTCAAATAAATCCTCAATACATATTATATTGATTTTTTAAATTTATTTCTGAGCGATTTAATTGGACCACTGACTGTCTGTATCGTCAAATAAAGTTTAATGTCAAGTTAACAAATTAATTTTCTTTTTATTATTAAATTCCCCATTATTATTTTTATTTCTATTGTCGTACACAATCACTGAACAACTTTTTGATTTTTTAAACACAAACCTAAACGGAGTTTCTTTTCATGCCCTCCAAATAACGATGGCAGACTTGTAAAATTAAATAATATTTGTGCAATATAGGTACTCTTAAAGGTACATATATATGATGGAACGGAAAATAAAGAATGGTTGACGTTGACTTGCGTGATCCGAGTGTTTACATAACAAAGTGTGGAGTTCGCTGTTGTTGAGATTGAGCCAAAATACATTTGTAAGACAAGTGCGTAAAGGTTGGCGTCCCCCACATTGCGACTTTTATGTTCTAACTAGCTGCCCAGGCAACACATAGGCCAGATAACAGTATGAAATTCACAAATTTAAAGCTTTGTTATAAGGGTATTAGAGTTGACAAGATAGGCAAATGCTGTATTGAATGATTTTTGGGCTATTATAACACTATAGGCTATTATGGGCTTCTTGTTGCTTATTCAGCTACTATTCAGCTATTATGTTGCTACTATACAGCTTAAAGCAATTTATTTTGTACCCAAATTGCTTGGATAACAGCTGATAACGGCAAAGAATATTCTGTGTTGCTTGGGTGGTGCCCGCGACTTCTTCCGCGTTCAAAATTTTATGTCTTCCTCGATGTTGCGTTTTTTTATGGTTTCCATCATCCTTCAGGGAGATTCAAACACCGAAAGCAATGATTTTCTCTCCCCCATTGACTCCGTTATTTAAATATTTTTTAAAGTTTGCATTGAACTGGTAGTCGAGTGGTTTTTCAAAAGAGTTGGTGTTGTGAGGTGTGAGGGCGAAGGTGTTTAATGGGCGATCGCAACACAATCGATCAGTGTCTGTGGGCAGCTGCTAACTAATTTATAGTTTATATTGAGTTTAAACAGAACCCAATTACCGCGTACATCTTCCCGACAATAGACTTACACACACAATACATCATCTTAATGATTAATTCTAACAACAAATTGTTCCTTGGATGTAGGCAGTTTAAGTACAAGTACAACGTCTATGTAATTTAGTGCGAATGGCTAGTATTATAATTAGTGTGTTTCTAAGTTCCGTTTACTGTTGTATGAACCATATTATAACAGCCGAAAATGTAAAATTTTCGATTTATTAATAGCTAGCTGGTGCCCGCGACTTCATCCACGTTTAAAATGTACTATCCAATACAAAATAATTTTTAAATTCGAACCAGTAATTCCTGAGATTAGCGCGTACAACCAAATTGGTATAGAAAAATCAAAAACCAATGGTATAGATTATGAACAAAATATGCAATATGAAGAACCTTTTACCTCCCATTTTTAAATTATCGGTTAGGTGCAGATGACCAGAAAAACCTTTAAGTAATCTTTTACGCAACATGATAAATTTATGCTAAATTCATTATATAAATAAGATAAATGTTGATACCAGACAGGAGTAAGACAGGAATATTACATGAACGGCTTGATCTGTCACAAACAGAGGAGTTTCGTTGTACGAGTATCTACTTGTCAATAATAGTCCGTTACATAAACATTAAATTAATACCGAGTGGATAAAGAGAGAACAAAATTAAATTCGCTTCCATACCTCTCACTACCACGCCAATCTGGTTATGTTTATCTTTCCACGTATTTTATTATTACAGGAGTTTTCAACAAATATTTGCAGAAACATGAGGAGTTAACATATAATGAATATTCATTTTTGAGCGTGAAAGGATTCACATATTTATTTATTTGTTTATTTAGACATACATTTCAGACAAAATGAAATTTTGTTGGAATTAACTGGCTGGGAATTAAAGCGCTCTCGCTATATGCCTTCTAACAAAGATTTAAATCACAGATGCGCCCTTGCCATACTTGAGGCGGCTGAAAATGTGTCATCCTTGGGAAGAGTGAGCCCACTCTTCCCGCCTTAGTCGTTGAAGAAAGCAGTGAGCCGAAGGCTTATTATCTAATGCCTCTACTGAGCGACAGGCGAAAAATGCGAAAAAATTGTGCAATATCACACTAAATCGTATCACGTAGCTCATAAGACTGGTGTGGTTTGCGTAAAAATTAGCGATTTAGTGTGATATTGCACAAACTATTCGCATTTTTCGCCTGTCGCTCAGCAGAGGCATTTAGATAATAAACCTGCGGTTCACATTGCATACAGACTATTACGTGGACAGTTTTCAAAAGCAGAGGGCGCATCTGTGATTTAAATGTTTGCCTTCTAAGATTTATTCAATGCCTTGTTACACTATTATATAGAATGAGCATACATCTAGGGTTCGTCCAAATTTACAGAACGCCTACCCCTGTCACAGCCAGAAATGTTTGTTATGTTTACAAGAGGACGTGTGCTTAAATCATGTACAAGTTTCCTCAAATTGATTTACATAACTTGTTATACTAATAGAAAAACAAAGGCCGGCTCACAGTACAACAGATGCGACTAGAAAGTAACTTAAAAATGGTATATAAAGATTTTTATTTTTATATTCTGACGTAAATTAGGAAACACTAGATCAGTAAGTTTGTATCAGTAACTTTATATAAAATTTAATGTTTTAAATTCATTTTCCATCACCTTCTCTGTATGTAAAAATACAGATTTATGAATACCCTTATTGGACAAAGCACCATCATAAACAACGAACGCAACAATTGTATTCTTTTTTTACGATCCTATAAGCAGTTGAAAATGCGACCATACTAAAAATCCTTCTTGTGAATATGATAAAAATGTTTACAAAATGAAAATCCGTAGCTAGATGAAATTTGTTACATAAATAAATCAAATACACTCAATACTTCCTATCGCGAAAGTGGGGAGCCATTGTGATAATAAATACTTCAGTTACGAAAATTATATAGAGGGGCGATATAAACAGCTAACGCAATAATTGACTAAAATTTACTTTTTCTGTGTTGAGTCATTGACTACAACATATACCACAACACAGAGAGGATATTTAATACATGTATGTTAAATGTCACAAAAAGTCGAAATACTGTGGCTCGTTATACTGTGTGCTATAAGAAAAAGGAGGCAATCAATTCAGAGGAAAAAACAATAAGAAAGTTGAACACGTTCGATGGGAAAAGGAGGAGTTGCAAACTTCTTCATGACTTATATCAAGTATTCTGTTATTTGTTTGTAGGGTCAACAACTCTGGAAAAGAGTAGCTTTATGTCTATTTCATTATGGTTTTATGTCTTCAAAACTCACAACTTAAACTTAGTAAAGAAGATAAATTCGTTATAAATTATTACACAGGCTTCATAAATTAAATAATTATTTGTAATGTAACCTCATTAATTAAAGGAACAATAAAGCCTACTAGAGTGTAGCAAAATAATTGGCTTTACAAATAGAAATGAACAACAACTGTTTAAAATGTCTCTGCATTGAATATATGTTTCATATTTATAATTTACTTTTAAATAAATAAAAAGACATCTAAGAACGCCTGACATCTTACTCTTACACGACAGTACTTTTCTTGTATCCCTGACAACGTGTATGCAAAATTTCACGATGATTGTTAAGGCGTGAAAAGATAACAAAGTTACTATCACATTTACAATATTAGGGTGGATATGAATGTACGATTCTATTTAAAAAGGGGAACTATGGAGGTTTCTTACCAATTTGTTTCTAATGGAAACCGCCATACGAACCCTTTCAAATTAGTTCTGTATTCAAACATTCATAATAAAGTAGACTGTGAACACAATTTCACAATCAGAATCTGTTTTTCCTCCTATTTATTATCTTCCAAATATGTGGAAGATAATAATTCCATAAAAATTGTAATACATTGATGTCTGTGCAAGATCTGATGGGTTCTAGTGTATGTGGAAAACTTGTGCAAAAAAGCTAATAAAATTATTCTGATTGCGATAAAACTTTGATGAGTTTGTACGCCGATAATGGAAAAAAAGTTTTAAACCTAATGAAAACATGAACCACCTGAGACCAGTTGTTTATGGAGAAACCATTATGGGCTAATAAATGGTTGACTCAATAAATTAAATTGAATTAAAGTGAGGTTCCATTAGTTAATACCTTCCACTATTTACTAATGACTTTTAAGAGATAGGTATGTTAGTTTAGCCGCTAGTCCCTGTGAAATGGGAATGAATCATGAAGGTAGCAGAGACCCTTTGTGAGCGCACAAAAGCTAACAAATGTCTGCTCGAGCTTACTCGAGCGAATAAAAGGTAATGTTCTTTTTCTCTACGGAATATTATTATTTATTGATATTGAACTAAATATTACAAAATTATTTTAAACTAGTTGGCACAAACGACTTCGTCCGCATTGCAAAAGTGAAAAGTGGCTTATCCTGTGTCCTGTACGTCTAAATGTTTATCTACCAAGTTTCATGAAAATCATTTTATTCGTTTAAGAGTTATGCAGGAACATACATACATACAAACAAACATACGCACACACACACACACACACACACACGAACACACACCTATACAATACCTACACTTTCACATTTATCATTAGTATTGATCATCAAATTATTATTTTACAAATAGTCGTAGTCGACTAATTTTAGTCGACAATCAATGATTCGTTTAATTTTATGATATTGTGCAGTAGACAGTTATAAATGTTCAGAAGTAAAAAGCTTCAGTAAAATACAGCACTCGTACTGTTATTTCACGTCGTATATCTATTTCTCTGTTTATGTATCGGCTTAGTTAATATTTAACCATCAATTGAAATTTCCAACATGAATTGCAAGCGCGTTTGTTTTCAGTGTTTGTAAAACGCCGTATTGTACCAATTTCACCTAACTGTGACGTGGTCAAAGTTAACACTAACTTAACTGAACGTGTATTTGAACCAATTTGAACATTCCAGTTTAGACGAGACGGTTGATTGAGTGGTTAAAGTGTTAATATGGTGATTCAAGGTTTTCAGGATCGTTTCCCTTCATGGTCAACGATAAAGAGAATTTCTCTAAAATTGTCTACGTTTTGCTTCATGTTTTTAGTTCCAATATTCTGAACTAGCTCCATGATTTAATACCCTGACTATTTCCTTAAGTTTAGATGCTCGAATAGTGTTATTATTTAAACCATTTTGGCTTGAATTTTACGCAATGCGTGCCAGTTAAAATGAATTTCTTTTACCATTGCAAAAAGTTTAATTTACGCACTAGTTTGACTTGTTTTATCGATTAAATAATTTAATTAGTACAGTCAAAGTATAAGAAATGTTGACCGAAATACATATAAAAATATATTTGAATGAAAACACGTAGGTAAAAACTTGTAATAGTCTCTCTGAAATGCTGCCAAGTCTGCTGCACGTAAATGCTTCATTTCATTTGTAACTTAATTACTGTTCTATATATAAAATGTACTGTATACATTTATATAAGTATATAAAGAACAGCGATTGTATAAGCCCAACATTATCAGTTCTTAAAAAAAAAACTATTTCGCAAATGATACAACTTTTGGAGTAAAATAACTAGAAAATGTATACACACACGAATGTATAGGAATAGAATTTTGTGTTATTTAATAATTTTGTTTTAATTTTTGATTCGAGTCCTACCTAAATTCTAAATTCTAATGGTCTAGAAGACCTTTTGGTAGCACTATCATCGTTGATATATTTTATATAATACAACTGGTGGTTCGCTTTCGTCTTCGCTCGGGCTCAAAATAAAAACCATCCCACTTTCAATTTGTACTAAATCACACATTACGAAGTTTTATCGAAATCGGATCAATAGATTAGGATTTCATCGTCGACAAACATGTGAGACGAAATTTTTATAATATACCTAATGATATCCAATATAAGGTTTATCGTAGCATGTATAGTATTGTATAGCCCGTTATTGCCAGCGTGTGCTAGAACTCTTAAATATTTTCCACATCCTGTGAGAGTTTAAAAGTGCTTTGTGATTTCATAATAGGTATTGTTGATGGCATCGCCATTCGCCAGTGCATTGTCGCTCGAACGCGGTATGTAGGTCACAGATTATGGTGACGATTAAACTATACTCAAGTATTTATTGTACTTTGTAGCTCCAGTTATATGGGCAACGGGAAGTGTTACGACACAGCTCCACTGACGAGTAACAACCGTACCGCATGCGAAATCTTCATTTCATATGTACTTAAACCGGAGAAATGTGTAACGCGGAATTAAACAACATCGCGTTTACATTATTCACATGGAAAGCCATCACTGTTAAAGTAAGTCTTAGTAATACTTACTTCAGTTTTTCAAGCTATGAATATAAAATGTTGAGAGCTAAAAAATAAATAAATAAAAAACATGAAAGCGAAATTGAAAATATTGGCACTAAATTTTGAGACACTGGAGACTAGACTTTTAGCCATATAATAAACTGGTAATTTTGGAACAATAGACATTCTGACACTTTGGACATTCTGAACCTGAGCTAATTAAATTTATTAGATACCTGAAAGTTAGCAATAAAGTCCGACTATTGAAAAATATGGAAATGGTTTTAGAAATTTATAATTGCTTAAGTAATGGTAAAAGTTAGTCTAGGATATTTTTTCATTAGTAAAATTTTTATTACGACTATTTTACATTTGCCTCAAAAGTTAAGGACACTTGATCTAAAATAAACTGATTTAAAAATGTTTTCCATGTATACGTATGTACGTATGTTCCATTTATTCAAGTTATGTGCAATTTTGAGTATTGTTTGGTGTCCAGTTTGTTAATTGAAAGATCCAAGAGCGAAAAGTGTGTATAAAATAATTGGATGGCATCGTAATCCAATCAGTGTACAGCTGAGCTTCAGAAATCGTAAAACATTCGCTGATACGACGGTATTCAATAAGTGCGAACTGTGATCGCCGGAGCTCTTTCTTCGCCAACCATACTCGTATATGCAAAACCAGTAGCCCAACTACATTTTACTTTCGACTAGCCTTTTCCCACGGCTACGTCCTCGTGGCAATATTCTTTCCGAAGGTTTAATCTTAGGTCAAAATATACATAATTTCATAATATATCTGAATTATTTTATAAAAAAATATACTCGTTTTAATTCTCTTGTCTTTCGGTAATAAATAAATTAAAATTTCGGTAATTTTTAAAGATAATGTCCCATCCGGCGTCATCGACAATTTTATCGGCATCCGAGTACATAAAGTGTGATAAAAACAAGGAAAAAAATGACAAAACATTTAACTTATCTTTTATTCTGAATTTTCGTGTTGGATTTTTTTTTCTAACAATCCGACACAAAACTGCTATTAATTAATGTAGTTCAATAAAAATATTCTCGTTATGAAAACTTTTCCCAGTGACACAACTTTTTCCTAATCACACGACTTTGGTCCTTAAAAATATTTGCCCTTACTTAGCCACATAAAGAAAAGAGCAAACGACTGTCCTTTCAACTGCAAAAATATGTTGTGTTTATGTATACAGTTAAAGGCATGTAAGTTTGAACGCATAAGCCGTAAATATTCACTGAACAGGTGGCTTTGCAAGATGAGTTTAGGCACTGTATTTGATTCGGTATACTGTGGTGGGTTCTCGGTTTCCACTGATATTCTTATTGCATGGGATGCACGACTTTTATTGAAATTGCGATCCGACGTTGCGCTATCAAGCTAATTCTGTCCGTCATTCAATATTCAACCTCAACGTGAC
Organism: Synanthedon vespiformis; assembly: GCA_918317495.1. Lineage (NCBI taxonomy): Eukaryota > Metazoa > Arthropoda > Insecta > Lepidoptera > Sesiidae > Synanthedon > Synanthedon vespiformis. The sequence continues at coordinate 118,530 of OU906948.1, forward strand.
AGGTTACCGTTCACTTTACAAAAGCAGGGAATTCCTTCGAGCGTTGCATATTTCTCTGACATTTTCAAACTCACAGCCATCGATTTTGTTAAGACCAGATTTTGCAAATGTTACTCATTTTTTTAGGGGACGGTAACACTTGCCATTAAGTGGACAGTAAGTATGCCTGCAATCTTTTCGTACAAAAAGAGACTCGCTAGGAGGTCAACGGCCGCCCAGACTATTTGATTCTATTTATTATCATTTTATACGAATAAGATGGGTACAATTTCCTCCACAGTACAGATTTATATTTTCTAACATCATTTGAGAGTTGAATGGATTTTTTATTTAATGTGCAGAGGACATATTATACGATACTGTTTATTTTGTTTTCAATTCACATGATAACTCGGGGTAGTCGGGGTGCAGATTATACAAGAAACAAAAGGAGAAAATAGTTAATTTCATTATTAAAATACATTTTACAAGTATAAGGCTTCTTTAATAAATGGGCTATCCAACACAAAACAATTTTTCAATTCGAACCAGTAGTTCCTGAGATTAGCGCGTACAAACAAACAAACAATCTCTTCAGCTTTATATATTAGTATATAGATTGACAGGAAAACAACGCCGGCTAAGCTAGTGAAGAATAAAAATACATTCGTGGATATACTTATATTGTTTCTAACTTGTAGAGACAGGCTTTGGTAAATGAGTTGACGGCGCCCCTTCGCCAGCAGGAAAGCGGTAATTGGCTGTCACTACACCCTATCTATCGGGAATTAAACGGATTATTAACTAATAGTCAGCGGATCGGGTTAGTCGTCTATCTTAGGCTCTGTTCACACAAACCACAACCACACCATATCGCAGCGACAAAAAGTGGTCAAGCAGTGGTTACGTGTGAATAGTGTCGCTGCTGCATTTTGCAGTTAAGTTGTAGTAACTACAAAATGTAGTTACGTTGTGGCTAGTGTTTGCCGGCAGACAGATCGACTTCGGCTTTCGTGCTTTCGCACCTCATTACAATACAGAATGAATGAGAGAGAGAGGGAGGGCGCAGGCGTACGCGCAGTGTGGTTGCGACGACGCTACGTTGTGGTTGCGAGGTGGCCGTCTGCTAGTGCGTGGTGTCGCAGGTGGTTTCGTTGTGGTTGCGATTTTGGTTGCGCAGGTGGTTCAGGTGACCACACGGTTGAATTTGACGGCAAAATGTGGTCCGTGTGAATGCACTGATTAATTTTCGTACAAATTAGCGCCCGTCCACGTGTTGTGGTTGTGGTTTGTGGTGTGGTTGTGGTTTGTGGTGTGGTTGTGGTTCGTGTGAACAGAGCCTTATACTTCGAAATCTATATTACGCCAGGCTACAGAGATTTAGAGTAAGCATTTTGTGTAAAAAGTGTTAGAAGAAAACCAACCTATTGTTTGGAAAATAGTTTCATAATGATACATGTTTTTCACTCGACTTTAAGTATTATTTACTAGCTGGCGCCCGCGACTTCGTCCGCGTTGAACAAGAAAAAGGTAGCCTATCCTGCGTCCTGTACGTCTAAATATTTATCTACAAAGTTTCATGACCTTATAAAGTTTATTTACCTACACTTACATAATTTATTATTAGTATTGATGATAACTTTGTTATTAACAATTTTATGCAAAAAATCGCTGTTATTTTAGTTTTTTGCTTATAAAATTAAATTATAAACAATTATATATATATATATATATATATATATATATATATAATTATACAAATAATAACGAAAAGCATGTCAATATATCACATGAAACTATTCTCCGAACAATAGCGCAGTTGGTTTTCTTCTAACACTTTTTCGTTAAAAAATCTATGTAGCTTGGCCTATTTCGCTGACCAATGCCTACTTTTGACTTAAGACCTTTTTGAAACCTACGGGACGCGCTCGCTAAAAGCGTGCTAAAAGCAAACTAGACCTAAAACAATAGTGAAACGCAAACATTCACACAACACGGAGTTTAATTAGTGAATGCGTCACATCCGCACACGAGATACACTGTTTGTCTATTTGTTTGTAGGTGGTGTTAATTCTAGCGCGTTTGCAAATACTTATCCACGTGTGGACTCCTGATCGTGTTTAAAAATATGTCTGCGTTTGTTCGACTCTCACATCTCCCTTAAGTTAAGAATTTAAGTTTAAGAAGAATCTTGGGATCATTAAAATAATTATGATCAATGAAAATACTTATTCTTTTATCCCCAGTTCAAAAGGAAATATTACAAACCTATTAGATTTGGGATTTGCATTAATAATTTTAATGGTTTATGCTAAAGCAGTATTTTAACTTAAATTCAAGTAAAAAGTATAAATTAACACACTGAAGACTTCACTGTATTTTTCCTGACAATTCCTCGTTCCTTTATTGTGTAGCTATTTTTCTTTCCAGTGAACTGAAATTCTAATATATTACTAACTCTACAATGCATCAGCGATAGCTCACATCCCATTTATTCATTCTATAATTATTATGTAAAGGATGACAATCAGTTCGATGGTCAACTTGATGGTCGACACTGTCACCAAGCACATAAGCAATGCAAGCTAAAAGTCGACAAAATAAGACCTTTATTTACTTCGCCTTATAATATCGTAAAAATGTAAAAATGTATTTTGTGACAGGATATCAGTTTTGGGGTAAAAAAATAAAAAATAAAATATGACGATCCGAAATGATGTAAAAACAGAAAGCCAAAAAAACAAAAATGAAAACGTGTCTGCATAATGAAATTCTTGTCACGATATTTGTAATATTTGCATGTCGAAAAGTCGGGAGGGTCGCACAATGCACGTCGCGTCTCACAATGAAAAATTATCAAGGAAAACCTTATTTCTATTAACATTAACAGAATTCCCCTCGCTCTTGATACATATATATTTATAATGTACTTGTATTTCTTCGTATAATTTATTTCTTTTGTTTCAATGTAGCGTGACTTGTTTATCGGCACAAGGAGACTCCATACCTAGAGAGTAATATGTTCCTTGCTCCATACTTTCACCACTGCACCTTGCTGATAATCATTTCTTGCATCGAAAACACCTCAAATAATATAAATTAGAAGCAATATTTGTTTTATAAATCTTATCTTTCAAGTTTTTCAAGGAAATATATTTTAACTTACAGATTTTTAACTTTTAAAGGTTACCGTGCTACGGTGCTATTCAAACTATAAAGGAGGTTTTATGATAATATTATGTATATTATAAGTACAGTTATTGTAAAAACATTGTAATAACTTCTGGTAATTTTTCATAATACATTTGTATTATTCGATACCAGCTTTTTATTTTCTTTTCTGGAACCCTGACAATTTGGTGAGCTGTTTTGGAAACGTATGTTCCCATACGTATACGCACATCGATTTCAATCATTTATTTGCCTGTACATGGGTGTATAACCAGACCTTACAAATAATATAATAATAGAAATATATAATAATAATATAAAAGATAAAATATATTAGGAATCTACTTTTGTTAAATTAAATTTTGACTAATAGTACGCTCACAGTCATGAGTGAAATTCAAATTCAAATTCTGCTGCTAAATTCTTTTTTTTATATATAATATTTTCCACTACTTATTATGTAAAATAATTGTTTGAACAAATACATGTGAAAGTAGCTCTAGCCAAGGTAAATGTTTTGTATGTTTGAAGGGGAGGTGAACAAAGGAATTTCGTATGTTTGAGATTTCGCTCGAATAAATCACACACATGACTTCTATCACATTGTGAAGGAACCGATGACATTTGGCCTATACACAGTTAGCAGCCACAATGGATAAAAACAGCATTAGCATTTCAATTTCTGAATAAACAAAGTCAAAACGGAATGCGAGTGATGTTTCGTCATCACGAGCGCCATTTTATTATTAGCACTCATTACTAAAAGGTTAAAGAATTCCCTAGCTGGCGCCCGCGACTTCGTCCTCGTTGAAAAAGAAAAAAGTCTGTCCTCTACGTCTAAATGTTTATCTACCAAGTTTCGTGAAGTTATGGAGGAACATACGACTTACATATATATTATTAGTATTGATATTGATGATATTCAATATTGATAAGTGATTTAGATATCACGTATTTGTGAGGATCTCACTTACTCTAGAATTGTGTATAAATTGGTTTGTGTCACCTAATCTTTCGTCTGCTTGCCAATCATACATTTATATTTATCTATACTTCATATTTTAATAAATAATATAAAAAAAGAAACAATTTGTAAACAAAAATAACAAAAACAATGTATAAATTTTTTTTTAGAATTTTTTTTTGTTTGTCTGTGCATTTGTGCACGCTAATCTCAGAAACTGTTTAACCGATTTTAATCCGGTTTTCACTGATGCATTGATGATTACCTCGATTAAACTATAAGACACTTTTTCCCTACAAAAATCTTAAGTTCCTGTGGGATTTTCAAAAAAGGAATTACAGTGCGTACGCATTTTCAGGCACCAGCCAGTTGTTAATAAGTAGTTATGCATTGGCAGCTTTTTCTTCATGCGTCATAACTCCATTAGTCAATGTTTAGTCTAATGTGTTGAAAGTTAAAATTCGCAAGCTACCTTTTCGTAAACATCGATTTACGACTGTCAGTACCGTAATCTGTTTAAAATATTTACTATAATAACAATCGCATTCAATGCTAACATGAAAAATTGTAGCAAGTCCTAAATATACGAGTACTTATAGGTCTGTGCGTCAGACCGTTTAGTTTTAACTGAGTCGCATAATTCAAATTAGAATTCATATATTTTCAGGTAACTAGACCCAATATTTTACATTTTTAAGCATTTATCTATAGTATATATATATAGTAACAGTAATAAGATATATTGAGGACAATTTCTCATGCTTCAGTCACAAGTAATTTTATACGTTTTACCTTTCTGAAATATATATTGTAAATATGATTTTGTAATGTCACAATTGATGTTATGTTTAGACAAGAAAAAAATGTAAAAGTCGTTACTTTTGTTAGTCCTAAGGATGATATAGTAAAAAAAGGAAAAAGTACGTCACTTCTATCTCTCGAACTACTTAACACATATATTGCACGAATAATTTTAACGTCAAACTACTAGTAACTTAAATCGTAGAACGTGAAACTGGGTCCTGGTTTGTTGAGTCTAGTTTTGCTATGTGCCACTTGCAGAACGCGTATAACACTACCATATAAAGAGTTATATCGGAATATTTTATAGAGTTCCTTATAAAATTAAATTAGGAACGGAAAGATGCTTCTATGGAAAATAAACCGGCAAAAGAATCTTTGTAGTTGCTTTGTAAAAAGTATTTTTTTTAAAAGAGTAAAGTATAGTACGTAATAAATGTACACGTACGTATCATTCCTATCATCTATGAAGTACGTCAAATCATGTGAATTCATATTTTTGTTACTAAGGTAATCTGATACAAAGTAGGTAATCCAGTTATCAATTTTCTTTTGATGAAGGATTTAAAAGTTATATAGATAGTGGCTGTGTATCGTTTGGAAACTTCTTATTGCTACAATATTGACATTATAAATTATAAACAATTAATTATTTTATGCAGCCTGGATCTAGAAACAACGACTTTATCCTTATTTCATAAGTTTAATTGCGGAAGTCACTATTTTTCTTATGTACATTAAATTTTCATAAATGTTCTGCGATAATAGAGTTAAGTTGTTATTATTGTAGAATTTGTAGTCGATTTATGTAAATTTATTTACTTATTTAAATTTATAATAGTTTACTTGAGAGTTGGTACAGTAATTTGAATCGATTCTTAAGAGGTTTCATAACCCAAAACTTTACAGTTTACACTTAATAATAGCACACGATTCGGTCATATAATCAAATGACTATTGATAATGTTTATTAAATAAATGAATTGCATCTGCAATAAATGTGCGTAATATTGAATACATTATTATTAAAACGATGATTTCCAATGGGCTATTCCAATTGGCGTACAAAAAGGGTGAGCCTCTGTCCCGGTCGAACAAACAAAAGATGTACTAAATTGTTTCGCTTTGTTACAGATATGTAACTCGGAGTACGCTTGCGGCGACGGCGGGACACGGTCGTCTCGACATTATCATGTAAACTGTTTATACACAGCATGTAAGTTTATCGCTATTTGAAAAAGTATTCCAAATAAATAGTATGCGTATAGTCTCCTAATAATTCATAGCTCTATCTATCTGTATACGAAAATATTGATGGGGATGGCTTTTAGCTGCCACTCGGCACTCGGCTATCGACAAAGCAACTAGGCTTGGCCTTCTCATATTGGAAATGATGACCACTCTCTAACAACAAAGGAAAACATCGTGAGGAAAACTGGGTATATAAAAATACTCGTGATCTAAAAAGACATGTGAAGTTAGGCCAATTCATGCCTCACTCAAACGAGAAACCTACGTCCAGCACTGGGACATAGGCCTCAACAGTTACACTAATGGAAAGATAGAGATAAATATTTGTGTATATAAAATTGCATTTATAAGTGCGGAGGCTAGGCAGGCCATTAGTATACTATTACTAATACAAATGCTTAATTCAAATTTTGATTGATTTCAGGTAACAACAATTGGATCACATCTCTCACTGTTGAATTGTCTCGACTGTCCTCATCAAAATGGAGCCAGAAGACATTGAAATGTATAGCGGAAACTATACGTTTGATGAGAACGGAACTTACAATGACACTTTTGAAAACTGTCCGAATATCAACATACCAGTGGTGTATGTCATCACGCAGTTCCTGTATGCGCTCGTCTGCATCGTGGGTTTGCTGGGAAACACCCTCGTCATCTACGTCGTCCTCCGCTACTCCAAGATGCAGACCGTCACCAACATGTACATCGTCAACCTAGCTATAGCAGATGAATGTTTCCTAATAGGCATTCCGTTCTTAATCACCACCATGTCGCTGCGCTCCTGGCCTTTTGGCCGCTTCATGTGCAAAGCGTACATGATCTCGACAGGGATCAACCAGTTCACCAGCAGCATATTTCTTTGCATCATGAGCGCCGACAGATACATAGCAGTGTGCCATCCGATCGCAGCGCCCCGGGTACGAACACCTTTCGTGTCGAGGATCGTCTCGGCGGCGGCTTGGATCGCATCAGCTTTAGTGATGACACCAATATTTATGTACACAACCCTGATACAGAACGAGAACGGTCTCTCTTGCAATATCGTCTGGCCGGAGCGAGAATTTAACAAGGGACAGACCTCCTTCACTCTATACTCGTTTGCACTTGGCTTCGCCGCACCGTTGACCCTCATATTTATTTTCTACTGCCTCGTTATAAAAAAGCTGAAAACTGTCGGACCAAAGAACAAATCCAAAGAGAAGAAGCGATCTCATAGGAAAGTTACTAAATTAGTTTTGACAGTGATAGCGGTGTACGTGCTATGTTGGCTGCCCTACTGGGCGTTTCAGGTGGCCCTCATATATTCGCCGGCGAACGAATGCGCGAATCGCATCACCGTAACAGTGTTTCTAGTGGCGGCCTGTTTCAGTTACAGCAACTCCGCCATGAATCCAATTCTTTACGCATTTCTCTCTGACAATTTCAAGAAGAGCTTCCTGAAGGCTTGCACCTGTGCGGCAGGAAAGGAGGTGAACGCGACGTTGCACGTAGAGAACAGCGTTTTCCCAAGGAAGAGGGGAGCCGGGCAAGCGAGGGCACAAGCGAGGTTCGGCGAAGAAGGGCGTAGCGGATTAGAAGTTCCTATCGACAATAACTGTGGAGGTTCGAGGTCTGAAGCATCTACCGCCCTGACGTCGCGGTCGATCGGGAGTGAGGCGTTGCCTCTTGAGCCTCGATCGGCTACTTTGACTCCTCTCCTGGCTCCGAATGGATTGACTCACACTCGACTCTGAGTGAAGGGGTTGCATCGTCGCCGCGAGCCGTCCGCGTCTTCGAGCGTTCTCCTGGATGAGGACACAGTTATTGTTCCCATCGATTAAGACTGTTTCGAGAGGTGTTTTGGAGTTCGGCAGTCGCGTGTGACACGAGCCCTGTCCCGCGCTTCTGTTGGCTTTCGTCCAATCGGGGCCACTTTTATCCCAACGCGTTTCGAGTGAACCATCAAATCGGTGTAAGAAATGACTATGTTTTATATTTACATGTAAACCAAAATAACGAATGGAACTATTTCGGCCTAGGGTTGTAATGTAACGAAGAATTTATTAAAGAGTAGTATTTGTATTGAATAGTCTATCGACAATTTGTATACCATACACGCAGCGCAGTAAGTCTGCAACATTGTACATATCCTGTAAATAATTGGAAGAAATTCCATAATTCACAAGTTGTAATAAAATTACGTTCGTGGATTTGTGTTCTTTTTTTTCACATAGTTCGTACATTAAATATGAGATACGGCTGAGCAGTTACAAATAGAAGACAACATGATGCATCAATAAAGCCTTTCAAAAGTAGTATAACGGAGCGGAAACTTGGAAAAACATCCTTCTCTTTGAAATATATTGGATTCGGGTTTGTAGAAAAAGTGGGCATCAATCACTAGGCGACAAGTCTGCGACTCGCGACGCCGACGCACAGAGAACGTTGACCTTGCGATTATATTATAATGGATGTGTGCCACCGTCACCAAGTTGGAAGAAGAGAAGCCAACTACAAAGCCGGTGGGCAAAGGTGAGCGCCGCTGACGTCATCGCACCAGGAAATATGTTCGCGCTAGGTTATCGCTAAGTCGTCTGCAACCAAGCCGAGGCAAACAAACTATAAATAAAAGGAATTAGTAAGATAAACCGAAATATATTGTTTTCAGTACAAGTTCATTGTTAATAGACAAAGGTCGCCTAAATTAAAGAGATTTGCATATGTTAAATACACGAATATGATTACATAGTGTATTCAAACACGGTCATACGGTATTGAGTTCAAACGCGAACACGCAATTTATTTCTTTGAAAACTTTTAAAACTAATACGTATTATGTTCATTACTTACTGGCAAGCTACGAACTTTTCAAAGTTACCCTTGGTATAAAGAATCTGTTCATGTAGTTCCCATAACACATTATTTATTGTGAACTTTGACACACACTGACGGCCTACTTGGCGGTAGGTAGCTACCGTCGCCTATGCCCTATTGCAATAAGGTTGCAAGTGCCATGTCGTCTTGATAAATAAATATCAGGAAAAATATGGGAATGGGCCTTAACTTCCTTTACTCTCTCTGTATAATAACATAATAATCTGTGCTTACTAAAGCACGACAGCACAGCTGCAGTTATTTTGTGGTGGTCTTCTAGTTAGTTAGTTAACAGTAAGGCAGTGGTTATACCGCTACTTCGTATACTTCGTCCGCATTGAAAAAGAAAAAGTAGCCTATCCTGTGTCCCGTACGTCTAAATGTTTATCTACCGAGTTTCATGAAAATCACTTAATTCATTTAAGAGTTATGGAGGAACATACATACATACAATACCTTCACTTACAGATACATTATTAGTATTGATGATGATTGGTGATAAAAAAAAGTTAAAAGAGTGTTACATTACTCACCCTAAAGTAGAAGGCTTCAAAAAGTCTACGTAGATATATGTCAGCCGATTTTAGGCAGTTTCTGGGTTATCTAGCAAACTTCTTTTCCGTTAGTTAAATAAGTCAGGCGAAATGTGTAGGTAATACATCACACGAAAATTTGTTCGACTAGTATTGCGAAGTAAGAATTATTGGTTGTTTTTCTTCAGATTTCTAAGAAGGATTTCTTTTTTAATTTTTCTTGTTTACCAGGTTTATGAAATCAATCAAAATCAACGTCAGATGTTGAAAAAAAAACTTCCCGCTATTATTCGGATTATGTTTCTTAAAAGCGCGTAACAATGGTACAACAAAATGGAATGCGTACTAACATAATCATAAATTCACTTGAGGGGAACAGGAGAGCTTTTTTCGTTTGATAAATTTTGTGAACGCTTTCGTATCTACTTTGGCTGGCTGTTGTATCGGCGGGTTTCGTTCTAAATTTTGATAACAAAGTAAATAATTCTGTAAAAAAAAACCACAATGTGTCACACAGTCACGAGTCACACACGAGTACAAATAACGTTGGTGTCAACTCTGTAGTAGAATCATTTTTATCTCTGCCATGACTGGGGAAATCTATTATTAATATTTATCTTTAATTGGGGAATTGAATTGATTCTATTTCGTAATGAATTTCTAAGGAGCCGTGACCGCTGTGTACATAGCTTCAATTGCCAATCAATCTTCATTATTATAAATTTATCAGCTCAAGTTAACCTAAACTTAAATTATATTATCAAATAAAAAGATACATAGACACTGTTTGTAGGGTTTGGCATCATGAAACAGTAGTATACATTTTTTTTTATGTTAAGGTCGACAGACAGGTTGACGGTCCACTTGATGGTAGGTGGCTACCGTCGCCTATAACACAAGCAACGCCATAAGTGCTACAAGTGTCGCGAACAGCATGATTTTAGGACATATTAGTAATTCGCTACTGCTTGATTAAACAAGCAGTAGCGAATATGATTATTTACCTGTACATATCATACACACGTATCTGCTTCGCGGATTTACTGGTAGTACCGCTTTTCACAAGCGAACCATCCTGATATCTGTTGATCCACTGATCAACTGATGTCTGAATAGGCGAGTCCTCAGACAAGCTCAACTGATATCTGAATAGGCGAGTCCTCAGACAAGCTCAACTGATATCTGAATAGGCGAGTCCTCAGACAAGCTCAACTGATAACTGAATAGGCGAGTCCTCAGACAAGCTCAACTGATATCTGAATAGGCGAGTCCTCAGACAAGCTCAACTGATAACTGAATAGGCGAGTCCTCAGACAAGCTCAACTGATAACTGAATAGGCGAGTCCACAGACAAGCTCAACTGATAACTGAATAGGCGAGTCCTCAGACAAGCTCAACTGATATCTGAATAGGCGAGTCCTCAGACAAGCTCAACTGATAACTGAATAGGCGAGTCCTCAGACAAGCTCAACTGATATCTGAATAGGCGAGTCCTCAGACAAGCTCAACTGATAACTGAATAGGCAAGTCCACCGACAAGCTCAACTGAATTGACGGGTCCACCGACCCTGTAAAAAAGGCCTCCAACCTCCCCTTATAGCCTTCCCAGTCCTCTCAACATAGTCTGATTTCTGGTACTGATTTCTGATACGGATTTCTGATACTGATTTCTAATACTGATATCTGATACTGATTTCTGATACTGATTTCTGATACTGATTTCTGACACTGATTTCTGATGCTGATTTCTGATACTGATTTCTAATACTGATATCTGATACTGATTTCTGATACTGATTTCTAATACTGATATCTGATACTGATTTCTGATACTGATTTCTGATACTGATTTCTGATACTGATTTCTGACACTGATTTCTGAAACTGATTTCTAATACTGATCCTGATTTCTGACACTGATTTCTGATACTGATTTCTGATACTGATTTCGGACACTGATTTCTGATACTGATTTCTGACACTGATTTCTGATACTGATTTCTAATACTGATCCTGATTTCTGACACTGATTTCTGATACTGATTTCTGATACTGATTTCTGATACTAATTTCGGACACTGATTTCTGATACTGATTTCTAATACCGATCCTGATTTCTGTCACTGATTTCTGACACTGATTTCTGATACTGATTTCTGACACTGATTTCTAATACTGATATCTGATACTGATTTCTGATACTGATTTCTAATACTGATATCTGATACTGATTTCTGATACTGATTTCTGATACTGATTTCTGATACTGATTTCTGATACTGATTTCTGATACTGATTTCTGACACTGATTTCTAATACTGATATCTGATACTGATTTCTGATACTGATTTCTAATACTGATATCTGATACTGATTTCTGATACTGATTTCTGATACTGATTTCTGATACTGATTTCTGATACTGATTTCTGACACTGATTTCTGAAACTGATTTCTAATACTGATCCTGATTTCTGACACTGATTTCTGATACTGATTTCTGATACTGATTTCTGATACTAATTTCGGACACTGATTTCTGATACTGATTTCTAATACCGATCCTGATTTCTGACACTGATTTCTGAAACTGATTTCTAATACTGATCCTGATTTCTGACACTGATTTCTGATACTGATTTCTGATACTGATTTCTGACACTGATTTCTGATACTGATTTCTGATACTAATTTCAGACACTGATTTCTGATACTGATTTCTAATACCGATCCTGATTTCTGACACTGATTTCTGATACTGATTTCTAATACCGATCCTGATTTCTGACACTGATTTCTGAAACTGATTTCTAATACTGATCCTGATTTCTGACACTGATTTCTGATACTGATTTCTGATACTGATTTCTGACACTGATTTCTGATACTGATTTTTGATACTAATTTCGGACACTGATTTCTGATACTGATTTCTAATACCGATCCTGATTTCTGACACTGATTTCTGATACTGATTTCTAATACCGATCCTGATTTCTGACACTGATTTCTGATACTGATTTCTAATACCGATCCTGATTTCTGATACTGATTTCTGATACTAATTTCGGACACTGATTTCTGATACTGATTTCTAATACCGATCCTGATTTCTGACACTGATTTCTGAAACTGATTTCTAATACTGATCCTGATTTCTGACACTGATTTCTGATACTGATTTCTGATACTAATTTCGGACACTGATTTCTGATACTGATTTCTAATACCGATGCTGATTTCTGATACTGATTTCTAATACCGATCCTGATTTCTGACACTGATTTCTGATACTGATTTCTAATACCGATCCTGATTTCTGACACTGATTTCTGATACTGATTTCTAATACCGATCCTGATTTCTGACACTGATTTCTGATACTGATTTCTAATACCGATCCTGATTTCTGACACTGATTTCTGATACTGATTTCTGATACTAATTTCGGACACTGATTTCTGATACTGATTTCTAATACCGATCCTGATTTCTGACACTGATTTCTGATACTGATTTCTAATACCGATCCTGATTTCTGACACTGATTTCTGAAACTGATTTCTAATACTGATCCTGATTTCTGACACTGATTTCTGATACTGATTTCTGATACTGATTTCTGATACTAATTTCGGACACTGATTTCTGATACTGATTTCTATTACCGATCCTGATTTCTGACACTGATTTCTGATACTGATTTCTGATACTGATTTCTGACACTGATTTCTAATACTGATTTCTGACACTGATTTCTGATACTGATTTCTGACACTGATTTCTGATACTGATTTCTGACACTGATTTCTGATACTGATTTCTGATTAATGATTACTGATTACTGATTTCTGATTACTGATACTGATTACTGATACTGATTACTGATACTGATTCTGATTACTGATACTGATTACTGTTACCGATTACTGATTCTGATTACTGATACTGATTACTGTTACCGATTCTGATTACTGATTCTGATTACTGATTACTGATACTGATTACTGATACTGATTCTGATTACTGATACTGATTACTGATACTGTTTCTGATTCTGATTCTGATTACTGATACTGATTACTGTTACTGATTACTGATACTGATTCTGATTACTGATTCTGATTACTGATACTGATTCTGATTCTGATTACTGATACTGATTACTGTTACCGATTACTGATTCTGATTCTGATTACTGATTCTGATTACTGATTCTGATTACTGATTCTGATTACTGATACTGATTCTGATACTGATTACTGTTACTGATTACTGATACTGATTCTGATTACTGATACTGATTCTGATTCTGATTACTGATACTGATTACTGTTACCGATTACTGATTCTGATTCTGATTACTCATACTGATTACTGTTACCGATTCTGATTACTGATTCTGATTACTGATTCTGATTACTGTTACTGATTACTGATACTGATTCTGATTACTGATTCTGATTACTGTTACCGATTACTGATTCTGATTCTGATTACTGATACTGATTACTGTTACCGATTCTGATTACTGATTCTGATTACTGATTACTGATACTGATTACTGATACTGATTCTGATTACTGATACTGATTACTGATACTGTTTCTGATTGCGAAGTAAGAATTATTGGTTGTTTTTCTTCAGATTTCTAAGAAGGATTTCTTTTTTAATTTTTCTTGTTTACCAGGTTTATGAAATCAATCAAAATCAACGTCAGATGTTGAAAAAAAAACTTCCCGCTATTATTCGGATTATGTTTCTTAAAAGCGCGTAACAATGGTACAACAAAATGGAATGCGTACTAACATAATCATAAATTCACTTGAGGGGAACAGGAGAGCTTTTTTCGTTTGATAAATTTTGTGAACGCTTTCGTATCTACTTTGGCTGGCTGTTGTATCGGCGGGTTTCGTTCTAAATTTTGATAACAAAGTAAATAATTCTGTAAAAAAAAACCACAATGTGTCACACAGTCACGAGTCACACACGAGTACAAATAACGTTGGTGTCAACTCTGTAGTAGAATCATTTTTATCTCTGCCATGACTGGGGAAATCTATTATTAATATTTATCTTTAATTGGGGAATTGAATTGATTCTATTTCGTAATGAATTTCTAAGGAGCCGTGACCGCTGTGTACATAGCTTCAATTGCCAATCAATCTTCATTATTATAAATTTATCAGCTCAAGTTAACCTAAACTTAAATTATATTATCAAATAAAAAGATACATAGACACTGTTTGTAGGGTTTGGCATCATGAAACAGTAGTATACATTTTTTTTTATGTTAAGGTCGACAGACAGGTTGACGGTCCACTTGATGGTAGGTGGCTACCGTCGCCTATAACACAAGCAACGCCATAAGTGCTACAAGTGTCGCGAACAGCATGATTTTAGGACATATTAGTAATTCGCTACTGCTTGATTAAACAAGCAGTAGCGAATATGATTATTTACCTGTACATATCATACACACGTATCTGCTTCGCGGATTTACTGGTAGTACCGCTTTTCACAAGCGAACCATCCTGATATCTGTTGATCCACTGATCAACTGATGTCTGAATAGGCGAGTCCTCAGACAAGCTCAACTGATATCTGAATAGGCGAGTCCTCAGACAAGCTCAACTGATAACTGAATAGGCGAGTCCTCAGACAAGCTCAACTGATATCTGAATAGGCGAGTCCTCAGACAAGCTCAACTGATAACTGAATAGGCGAGTCCACAGACAAGCTCAACTGATAACTGAATAGGCGAGTCCTCAGACAAGCTCAACTGATATCTGAATAGGCGAGTCCTCAGACAAGCTCAACTGATAACTGAATAGGCGAGTCCACAGACAAGCTCAACTGATAACTGAATAGGCGAGTCCTCAGACAAGCTCAACTGATATCTGAATAGGCGAGTCCTCAGACAAGCTCAACTGATAACTGAATAGGCGAGTCCTCAGACAAGCTCAACTGATATCTGAATAGGCGAGTCCTCAGACAAGCTCAACTGATAACTGAATAGGCGAGTCCACAGACAAGCTCAACTGATAACTGAATAGGCGAGTCCTCAGACAAGCTCAACTGATATCTGAATAGGCGAGTCCTCAGACAAGCTCAACTGATAACTGAATAGGCGAGTCCACAGACAAGCTCAACTGATAACTGAATAGGCGAGTCCTCAGACAAGCTCAACTGATATCTGAATAGGCGAGTCCTCAGACAAGCTCAACTGATATCTGAATAGGCGAGTCCTCAGACAAGCTCAACTGATAACTGAATAGGCGAGTCCTCAGACAAGCTCAACTGATATCTGAATAGGCGAGTCCTCAGACAAGCTCAACTGATAACTGAATAGGCGAGTCCACAGACAAGCTCAACTGATAACTGAATAGGCGAGTCCTCAGACAAGCTCAACTGATATCTGAATAGGCGAGTCCTCAGACAAGCTCAACTGATAACTGAATAGGCAAGTCCACCGACAAGCTCAACTGAATTGACGGGTCCACCGACCCTGTAAAAAAGGCCTCCAACCTCCCCTTATAGCCTTCCCAGTCCTCTCAACATAGTCTGATTTCTGGTACTGATTTCTGATACGGATTTCTGATACTGATTTCTAATACTGATATCTGATACTGATTTCTGATACTGATTTCTGATACTGATTTCTGACACTGATTTCTGATGCTGATTTCTGATACTGATTTCTAATACTGATATCTGATACTGATTTCTGATACTGATTTCTAATACTGATATCTGATACTGATTTCTGATACTGATTTCTGATACTGATTTCTGATACTGATTTCTGACACTGATTTCTGAAACTGATTTCTAATACTGATCCTGATTTCTGACACTGATTTCTGATACTGATTTCTAATACTGATATCTGATACTGATTTCTGATACTGATTTCTGATACTGATTTCTGACACTGATTTCTGATGCTGATTTCTGATACTGATTTCTAATACTGATATCTGATACTGATTTCTGATACTGATTTCTAATACTGATATCTGATACTGATTTCTGATACTGATTTCTGATACTGATTTCTGATACTGATTTCTGACACTGATTTCTGAAACTGATTTCTAATACTGATCCTGATTTCTGACACTGATTTCTGATACTGATTTCTGATACTGATTTCGGACACTGATTTCTGATACTGATTTCTGACACTGATTTCTGATACTGATTTCTAATACTGATCCTGATATCTGATACTGATTTCTGATACTGATTTCTAATACTGATATCTGATACTGATTTCTGATACTGATTTCTGATACTGATTTCTGATACTGATTTCTGATACTGATTTCTGACACTGATTTCTGATACTGATTTCTGATACTGATTTCTGATACTAATTTCGGACACTGATTTCTGATACTGATTTCTAATACCGATCCTGATTTCTGTCACTGATTTCTGACACTGATTTCTGATACTGATTTCTGACACTGATTTCTAATACTGTTATCTGATACTGATTTCTGATACTGATTTCTAATACTGATATCTGATACTGATTTCTGATACTGATTTCTGATACTGATTTCTGATACTGATTTCTGATACTGATTTCTGACACTGATTTCTAATACCGATCCTGATTTCTGTCACTGATTTCTGACACTGATTTCTGATACTGATTTCTGACACTGATTTCTAATACTGATATCTGATACTGATTTCTGATACTGATTTCTAATACCGATCCTGATTTCTGACACTGATTTCTGAAACTGATTTCTAATACTGATCCTGATTTCTGACACTGATTTCTGATACTGATTTCTGATACTGATTTCTGATACTAATTTCGGACACTGATTTCTGATACTGATTTCTAATACCGATCCTGATTTCTGACACTGATTTCTGAAACTGATTTCTAATACTGATCCTGATTTCTGACACTGATTTCTGATACTGATTTCTGATACTGATTTCTGATACTAATTTCGGACACTGATTTCTGATACTGATTTCTAATACCGATCCTGATTTCTGACACTGATTTCTGATACTGATTTCTAATACCGATCCTGATTTCTGACACTGATTTCTGATACTGATTTCTGACACTGATTACTGATCCTGATTTCTGACACTGATTTCTGATACTGATTTCTGATACTGATTTCTGACACTGATTTCTGATACTGATTTCTGATACTAATTTCGGACACTGATTTCTGATACTGATTTCTAATACCGATCCTGATTTCTGACACTGATTTCTGATACTGATTTCTAATACCGATCCTGATTTCTGACACTGATTTCTGATACTGATTTCTGATACTAATTTCGGACACTGATTTCTGATACTGATTTCTAATACCGATCCTGATTTCTGACACTGATTTCTGATACTGATTTCTAATACCGATCCTGATTTCTGACACTGATTTCTGATACTGATTTCTGACACTGATTTCTGATACTGATTTCTGACACTGATTTCTAATACTGATTTCTGACACTGATTTCTGATACTGATTTCTGACACTGATTTCTGATACTGATTTCTGACACTGATTTCTGATACTGATTTCTGATTAATGATTACTGATTCTGATTACTGATTACTGATACTGATTACTGATACTGATTCTGATTACTGATACTGATTACTGATACTGTTTCTGATTCTGATTACTGATACTGATTACTGTTACTGATTACTGATACTGATTCTGATTACTGATTCTGATTACTGATACTGATTCTGATTCTGATTACTGATACTGATTACTGTTACCGATTACTGATTCTGATTCTGATTACTGATTCTGATTACTGATTCTGATTACTGATTCTGATTACTGATACTGATTCTGATACTGATTACTGTTACTGATTACTGATACTGATTCTGATTACTGATTCTGATTACTGATACTGATTCTGATTCTGATTACTGATACTGATTACTGTTACCGATTACTGATACTGATTCTGATTACTGATTCTGATTACTGATACTGATTCTGATTCTGATTACTGATACTGATTACTGTTACCGATTACTGATTCTGATTCTGATTACTCATACTGATTACTGTTACCGATTCTGATTACTGATTCTGATTACTGATTCTGATTACTGATACTGATTCTGATTCTGATTACTGATACTGATTACTGATTCTGATTACTGATACTGATTCTGATTCTGATTACTGATACTGATTACTGTTACCGATTACTGATTCTGATTCTGATTACTGATACTGATTACTGATACTGTTTCTGATTCTGATTCTGATTCTGATTACTGATACTGATTTCTGATACTGATTTCTGACACTGATTTCTGAAACTGATTTCTAATACTGATCCTGATTTCTGACACTGATTTCTGATACTGATTTCTGATACTGATTTCGGACACTGATTTCTGATACTGATTTCTGACACTGATTTCTGATACTGATTTCTAATACTGATCCTGATATCTGATACTGATTTCTGATACTGATTTCTAATACTGATATCTGATACTGATTTCTGATACTGATTTCTGATACTGATTTCTGATACTGATTTCTGATACTGATTTCTGACACTGATTTCTGATACTGATTTCTGATACTGATTTCTGATACTAATTTCGGACACTGATTTCTGATACTGATTTCTAATACCGATCCTGATTTCTGTCACTGATTTCTGACACTGATTTCTGATACTGATTTCTGACACTGATTTCTAATACTGTTATCTGATACTGATTTCTGATACTGATTTCTAATACTGATATCTGATACTGATTTCTGATACTGATTTCTGATACTGATTTCTGATACTGATTTCTGATACTGATTTCTGACACTGATTTCTAATACCGATCCTGATTTCTGTCACTGATTTCTGACACTGATTTCTGATACTGATTTCTGACACTGATTTCTAATACTGATATCTGATACTGATTTCTGATACTGATTTCTAATACCGATCCTGATTTCTGACACTGATTTCTGAAACTGATTTCTAATACTGATCCTGATTTCTGACACTGATTTCTGATACTGATTTCTGATACTGATTTCTGATACTAATTTCGGACACTGATTTCTGATACTGATTTCTAATACCGATCCTGATTTCTGACACTGATTTCTGAAACTGATTTCTAATACTGATCCTGATTTCTGACACTGATTTCTGATACTGATTTCTGATACTGATTTCTGATACTAATTTCGGACACTGATTTCTGATACTGATTTCTAATACCGATCCTGATTTCTGACACTGATTTCTGATACTGATTTCTAATACCGATCCTGATTTCTGACACTGATTTCTGATACTGATTTCTGACACTGATTACTGATCCTGATTTCTGACACTGATTTCTGATACTGATTTCTGATACTGATTTCTGACACTGATTTCTGATACTGATTTCTGATACTAATTTCGGACACTGATTTCTGATACTGATTTCTAATACCGATCCTGATTTCTGACACTGATTTCTGATACTGATTTCTAATACCGATCCTGATTTCTGACACTGATTTCTGATACTGATTTCTGATACTAATTTCGGACACTGATTTCTGATACTGATTTCTAATACCGATCCTGATTTCTGACACTGATTTCTGATACTGATTTCTAATACCGATCCTGATTTCTGACACTGATTTCTGATACTGATTTCTGACACTGATTTCTGATACTGATTTCTGACACTGATTTCTAATACTGATTTCTGACACTGATTTCTGATACTGATTTCTGACACTGATTTCTGATACTGATTTCTGACACTGATTTCTGATACTGATTTCTGATTAATGATTACTGATTCTGATTACTGATTACTGATACTGATTACTGATACTGATTCTGATTACTGATACTGATTACTGATACTGTTTCTGATTCTGATTACTGATACTGATTACTGTTACTGATTACTGATACTGATTCTGATTACTGATTCTGATTACTGATACTGATTCTGATTCTGATTACTGATACTGATTACTGTTACCGATTACTGATTCTGATTCTGATTACTGATTCTGATTACTGATTCTGATTACTGATTCTGATTACTGATACTGATTCTGATACTGATTACTGTTACTGATTACTGATACTGATTCTGATTACTGATTCTGATTACTGATACTGATTCTGATTCTGATTACTGATACTGATTACTGTTACCGATTACTGATACTGATTCTGATTACTGATTCTGATTACTGATACTGATTCTGATTCTGATTACTGATACTGATTACTGTTACCGATTACTGATTCTGATTCTGATTACTCATACTGATTACTGTTACCGATTCTGATTACTGATTCTGATTACTGATTCTGATTACTGATACTGATTCTGATTCTGATTACTGATACTGATTACTGATTCTGATTACTGATACTGATTCTGATTCTGATTACTGATACTGATTACTGTTACCGATTACTGATTCTGATTCTGATTACTGATACTGATTACTGATACTGTTTCTGATTCTGATTCTGATTCTGATTACTGATACTGATTACTGTTACTGATTACTGATACTGATTCTGATTACTGATTCTGATTACTGATACTGATTCTGATTCTGATTACTGATACTGATTACTGTTACCGATTACTGATTCTGATTCTGATTACTGATTCTGATTACTGATTCTGATTACTGATTCTGATTACTGATACTGATTCTGATACTGATTACTGTTACTGATTACTGATACTGATTCTGATTACTGATTCTGATTACTGATACTGATTCTGATTCTGATTACTGATACTGATTACTGTTACCGATTACTGATTCTGATTCTGATTACTCATACTGATTACTGTTACCGATTCTGATTACTGATTCTGATTACTGATTCTGATTACTGATACTGATTCTGATTCTGATTACTGATACTGATTACTGATTCTGATTACTGATACTGATTCTGATTCTGATTACTGATACTGATTACTGTTACCGATTACTGATTCTGATTCTGATTACTGATACTGATTACTGATACTGATTACTGATACTGTTTACTGATACTTTTATAATTTTGCTTTTATTAAATCCAATCCGATCTCGAGCAACTTATAATAATTCTACAATTACTGATAATGATTACTGATACTGATTACTGATACTGATTACTGATACTGATTACTGATACTGTGAACAATACTCGAGGATGCTGCGTTTACTCGATATGTGATACGTTTGAATGAATTTGACTCTTCGCGTACGTAATACGCGACAACAAGTTCGCTGCCGACCATAGAAGGATTAAGGAAAAGGGATAAGGGAGGGATGGGGTAATGGGATCTGGCATCCCTTAGCACATAATGCTGTTATTTCACGGTGGTATTCTGTAAGGGGTTGGTTACTGCCGTCAGACGGGCTGCCCAAATGACTGCGAAATTTAATAAATTTATTACAAATAGTAATAGTAGTAGTAAGGACGGAGTAGTAGGATGACGGTCCATAAATGATGGTAAATGGCTACCGTGGCCTATTGACACAAGCAATACCTTAGGTGCGACAAGTACGCTGATAGATGTATGGAAAATTACTTGTAAGATAGAGGATTGGAGGAGATCTTTTCAATCGACTTCCAAAAAAGGAGGAGGTCTTTTGTTACCTCATAACTTTCGACTGGGTGAAACGAATTTGATGATTCTTTTTTTATTTGAAAGCTATAGTGCTTCCCGTGTGGTCCCATTTCAATTTGGTTCACTTCTGACAATGGAATCCATGAGAAAAGCACATGAGACGGTTTATTTTTTGTTAAAAAGAGTTATTTTGGATGTTAGGATGGAGAGACATCAAGAAAGACAACACGACATCTTCTTATACAAAATTTCTCAAAGCATTGTAACAATGGCATTGCCAGTGATGCCGCATTGAAATGAGGGCCTAGCACGATGTATGGAAAGAATCAGAAAGGAGAAAATCCATAGAAAAAAATGAGTTCGGAGACAACTTTACTGTAAATTGTGTATCACAAATACATAATTCTTCTATTGAATATTACTTAATGAAGCCCCATCCTCAATAGTACTCGTTGAAGATAAGAGTATGAGATAGCCTACCTTGATACTGTTCTGTTACTATTTTAATTATTTTTTTTATTCTATAGTCAAACATTTTTTTATTGTAATTTTACTGTAAAAATGAAAGTTGGAGAGAATTTCGATAAAAAAAAAAACCAAAAAATATTTAATTATAGTAAATTTTTTTTTAATAATGACGATCATAAGAGTTTCTTGTAGAAACCTTATTGAAAAATAAATATTTTGACTTTGATAACAATAACCACATCCATAATAATATGTGAGTATCTATTGTGAGTACAATTATTTATAATTTAAGCAACAATTTACTGTATTATTGAAGGCCAAGAATTATAATTAAAAATTGACAATTTGAATATTTCACGACGGCTAAAATGTCCGGAAGATGAGGTAACACGACACGACACAAGCTTACCACTTCGCTACTTGCTTCGTCTTCAATTATTCAAACGAACTCCCGAGGCGTATCTACTAGTACTACTTAGACTGCATTCATCCTCGTCCTCCCGGAAGTCATTAAGATAATAAATGACTAAATTAAATCTCATCCCTCGCTAACGGCCCTTGATTGATATTTCGTATTGTTTCCCTTAAACTGGAGATCAAATGGAGCCCATTGTTCGTTGACCTAATTTCATAAGAAGTAAGATTAATTGACGAATACACAGATTTTCTTTTTGAACAGGAAGATAATGTGAGTGGATCTGCGACAAATTTTCATTTGTATAGACGCAGACAATCAATATTCATCGCTAATATTAATAAATCTTACAGTACAAAGTATGTTAAATTATCTATTGTAAATTGATTGTAAAATTTTCTTATTTTCTGAAAAGTAATATTGTAATAAGTAAATGAATTAATTAGTTTTACTATAAAATAGCAACAGTCTAATAATAGTAACAAGTCTAAATCCAATAATATTGTGTGAGAGCTTGTAAATTAAGGATTGTAAATTAATTACTTAAAAATTTTGTATTATATAAAATGTTGATTATATAGTTCTTCCTTGCAATAGATTACTTCGTCTAGTTATTTTAGACCATACTTCGATAATTTAGACAAAATAATTTGGATATTTTCTAACAAATACACAAAATATCTTTATATCTATATATTATTAATCTAAAGAGTTTGTTTGTTTGGTTAAACGCGTTAATCTCAGGAACTACTGGTTCGAATTGAAAAATTAATTTTGTGTGGGATAGTCCATTTATTGAGGAAGACTTTAGAGCATGTAACATTTTGAACGCGGACGAAGTCGCGGGCAAAAGCTAGTATTATACAAAGTTCCGAAATGCAACTTTTTAAATAGCAGTATACAACTCACCATAACTCGTTGTCTGTAAAAATATTCACCGTTGGAATACGTTGCGGAGAAGGAAGGTGTTGCTTTTTAAATACAAAAAGTATTTCTAATATACTATTTTTAATATAAACTAGACTTATAGTACTTCGCACAACCTAAAGTTGATTTGATTGTAACTCTTTATAAGTGAATTATCAATCACAGTCAACCTTCACACTCTAATTCATTGAGATTGATTGACGCGCCACAAAGCCTGGGTTAAGGAGATTTGTCAATCTTATTATTGCTTATTGTTCTCAACGACTTGTTTTACTAATGTAAAATCAGAAATTTTATCATAAAAAATGTGCCAAATCTGTGGTCAAGTATCTTAAAAACTTACTCAGGGCCTCTTTCACCGAATACAAGAAAGGTGTTGATTACTTTTACCATAGAAACAAAGGTAAATGAGCTAAATTATTCCCGGTGACAGCTGACTTTAAATGACAGTTATCCTACTTGACAGATGGTGAAAGAGGCCCTTAATGTAGATTCTAAAGGGATACTAAAACAAGTTTTTCAAAATTATGCACCGTAGCTTTATTCAGATTAGTTTCTCAAAACTCTATAACACTTACATTTCCAATGGCTACTTAGTTAGCTATTGTTTTTAAGAGAGAAAAATTATATTTAAAAACTAGCTAGTGCCCGCGACTTCGTCCGCGTTAAAAAAGAAAAAGTAGCCTATCCCGAGTCCTGTACGTCTAAATGTTTATCTACCAAGTTTCATGAAAATCACTTAATTCGTTTAAGAGTTATCGAGGAACACATATATACAATATCTACACTAACAGGTTTAGGTTCACTGGTTCACTAACAGGTTCACAGAGAGAAGGAACTACAGCCAATATAATAGACAAATATTTATAAAATACATGAAACAATTGTCTTTTTCTGAGGTCTATGAAGATACTGACCCAAATGAATGTTTTCATAAATTTCACGTCCTTTTCAAATTGTTGCACGATCTATGCTTTCCTGTTATAAGACTTAAAAATACTACTCACAGAAAACCTAATTGGCTTAGCCGTGGCATTAAACTTTGTAGCAAACGTAAAAGAGAAATGTTGTGGAAATACAGAACTTGTCCTAGTCCAACAACTAAAAATGCATTTAAAAGCTATGCCAAAAAATATAAGCTAATTATTAGACTAACAAAAAGGGCACAAAATAACTATAAGATAAAGAATGCAAGCAACAAGTCAAGGGTTACATGGAAAATAATTAACGACACAAAAATTAATCTACCGAAGGAAAATATTTCTGAGCTTAGGATTAAAGGATCAATAATAAAAAGTCCTGGAAAAATTGCAGAATCATTCAATGACTTTTTCATTGAAGGTGCAACAACAAATTGTGGTAACTGCGATAAATATTATTTAAGAAATACAACATGTAATTCAATTTTTATGCCACCAACAACACCATATGACATTTATGAAATAATAATATCTTTAAAAAATACTAATAGTACAGGATATGACGAAATAAACACAAAAATAATAAAAGATGTAGCATACTTGATCTCACCGGCCTTGAGCCATATAATAAACACTTGTTTTGAAAATGGCAAGTATCCAGATCAACTTAAAAAAACAATTGTAAAGCCATTCTTTAAAAGAGAAGATAGAACTATCATGTCATATTATAGACCTATAGCCTTGATCCCAATTTTCTCCAAAATATTTGAGAAAGTCATATATAGCAATTTATCCTGCTACTTTGAGAGGAATAACCTATTGGTCAAAATCAAAATCAAAATCAAAATATTTATTTATCAATTAGGTTTCTACAAGAAACTCTTTTGATCGTCATTATAAATTTAAATTTACCAGGTCCCGGAACAATATGGTTTTCGGAAGGGTAGGGGTATAAATAGAGCGGTGTATGATTTTCTACATAAAGTTGTAATAAATGTGGACAAGAGAAAACCCACCTATGCTCTCTTTATGGATATGACAAAGGCATTTGATCTAGTGGACCACAATATACTTTTACAGAAATTACACCAATACGGGATAAGAGGCAATACTCAGAATTTGATCAACTCATACCTCAGCAATAGATTACAGGCTACGCAAATAGAAAAAATATGTCCGAAAACTAAACAAGAGGTAATATATAAATCTAAATTTAAAATCATAAATAAAGGGGTCCCACAAGGAAGTGTTTTAGGCCCGTTACTATTTCTTATATACATAAACGACTTCCCAACGGCTACGAAGCATCATATGACACTGTTTGCTGACGACAGTACCATTTTGTTTACAAAAAATAATGATATGACAAATTTAGAGATTGATATAAATGATTCACTTAAGTCTATTATAAAATGGCTTGAAAATAATAATCTAAAAATAAATATTGAAAAGACCAAAATAATGAATTTTAAACTTAGACATAATATGCAAACAAAAATTGAAGTGAAATACTTAAATGAAACTGTACAGGAAACTGACATTACCAAATTTTTAGGACTACATATTGATAATAAATTGACTTGGAAAATTCACATCGATAGTGTATGTAAGAAATTAAACCAATATTCATTTGCTTTAAGTAAGTTGAGAAGAGTAGTGGATCAATCTGCAGTAGTTACTGCCTACCATGGACAAGCAGCTGCAACCATTAGATATGGTGTAATTTTCTGGGGGAACTCAACAGATAATCAAAGAGTATTTAAAGCTCAGAAAAGGTGTATAAGGGCCATTTGTAATTTAAAACAAAGAGACTCATGTAAGATGTATTTCAAAAAGTTGAAAATATTGACCATGCCTTCAGTGTTTATATTTGAATGTATAGTGTTTATAAAGGAAAATTCCCAATTATTTAAGTTCATGGAGCGTCCACGCCATAATGATAAACTTTGTATGGTTCCTGCCAAATCTCGAATGAAAAAGATAAGCGTCTTTTGTGTGGCACCACACTTGTATAATAAAATTCCAAAAAATATAAAAAATATCAGGAATCTGGCTACATTCAAGAATCACCTGCGAAATTTTCTGGTGGAAAAGGCATATTACTCACTTAATGAATACCTAAATGATGACACTATATAGTGCAAACGATGCAAACTACGTCCTATATAAATATAACATAAAAATAAAAGAAAAATACAATAAATTGGAAAAATTGTTAAATTTAGTCGCTTCTTAAATTTGCAACACCGCTTGCCGGTTGAATATGTGGACATTATTTATTTAATCTACAACAACTTATGTAACTATATTCTGCAAATAAACTATTTTGAATTTGAATTTGAATTTGAATTTATTAGTAAATAGTAATACTTAAATAAATAGTCTCGCTAGATAGAGTAGGTACATATTGCTTTAATAGAAAAAAATATGCAAATATTAAGAAATAACAACTCTAACTAGTTCTTATTAGATGGCTATTAGCAGTAAATATTTAATTTTGGTCATTATTTTAATTAAAAGTGCAATTGAACAAAAAAATAACCAGACTTCGTCTATTAAAAGTAAGTCTTAACATTTTAAATATTCTAAGCTATCTCTCTTTCGTATTACATGCACGACTAATATAAACAAACAATGACCAACATAAATAGACAACTGGAAACCATTATGTATCTCAAGACAAAGAGGAA
This sequence comes from Synanthedon vespiformis, assembly GCA_918317495.1. NCBI lineage: Eukaryota > Metazoa > Arthropoda > Insecta > Lepidoptera > Sesiidae > Synanthedon > Synanthedon vespiformis. The sequence goes on from OU906948.1 coordinate 146,145, forward strand.
CCTATTAAGGACTCAATATAATCTTGTTGATCGCCTTTGGATTACCACATTAGTAATAATTTATTAGCGACACATCAATTTCACGAAACAAATTGAAATTCAGTCGGGAACCGACGCCTTGTGATATATGTTAGTTATGTGCGATGGGGATTTGAATTGCGAAGTGCGGTGTGGCGATGGAGTGCCTAACCGCACCGATATACTATATATAGCCCTGGGGAAATTTGCCGCTAGCTGCCTTTCGCAAATCCGTACTAAAGTGTGCAGCTAGTAGCAGTTCAAGTGACGGATTAGCAGACAAATTACATCTTCTATACTAATATTATAAAGAGGAAAGATTTGATTGTTGGTTTGTATTGAATAGGCTCCGAAATTACTGGACCGATTTGGAAAATTCTTTTACCATTAGAAGCCGCCATTATCCCTGAAGAAAATGGGCTACTTTTTACTGCGGGAAAATGCTTCATTCCTACGGGAAAATGGGTAATAGGACAACAAGTAGTAATTATTATACTTCCGTATTTATCTTTTTCACATAACTTCTAAACGGCTGAACCGATTGGGTTGTAAACGAAATATGTATATTGTTATATATTTTTTTGTGAATTTTCCATTCAGATTAAGCTCGTATTTTGAAACGTAACTGAAGAAGAAATCGCCTGTCGAAATCTTTTCTACCTATCAGATTAAGTACAAGTGATATGAACCAACTGGCGAACAAGATAAGTGAGGTGTGAAAAGATAAGAGGGATGGTACGAAACTCTGAGTTATTTTCTGAAATGAAAAAGATTATGTATTGAAATGGAAATGTAGCTATAATTTATGTGATTTATCATTTACTATTGTCCAATGTGCACATTTTTAAATAAAAAAAAATTTATTTAATAAATAAATTATTAAATATTTTCAAATGCGATCTAGCTTATATATTATACCTATGTTGATAAATCTTACTAAATTAAAATAGATAATTGAAAAATAACCGTGCGTCCAAAATGGTCAGCAATTGAAATATATATTTATTAAAATTAAAGTAAAAATGGCGCATATGTTAATATTTAGACTTTAAATTCAAATTTATTTGAAATGTCACTTTAGAGCCTCAATTTTCGCACATAATTAAGATTTTTAAATACTTAATTTCAAACGCGATCTAGTCTATGTAATATACCTATGTTGATAAATCTTACTAAATTAAAAGCGAAAGTTAAAAAATGATTAATTTGGGATTTAGATTTTCAGTTCGAAAAATATCTCAATAAAAAAAAGAATGCGCGACTAAGTTTGTATAGAGCAATTTGTTTAGTAGTGAGAGCGAAGTGCAGAAATAAAGACAAGCCGATCGGGAAGTGAAAGGGCGAAACGATGGGATTGATACAAGAGCTGATTGATGGGGAGCGACCGATCAGACGGACGTATGGCCGAGCGGTACAAAGTGGCTCAATTTATGGCGTTACGTGACTTTCCACAAAATATTCCATTTCATACAACAAATATACTTCATAATACTGAACCGCTGAATATAAATTCAAAGAGGCCGCCAAGTCGTAGCGTGTCACTAGTTCATTCTGGGGCCGTTTAACGATTGCCTGTGCAATATGAAATTAGGTGTTTATCACAATTTTGGCTAGGAATATACATTTTAAGTAGTTTGTTTGTTTTTTAATTATTTGATTTTTCATTTTAAATACAAAAAGAACTACGAGTATCAGCAACATAAAATGATTTATTTTTACAATCACAATTGGCAATTATGATAAGTTCGAAATAAGGGGCTTAGTTTGTTTTGCGATTATCATTACTTCTCTTTATCCCTTACTAGCTGTTGCCCGCGACTTCGTGCGCGTTCAAAATGTTCTATAGCCTTTCTCGATAAATGGACTATCCAACACAAAAAGATTTTTCCAATTCGAATCAGTAGTTCCTGAGATTATCGCGTACAACCAAACAAACCAACTCTTCAGCTCATAATATAAACATGTGTTTCAATAATAATGCTTTAGTTTTAACTGATTTATAATCGACTAATCTTCTACCGTTACTTTCAGTTGTACAAATTGATTGATGACTCGATGACTAGAGAAAGGGTAAGCTCTGTAAACTCTTACTAAAAGAAAATCGTAAGACGCAGATTACAATTGAGTGATCTACTGGGAACGACTGGAAGAGTGATTCATTCATTTGGAATATTGCGACATCCTTTACAATTGCTGGTTTTGTTGGCTGCTGGCTTATACACTAGAGACGAAGTGTCGATGTATTCGAGAATAACACTTATATGTATGTCAATAGATGTCAAATTAAGTTTTTATATTAATTTAGTAACAGTTTTCGGTGATGTATTTTCTCTCGTCAAGTCAACCAAAGACAGTTTCCAACTAGAACGCGAAGAAGCAACAACCCTCGCTCTGACCCTGACACAGATTCATTTATTTATCGCGTACTTCGAGCACTTTATGAGATTCGAACAAAGAGCAACAACATTATTATAACGTCATTAAAATATTCCACAGCTCCGGTATCCGGTGGACTAATGTTCGCTATTGTTCGTGAATTTGTGACGCTCGTGCAATTTCTCTCAGGGCAAAGTATTTTTAACGTTCATTTTTTAACATTTCGCGTTACAATATTTATGCATACAAAGTACATTCCTTTTCTTCCGTCTTCCTCACCATCTGAAGTCTCCTCTGTCTTCCGCAGTGCTCGAAAACAAATGTTTGATGACATTATGTGGCGCTGAAACGTGGTCTCTTAATATGGGCCTCGTAAGAAAGCCAACGAGCTATGTACAGGGCTATGCTTCAGTTTCTTCTGATCGGTACTTTTGGTGGCATATGTCCAACAATGGACGTCCTGCGGCTGAGATGATGATGACTGTCAATTTACGAAGAAAGAGTGTGACACCGAGAGCGCAAGACATTAACGTTCTAACATCCTGACCCGCAGATTTTCTCGTTGTAATAAGTTAAAATTACTCTTTTTGGGGCATTTTGCTAAGCATTTTGCGTGAAAAAAATTTTGAGTGCTAGTATAACAGTTAGTTTTGCCGCGAGTTTACCGTGTAGTATTTCTCCTGAAATGTTTGTAAATAACACCAATTTTGTTATGAAAGGAAAGAGGGTTTCTTGACTAAGGCGCAAGATGTGTGGGAGTACCAGCAATTTATGGATAGGGTCGACTGTCCTCTTCAAACATTTTAAATGAGAATTAATTCAACAGAATAGAACATAATAAAACATAAAGACTTTATTTTGTAATTGTCTTCAAATAGATATTTCTTGTTTGATTAGATTACATACAAAGCACATGCTTTATGAAGCTGGAATTCCAGCTAATCTATTTTTCTCTATATATCAATGTCTTTTATGATAGAAACCGTTCAAACCTTGTTTCCATTATCCAATTATTGACTTGCACCTTTGCAATAGAGTGGACCCTTTCTAAACTATTCTTTATAAACCAATCTTAACTATTTTTAAGACAGTTAACATTTTTGTTATCTTCGATACTTCTTTATTTAATATTATTTATTCATTCATTTTAAATGTAGTGAGAATATTTACTTTTATTTTAGATTTCCCGTAGGAATGAAGCATTTTCCCGCGATAAAAAGTAGCCTATGTTCATCACAAATAATGTCGGCTTCTAATGGTAAAAGAATTTTTCAAATCGGTCCAGTAGTTTCGGAGCCTATTCTATACAAACAAACAAACAAATCTTTCCTCTTTATAATATAGGTCTATACTAATTTGCTTTTTTCTTTTTTACTCGCATATATATTTAAATAAAAATGTGTAAAAAAAGTAATGAAAACATGCACTCACTTAGAACGACGACACTATAGAAATATTTTTTCGTTTTATCATTGTGTAGTACAATTGCAGCAGATTGCACTTACGACTAACACGATTTAATTAAGAAACAGCCACAACTGCTTTTTCTACTGAATTCTAAAATATTTATTCACTTCAGCCTAATAAATGAGATCATGTCCCCAAAGGCTGACTACTACTTGTCCTAACTTATCCTAATTAGCTGTTTTATCCCTTTCGAGAGTCCTGTTGCAAAATTAACCGACTTCCTTATGGCCAGTGTCATATTTCTAACTTGTGCTTAACTCGGTACAAAATAAAATCGAAGTTCGTTCCATTACGGTTCCCAGTAGAACATCTGGCTTGAATTGCAACGAACATTGCAGTACCCTATCTATTTTTTTTATATATACTAGAACTGAGTGGAAGTCCACTTATAGGTAGGTGACTACCATTGGCTAATAAGGCAAGCAACACAGGGGGTTTTTAGGTGCAACAAGTGAACTTACAAGAATTTGTTTACAGAACTCTTGGAGTTATCCATATTCTAGGTACAAATATCTCAGAAGAGAGTTACTTCTAAAGTTGGCGTGTCTAGATGGTAAAAAAATTTTCCCAGTTTTTATTTTGTAATCCTTTGACGGAACGCCCAGAAATAATTTATTGAAATAGATTTAACAGTGATGCTTTACAATTTGTGAGAAATACTACTAAAAGTATAAGTTTAGCTTTTAGCTATGCACTTGTAACTGGCCGAGTGGAGTTACTGTCTTTCCCATTGATGGTAAGTGTTAAGTACTTGTCGAACACGAGAGTTGGGCTCATAACAGTAACTATCGATATAGTTAACGGTCGGTTAGTAGTTTTAACCGGATTTACTCAGCTCCAAGCTGGCACAAGGTGGCACTGTGGCTTCATTACTCTGTGAACGAGACCTTCATCCGCGATCCCAAGATCTAATGAATCCGTAATGTTTTGCCGATAAATATTAAAAGTTTCACCATATAAAAGATAAGCTAAACTCTAAACTTTAAGCTAGCTAATTTTTGAACTTAGCTTTAAAGTCACAGTGTTAGTTGCCATACTTCTCTGAAACGGCTTGACCGATTTTGATGAAATTTTATATAAACAGTAGGTAGGTCTGAGAATAGGTTTTTATCTATTTTTTATACGCGGACGAAGTCGCGGGCAGCAGCTAGTTTTTTAATTAATTATATATTTTTTTAATAACTTATTCTTAATTTTACTTTTTTAAACGAAACATAAGATAATCTTATACAATTTTTTTTAAATATTTTAAGCTTCTTTTCTATGGTAATAATATATGTATGTAATATGCTCTTATTATATATATATAAGTTAAAAAATAATTTTCTTTTTACAGCAAACACCTTCGTGACAGCTGACAAAGTATTGACATGGCTCAATAGGATGGTCCGCTACAAAAAAAAAGAAAAAATCCCCTTTTATTTGTCACTCTGTTTCCACGTAGAAAATAAATGTTTCAATATGATGCTCAATCGTATTAGATATCCGAATAATAAATTGGGAATCAATCTGTGTGTTTAGGTCTCCCCCTGTCTGCCTGCGCAGGCCTGCGACGACCCGCCACGGTCGCACAAACACGTCGCCGGTGATCGATGGGCCATATTGCGTAGCCATTGCGAGCGTTATATCAACTACATTTTTTAAAAGGTTCCTACGAAAACAAATGACGCGAAGCAAGCTTCAATATAAATTTTGTACACACGAAAAACAATAAAGGCAGTGACTTAATATTTGCGACATCCAGTACTATGTACAGTCGGGGTAAGAAAAGGTTAGTCACTACATTTGCTTGCACCAGGTCTAAATTTCATTTCAAACGTCTGTCAGTTATCTGTTTAGTGCTTTAGTTTCCAAAAGACCTAAGTGTCTACGACTTGATGAAGCAATGAATTTGAAAATTGACGTAGTTTTCGTACCCAGACTGTACTTAATGCTACGACCGCGCTATTTCTTCTTTCTCACTTAGCGTTTATTTTGACTCTTTTTAATTTTCACACGGCTTCGAATGTGTGAAAAACAGCCTACAACTTTCTTTAAGAGTTGGACAATCAAATAAAAAAAATGCGATTCAGTTCCATCTTCAAGAGATATACGCATTCAAACAAGATAACAATAAAAGAGACTTCTTTGCTTTATTATAATAGATTCCAATTTCATACATATATACATAGTTTGTTATTACTTAGTTTTGTACCTATTTACCCATGTATAGACTGATGGGGAAGACGTGATGATATTAACGTGATTATATGTATTAACTCAATGGCGACACAAAAATGTCCAGTTATTTAATAATCGTGGACGATGAGAGGTCGTCACCGAAGGTTATAGCACGAGAGACGGTTTACGACGTAATGCCGACCTTGACTCGGCGCTGACCTCTGAGGTTCCTTACTTTTCATCTGCGAGTCCACTCCCCGAAGGGACTCGTCTCGGGCACATAAGCCGATACAAACTGATACGCATTTGCTGTTTACCTTATTTATGACGCAACGCAACTATAAAACATCCAAAAATTGAAACGAATAAGGGATAAGGGAATTGCGAAAAAAGTTTGCTATGTGAAAAAATTTTGTCCACCTATTTTCAACAAAAAAATCTAATATGCTCGTATAAATATTAAAATCACAATTACGCAAAAAGCAATGAAATATCGCTTTACAGTGTTGTCATTTTTCAGAAATTACAGTTCGCTAAGTGCGATGACAACCAAGTAGGTCTTAGTTAGAGTAACAATTAATATGGACAACCACCTAAGATTAAAAGAAACTTAGTTTTCATCTTTTGTTAGCTAGACTTTAATGCTGAACTTTGTATATTTGTTATAATCCGAAGAAAGGTATGTTACACGATCGACCATCTGACCACCGCCTTCGCACACTCGTGTCACAACAAAATATTCAAAATATAACTGCATTAGCATTCGGCTCTCGTCTCGTCCTCGAAAAGAATGAAATGGAGTCACGTGACAAACGGATGTAATACACTGCGAATCACGAGCCACGTCCAACCTTCATTTCTTGATCATCTTAACAATAATTTATTCCTTATTAAATACTAGCAAGGCGCCCGCGACTTGTCATCATCATCTCAGCCGTAGGACGTCCACTGCTGGACATAGGCCTCCCCCAAAATTTTCCAATTGGACCGGTCAGAAGCAGCCTGGATCCACCGTCGACCCGCGGCCCTTATTAGGTCGTCTGTCCACCTTGTGGGTGGACGTCCTACGCTGCGCTTGGGGGTCCGTGGCCTCCACTCGAGAACCTTCCGGCCCCAGCGGCCGTCGGCTCTTCGTACTATGTGCCCTGCCCACTGCCACTTCAACTTACTGATCCGACGACTTATGTCGGTAACTTTCGTACGTCTACGGATCTCCTCATTTCTGATTCGATCTCGCAGTGTAACCCCGAGCATAGCCCTTTCCATAGCTCGTTGAGCGACATTGAGCTTATACTATAACAAATATTACTAATCTTGTAATGTGAAAGTAACTGTGTCTGTCTGATACCTTTTAAACACTTTAATTACTCAATTTTGTCATACACACTGTCAGGACCATAGGCACACTATAGAGGATCATCTAAAAATAAAAATACAACGGCGGGGAAAGCTGGGAAATTGAAATTGAAAATATTTTTTAAAAGGGCGCGGACAAAGTCGCGGTCACCAGTTAGTTATGTAAGTATATAATATTATCTATCTTAACATATATTTTCCACATAGTTCCAACATATATGTTTTCAATGTATCTGTTAACTTACTTATTATGTATCCCAACAAACTTGAAATATTTTGCGAGTCCGTAAAAATAATGAAATGTTTAGCGTAGTATCGCGGACTCGTAAACACACTACGTGACATGAAATTCTAACAATAACGTCAACAATGCTCCTAATCTTTATTAAAACATTTATTGTAACAGAGTCTTCAACTGTAATCTGAGCTAGACTTCAGTCTTCATAGAACGCAGGCAGTAGAGGCAACCTAGAAGTTAGTCAAAGTCTATTCAACGTAGATTTTGTATACTATGTTCCAAAATTTTTATCTTAATTAACGCTTAGCACTTAAATTCCAAATGACATCCGTAGTTTTCAGTTTGCCAATAGATTTCAAGTGAATTCGTTCAGAAAACATACGAGAGACTTTCGAGTTATGGGAAAGAAAAATACATCAAGGTACAAGAAGCGAAGTACATTTTCCATGTAAGCTTTCAAAAAAAATTCCAAAATAATTTAGAATAAAAATTAAGATGAAGGTTTTGAGTATATCTAGCAAGTATTTTATGTATCTATACTAATATTATAAAGAAGAAAGATTTGATTGTTTGTTTGTTTGTATAGAATAGGCTCCGAAACTACTGGAGCGATTTGAAAAATTCTTTTACCGTTAGAAGCCGACATTATCCGTGATGAACATAGGATACTTTTTACCGCGGGAAAATGCTTCATTCCTACGGGAAATCTAAAATCCATTTATCCAAAATACGGTAGAAGGCGTTTTATACTTTCTACTTACTTTCTTTCTACGCGGACGAAGTCGCGAGCACCAGCTAGTATTAAGTATTTTTGTTTTCTGTTGATATTGCCGAATGATAAACATGGCGTATTCGTGAAGCCCTCAAATGTATACTCGCGTTTGTTTATGAAGTTAAGAAAAAATAGAAGTTTCCATTTTATGTTCTACTTTATTTGTTGTTTTGTTTTATTTATGTGTTTCGGCTTCTTTTCGCCTTAACACTATAATTAGTGTATGTAAGGGAATAACTTACGCTTTTTGTAAAGGTCGGAACAAGTGATGACATAAGAAATGTCTGCTGATTAGGAGGGAAATGTAGTCTGGAATCCTTTACTCACCCACTGGAACAAAACAGCACACGTGCTTTTATTTCACGGTGATCTTCCTTAAGAAGATATTAATAACCGCCCAATATTCGACTGAGGAACTTAGTATAAATAAATAAATAAATATCTTCACACATTCCACACAGCACCATCTAGTTCTACACTAAGCAACTAATTGTATTATGGATACTATAGATGACTCAGGTACAAAGGTAAAATGTTAAAACATAAACATTTGCCTCAAGCGGGATTCGAACCCGCGACCGTTTGGTTAACAGCTAGGTTTACTAGCCACTAGACCAAACGTATCGTCGATACTTTTCCTTGCCTTGCCTATAGTATACCTTGCCACACAGTTTTTCCACATTATAAGATAAAATATCTGAATTTTCCGACTATTCAGTATATTCTGAAGAATGTATTCTGGGTACATACACGCAGTGTAATGCACCAAAGGTGGAAGTTGCATTTCATGCAACTATATTAGAGGCAGCGTCGGCATCCGTAGCACGCGTTGTGGGTTACATAGCGTTTTTGTTACAAGTAATATAAAGAAATGTAGATATTAAAATTGCCATTTATTGCCGATGTTCAGTAAAACTGGTAATAGCGTCTGAGTTGATGAGTTAGTCTTCCTTAAGTGGCTATTTGGCGTAAATCATTATATCGATCGTTTGCTCCTAACTGTTGGCTCAGTGGCTCAGGAATAAATTAAAAATAAAATAAAAATAATCATAAACATATACACTCGAATACTTATCAAATAGATATTTATATCGACTTCTTTCATGAAAACCTTGATTACTTCTCAAATATAAATAAAATAACCATAAAACTCCCTTTCACAATTCTTTCCTTTCGTCAATAGAAATAGGAAGAAAATCCGTTGTCAACTTTCCGAGAATAGCGAATCCATACATACACAAAAAATTGGGGAACTTATTAATTTATCATAATACGTAATTGATTAAATAATTTTACAAAAATTGAGCAAACGGTTTCAGACTATTTCAGACAATATATCCATTATACTCGAATATTGCTATTGCTGTAAAGATTACATTACAAAAGTTTGTATAGTGATTAAAATTTCACCTGTTTAAGCTTATAATATAAGGTTTACAATATGTTATTAAATATATTATGTAACACATATTGTGGTTTGGTGAGGAGTACAACAAAGCAAGGGTAAAGGCTTCTTTGTTATGATACTGTTATCCTTTGCGCCCACCCTTCTTTAAACACAGACGGGAGCTTTTAACGAAACCTTATTTTGTACATAATAAACACAATAAAAGCTCGGTGGTAACTCATTCGCTAACCTCGAAATAACGCAACATGAGACCAAGTGAAAAAGTCACTGTTACACAGACTTGTCTTTGAAGACAAATAGGTTTATACTTAATTCTTTTGCTTTTCTCACTAAGTTAATTTTTGTAAAACGTGTACAGTAAATGTTTTAGTTTTTAAGATCTTTTTATTTCATTTAAATCTACTATCACAATATTACATTATGAAAACGAAATTTTACGAGGATATTATGTAGGGACGTTTATTACTTCAATATTTGATATAATTTGATAAAATCAGTCAAATGAAACCGCAGTTAAAAGCTAGCTATTAACCCAAATTCGTAATTGGTCATATTCTATGTTAGATATTTTCTTTATCTATCTCAATATTAATAAAAGACACGTAACACAAACATTCAAAGTCAAAGAAAAAATGTCATTGAAATGTGATGGCTTTAAGATATTTTTCTAATCGAGGCTTTTACTTCTACTTAATCTTGCAACAAATACAGGATCACGTACAGTATGAATTTAAAAACAGAACAGAAAGAAATTGAATAAAGTTTAAAATTAAATAATCCCTTAATAATACACAATTAAAAGGTGTAAAAGGTCTTTTGTGTAGCGTTCTTTAAACTCTCATCACCAATTTTATTCTTATCCATAGTGGTGATCTTACGATGCCATTTTTTATGAGCAGAAAAGTAAGCAGAAGAGCCACGTCATTATTTTTGAAATTGCTCTCATAATAGATTTAACGATTTTCGATGTGACTTAACTCACCCATAAATCTAATGGAGACTAATAGACATTTAATGATGTAACCTCATGTTTAAATTTTGTTTCAGTGAAGTCAGTGACTGTGACCTCTTATTATTGATGATGTAAAATATTGATTTGGGAATTGGAAAAAATCAAGCTCAAAATCTTTGCACTAGATGAATATCGATGGATGTAAATGTCGCTTGAACCTAACTATATGTAATCGCGTGCTCAGAACTTAATTTATAATATTACAAAGTTTACAAAAAGCTTTCAAGTTAGGCTGAGTGAAAAGCCTTTGTAAGCTTCAAATGTAGAATTAGTAAGACATCCACCATACAGCCTAATTTGGCTTCTTATTGTTCCAAAAATTTATAATGTAAGAACCTTACGGCTTCTTGTTGTTTCCGAAGATTAATGATAAAATTTGTGGTAAACAGGCAGCTTTGGAGCAGCTTTTTAGAAGGCAAATATGTAAATATAAGTTTTTAGAATATTTTGAAAAGCAATAAATATATAACATGCAACCTGGTAAATTTAAATTTCTTGTAGAAACCTAATTGATAAATAAATATTTTGATTTTGATTTTGAATAATTAAAAAATATAAAATATAATATAAATATAAAAAATCGCAGGCTACTTGATGCTGCACCATGTCATGGAAACACTACCGAAGTAACAGTACACCAAATTTCAAATCAATAGAACCTGTGGAAGTTAGTATGATCCTTTTGTCAACTACGAAATGAGCTGATGATCTTCAAACGCCTAAACAAATATTTCTTCCTAATTATAGCTAAGAGACATCTCGATCACATCAGTTTTCAAACAAAAAACCGTATTAAAATCGGTCTAACCGTTTGGTAGCTATGATGCCACAAATAGATATATTATTCAGTTGAAAAAGTAGCCTATCTTGTGTCCTGTACATCTAAATGTTTATCTAATTCATTCAAGAGTTGTGGAGGAACATGCATACATACAATACCTACACTTACAGTTTTATTTGATGATGATATGGAGTCGGGCGTCGATTGTTAAGGGGTCAGCCAAAACTTTCAGTAAGGGTCAAGTATCTATGCGTGCCTAAGTTGAAATATTGGATTAAGTTGCTAAGTTCAATTAAGTTATTTTATAGCATTTTTTAATGTTGAAACACATTTTGCCTAGGCTGGCAATCGAACCGGAGAGATAATATATAAAAAAGATGATTCTATGATATCAGTTAAGATTAATCTCTTGATTAACACGAAAATTCTTAAATAAACGGTCGCCAAAAAATTGGTATTTTTATATTTTCAGCTTATTTCTTTTAAACTAGTTCGATAGAATTAATTACAATAAAAAAATGTTCTTTTAATTTTTATTAAATTCCTTCGAAATTATAAAACGTGACAGTGATTATATTTCTTTCATTGTTAGCTTCCAAATTCATAGTAAATTCAGTAAAATTTTATTGTCAATTTTGCAATGCATTTATAATAAAGTGGATACTTTTATTCGTAAATAATAAGAGAACCATAAAATAATAATGCTGACGTTGTTAGAAACATTTCTTACGGGAAAATCTATTTATAATTCATCAGAACGAATTGAACGTAAATTTTCATAGCCTCTTTTAGGCTTTTCTCTTCAAAGTATTGTTATTTAGGAGTAATTGATTTTTATGATTGAATGTTTTAGTCGAAATACCTAACCTTTTTATACTTTAACTTCGTTGGCCTAATTCTTTAACCTGCTAAGTTCATTTTTGGACAATTTCACTTTTTATACTTTTCGACAAGTTTAGACGATTATCTACCGTTTGGTGAAGGATTAACTACGATTATCAAACTAAAATGGTGAGAAATTTCATAAATAAAAAATTGCTTTTTGACTAATATAGCAAATCTTACAAAGAAAATCTGCTAAATCTTAAGTTTTGTACTGATAATGTCACTGTTTCACATGCCTGATGCGACGCACAATATTTTGTCATGTCATTTTTCTTCCTCCTGAAAACTATGCAAAATGTGACTTAGCAGGTTAACGAGTTAGGCCGACGACGTCTTACTCCATTCCGTCCTCAAGTTTAAAAATATTAAACTTGAGTAACGAAGCTAACACACTGGTTTTCAATAACTTACTCTTGAATATGTGAAATGGATACTGTGTTGAAAATTTTCAAGTAGGAAAAGGGACGTGACAATAATTTAAAGAATCACTCTACGAAGTGAACTAGTTGAGGGTAATTTCCTTTGGCATTTAGTCGACTGGTGCGCGGGAGGTAATGGGTTTATCGACGGGGAACAGGTGCTCCATTTCCGCACTGAAAGTGTCCACAGGGACTTGTGACCGTTCGCTTCTCCATCATTTATAGATACGTACTATTATCGTGTCTAATTTGTTGAAAATAAAAGGCAATAATTTGTTGATAATAAACCTGTTTGGTTGACACAACTAGATCTTGATAATAAAATGTAGGTACTAGATGAATAGTCTTTCATACTGGTTGTGTTGTTATTTAATCAAGTAGCAAAACGAAACTAGCCTAACCTAATTAATAAATAATTGGTCAGCTAAGAAACCTGATTGGTCAGCAAGCAATGGACCTACCAAAAAAAAATGCTGATCAAATAGATATTTCTCTCATCAAAATATTTATTTCTGTTGTTAAATCAAACACTTGTTCTTATCTTTGTCCCACAAGTTGGCAAGTAACATAAATTATAACCGAGTAATTTATGTTGAGAGTAGCAGTGATCCCTTGTAAGCCCGGGCTTTCAGTTTTCTGTTAAGTATAATAACGTTTGTAGGACGCGTAGGTTTCATTAAGAAAGGCTAGTAATGAAGCCTAAAAGTTTCTCCAACAATAAAGCTGAAGTAGTAACATACATGAGCATTAGAAAGAATATTGAAAAGGCATACAACAATAAGAGGGAGCCACTTAAGTGTTCGTTTCTATAGAAAAGCACTTTAAGCTCAAGGAATAATATGAGGTAGCAGCTGGTGTTGTTTTGAGGGGATCATATTTTTATATCGCTCTGTGAGCACTCTTTGCTGTGTTTCCATTGATTTAAATTGTAAATATCTTGCAAGAAAATGAACACAAATAATATGTAAAAATACAAAATATTCTAAAGACCAAAATGATTGATTTTAACAATATTCTAAACCGTAACCGCTAAAGGGATCTCTTCTCCATAGGATAGTGCTTGACTTGGTAAAGTTAGCGAACTTTTGTAACCTAAATAAATAGGGTTATTAATAGAGAAATTGGTCTACCCAGAATATTTAATACGTTATGATCGTGAGAAACCCACGTAGTAAAATAATTACAAAGTACCTTGGGAAATTTGATATTTGGATAATTTTATAACAAAATTACTCTAAGTAAAGAGGAGATATTTTTGTAACTTCAGGTTATTTAGAAGATAATCTCCAGAACTGTTGGTGTGACTTAAAGAATGTTTTGACCTTCAAGATGAACATAGGCTGGTTATATTTTTTTGCGGGCGACGCTCGATCATAAATCATTAATTTTTCATGAACAATGTTCAGGAGGAATTCTGTTTTTTAACTTGTCACTAATTATACATTCATTATTCACTTCGGGTGTTTACCATACCCGAAGTGGGCAGAAATGCTATATTTAGCTTATAGTATTTGGGTGTCTAAATGAATTTCATTTACAAGTCACAGGCGTTCTCACAAAGTACATTAATACAATACATAAATACTGTCGGAAATAACCAAAAACAATAGAAATTTTCTTAAATAAAATAACCGAAAAAACAATTTTCGCCAATATTTAGTGACAGCAAACAAACATCACCGCGTCGGAAAACGCACATTTTCCAACGCCGACGATATTTCTTCGTAAATTTATTTCTTTCGACCCTACGTAATGTAATATCCATTCAAGAAATATAATACCGATCGACAGACTAATTTTTCTCGTGAAATTAATTTGAAGTTTCCTTTGAACCGCCCCAGGACACTGAATTTGTATAAATAACCCAATAATAAGGAAAGTTTTTTCGATTACGGCAAAGAAAAAAGACGACAAATTTATGAGTTGTGGGATACTCAGCTTGTGTTGTCGCTCAGTTTGAGTTCCAGTAATCGGCTGAAGATGTTACAAATATGTATTGTTGGAGTGTCATAAAGTAATGTTGTTCATTGATTGTTTGTATTGTTCCAACCGTCGGCAACCGTTAGTTGTAGCCGAACAATAAGCACTAGGATATAGTGCGTGCGCGGCAGACAGAACAGACTTTAGCAATAAAATTTAATGCGGTTTGCATCCGAGATTGCAGAGGTGAAGACTCCCATCAGACACTACTGTATCATACTTTTAGGGTGTGCCCACGAAATTGGCGATATTATATATTTTTTTCATCTTTAATGTCAATAATAATTAAATTCGACTGAAATTGCTGAAATAATAGGCAAAATAAATAACGTTACTCTTTTACAAATCATAAAAGTACGTAACACTTACTAATAACTATATTGAAAAATTAAATAGAGAACTAGTTACTAATATATTGAAAAATTAAATGAGTAGACTATGACCACCTGCCACCTACTCACTGGAATCAAGATCTCAAGAGGAAGGCTGGCAGTGAATGTATGTGGAGTGCAGATTACCAGGGTTATACCTTCAATTAAAATAGGACAGTCAGTCAGATGATGAAAATATTGAACTAAGCATGTAGCATTTTTAGTGATAAAGTTATCATAATTTAAAAAAAAAGTAGAAATGTAAGTGGATGTACCTTATTAAATACTTGGTGTTACGTATTTTAGGTGCGTCGTTTTTTGGATGAATATAAGTTTTTGTCATCTGATATTTTTACTATTTTTTATGTGTCGCAAACAATTTTTATGGACGAAATATATTTTGAATGTAAGTTTATTTCTATTCAATAAGTAAGGAAATTGGAGACTCCTACCGACTTCCGCACTGTGGGGACAATGAAATCATCGCCAGGTTAGTGGCTCCACGTGGTGTAGTTAAGAGGCGGTGGCAGTTCGATCGGGCTATTATCTGCAGTGGCATGAGACTACGGGCTCACTCTTTATCTGCGGACATTCCAACAGATTCTATTATAGATGGAGGCAGAGGCGCTCTTTTATATCTCGCTGTTTGTACACTGCTCAATTACTTTTGTTGCGACGGCGTTTGACCGTGATCACAGATCAACAACTGCACAAAACATAAGAAATGCGCATTTATGTGGCTATCGAAGTAGCCGGCCCACATATAACTAAAACAAATATCCATGTGTATGTCCAATGAAAGCGAAGCGAAGTTATCTCGTTAAAACTTCTACTGCCCGAGGTTAATTTGGGATATTTTTAAATGCTGATTTCCAGCACAAACTCAGTATCAAAAGGTCGGGAGTCGATCCAATTTAAAAATTTTCGTGTTTCAATTCCAGGGCACAGATTTCTTTTATAACACGCTTGTTATTGGAATTTGTTGATGCCATTTAATGTACTCGTACTTGTCACAAGTCAATCACTCAGTGGTATTTAAGTATTTGAGAAGTATTCCTTTATTTATTTTACAAAGATCCGCAGGTTTGAATTCCAACAACAACTATGAATCAATTTTCTAACTTGTCTATCTCTCTTCTATTGTTTGTCCTACTATGCGGGTAATATGCACGGAAAAAGCTCACAAGAAGAAATGCTATCAATATCCACGGTAAGAATAGAAAAACTCAGCTGTAACCCATTTTACGTAGAAATCATTTAGTGGAATTATGAGTAAATAACTTCTGTATATACTCGTATAACTTTATAGTAAGTGTGGCTTCTCCTTTGTTACAAGTGTAATCTAAAACTGAAGTGTAATTTCTGTGAGCCGTTGATGCTTGATGGAAAACAACCTAAAATTTGCATAATTGTTGTCGTCGTTATGAAGGTTCATAAAGGCCTCCTCGTCTCTCGCCATTTCAGTTGATGGGAGTAGATTGACGAGCCCATTTCGCCATTTCGTCCAGTTGGCCCAGTTGGCAGCCGACGACCACCACTAATGTCACATTACACGATTTCTGCTTACGCGTAATTTAGTTAGTTATTTGCAAATTATAGTGCCGCCACATTAAACATTCTTAATATCCTTCCTAGAAAAAGTGTCTTCGTCGATACTAATAATAAATCTATGAAGGTTGGTCATGGAGTAAGGACTTTGTTTTCAGAGATATCGTGTTATATATAAATATGAAGTCCTTAATACGTGATATTGAAACTAAATCGACGATTTTAAGATTTTTTTTCTGTTTGTATTTATGTTCCTCCATATCTCTTAAACGAATTAAGAGTTAATCTTATTTTCTTTTTCAACGCGGACGAAGGACGAATCCTTCTTCTCGATCCCGATTCACGTGATGATTGCAATTATCATTTAATACATTGACCGGATCTGGTGGGTTCAAACCACTACGTGATTATATACTCGTAGCTCATTCCAAAACAGTTGGTCATTCATGCCATACACAGGGTGTCCCAAGGTTTTGCGACATGAAGGGAAAGTACCTTAAATATCGTAGATAGGATATTTTGCTGAAAGGAGACATTATGTTTTTTCATACTGTTTTCAAAGATTTTCTAAAAATTACGTCGTTCTCGGCAATAATAATATTCTTAAAATTTGAATCAAACATTTTACGTTATTCCTTTGTTTTAAGATAGTATGTTACTTAAGAAGAATTATTATTTTTTGTCCATTCTTTCGATTAGGATCATAAAAATATGGGTGACGTTTTTTTTTACATTTAATTTGGTTCGATTCCCAGACGAAGAAAGTAATTTTTAGAAATCTTTGAATGCAGTATTACTAACTTTTAAAACTTTTTTCAGAAAAATATCCTATCTACGATATCTAAGGTCATGTCGCATAATATGTGTACTGTCTATATAGTACCTACAATAGAATCAATTTCTGCAAAGGTGTAGAACTATTGTCTAACAACTAACAAATTCCATAAACTACGCCTCCACTAGATTAACTATAGTCAAAGTTTAAAGGGGAGCCGTATTTCAAATATTGGTCGTACGTTACACACTTTAATAGTATAGTTACAATAACGTCAGGGGTGGCCAAATTTTATTAAATATGCCTTTTATCCTATAGACAATAGCTTCTCCGCCTCATGGATGGTATAGGTATTTGGGATGTTAATCTCATAAAATAATGGGGTCTTATAAATGTTATGTAAACTAGTTAAGGGTTTATAAGTTTTCAAAATATTAAAAAAAAAATGTTTTGTCTGTTTCAAATTAATTATTATTTAAACCCATTATTTTCAAACGTATATTTTGCTGAGTATTTCCTTAACATGCTATATCTTCAGGGTTCTTTCAGAATAACAGACGAAATATATAATAGTCTACTGTTACTAAATATGTTACACAATCTGTTTCACATTTTGTACGGACAGGAGACTATAAGAATAAATTCTTTGGATAATAATTATCTAAATAATGTTGTCTTCAGATTATTTTGACCCGTGCCATTAGTTTACCATAGCTGAAATCGTAATACAAATTCATAACTTTTAACCAGTAAATAACAGTCAGTAAACAGCCAGTATGATATAATATGACCTTGTAAAGCCAGTTGTATTCTAGGTACAAACTGTAGTGGATACGTTATAAGTATAAGTAGTAATCTTTCTGTTTACTAAAAACAGTAGCAATTCAATTTTCGCGTTAAACTGTCTGGAATCACGCATGAAACCCTTATTTTGTTACACCTGTGCCATACGCTCTAAAGTAAAACTTTATGTAACTTATTATTAAGTATTATTAAGTAGCTGGTGCCCGCGACTTCGTCTGGGTTAACAAACAACGCCTATCAAAAT
The DNA here is from genome assembly GCA_918317495.1 of Synanthedon vespiformis. Classification (NCBI taxonomy): domain Eukaryota; kingdom Metazoa; phylum Arthropoda; class Insecta; order Lepidoptera; family Sesiidae; genus Synanthedon; species Synanthedon vespiformis. The sequence goes on from OU906948.1 coordinate 164,759, forward strand.
ATATATTGCCTCAGGCAGGTAGCCTGTCAGGAAGAATTACTTTAAAATTTATATTATAGTATGGATACGTCCAACTCAACTATGATATGTTACTTACATTGCATCACTTTTTTTTAATTAATCTAGGTACGTAAGCTGATGACAGTACACTTAGTAAAATAAAGCACAAATGTGCCGTTACTTCCGGCATTGTTGGGCATGGTCGTACCATAGCTCATACGTTGCAATGCCGTCCCGCCCAGTTGAATATATTGTGTCAATGCCGAACACAACTACAATCGGAAGGGCTGCACGTGCTACGTAGCACTTCGTAGAAGCGCTACGGCGCGGCGTAGCGAAAACACTACGTCACGACACAGTACGTCATCTTTATCAAGAAGTTTTGGAAAGTTTCCTTATATTAATTTTGATTAGGGCTGTAATGTTTTACTGTAAGGCGTCGTCTGATTTAACGAGGTACTCGGAGAGCGTTTTACGTGACTCATCTAAATAAGAACTTTGTCCTTTATTTGAGAATGAGAAATGGTTACGTTTGCTCATTCATCTTAAACTTGTATTGTTTCGATATTTTTATTGTTCAACTTATAAGAGGTATAAAGTTATGGTATATTACATTTTATAACGAAATAAGCCTCTACTAAATTAACTTATTCATTTCTCAGGCATTTTGGTTGGTAATGTACAGGTTTTAAAATAAAATATATATATATAAATATACTAATTTTATAGTTGCTAAGCATAGTACGTCGTTGTCTACGAGTATATGTAAATAGGTAAAGATAAAACAGTTTAGTTAGTACCCTTTTCTCAGTTGTTTGTAAATGATTTTAGTTTTATTTTTGTTTAGTGTTTATTACTGAAGACGTTTAAGACGAGTGTTCGAAAACAATTTCGACCAGTAGGGAAACACTAGTACTTTTTAATTGACAAACTTGATACTAAAAACTAAACCCAATATCACAACAATATCCATATTACTTTTATTGCGCATTATTACTTTAGTAACTATACTTTAGTAACCTTAAAAAAGGTATTAAAACACTGACAAACAGGCCATGATGGACAAATAGCTTCAATCCCTTTTTAAATTCCTTATAAAAATCCACAAATAAACTACTAACACATAACTACCATACACACAGCATTTATAACGAAAGTAATTGTCAGTACGCTGCCTTATAAATAGGTTTTTTTTTTTCAAATTAAGTGTGAATTAGGTTTTTGTTACTAAAAATACTTTATTATTTTCATAATAAAAAATTGTAATCATAAAATATGTTTTTCTTGTTTTAATTTTATGTTAATGTAAATGTTTCTTATTGGCGTGTCCATGTTTTATTTTATTATTTTGTATATGTAATGTTAAAATGTTTGTTTTCAGTTTCACGCCACTTAAGTAATCTATGGTGAATTTAAAGAAAAGACGGCTAATCTGACAAAGGAAGTGTTAAATTATAAGCCAAAGTAAGAAAGCGAGTAGAGACATGCACGAGACGCGGCTCGGCCAAGGGTCAACGGCCGGCGGGCGCAGCCTGCGCGATTCCCATTTGCCCCACAACTGGGTCAACCCTCCGTCATACGAGCACACATTAAATGTTATTGGTCGCATACGCACAGTGATATGTTAAACAAGAAAAGATGCGCCCCCGAGCAATGTATGTGACGCCTTCGCAATGTATCCGCACGGATACGTTTGCTTTCTTGACGTGTTAGTCGGAGTTTGACAACACTGATGTACACACGTCTTGACCACTCCGAGAACCAACCAACCGATGCCAACACTTTACAATAACAGAATACGACAATATGAAATAAAAATACGTATTAAAATGTCAATGAAAATAAATTATTTTAAGTAGATGTGCAAATAAAGGAGGACCGTTGTTTTGTCACTGGTAATATGGTAAGGGCGCATCCTTTCTTCTTTAACACATCACTGCATACGCAATACGCACCTCACTTCTGCCTTTTCAATTGTCCCAACAACGTTAATTACGGAGCCTATAATCGATAGTTTATTACTTTCAACTAGGCAAACACCTAAATCTAGAGATTTAGTATTCATATTGTAGGAAATCTGATGACAAGGTGTGCTATTTAGATACGTTAGACACTATAGACAGCTGGAACCGTTTTCTTTGCAGTGTCGATTTTTTTATGGTAAGGTCGGTAAACATGATCAGTTGATAGCAGGTGGCTAATAACACAAGCAACGCCACATTAGCTGCAAATGCGCTGCAAACCGTAGTAGGATTAAGGATATTATAGGAGATCGGGCAATGGGCTCAAAATCTAGACAATCCAATGCCCACTTAACAACACTTAGTTTAAGATTAGATGTATCCTCTCTCTGTGTGTTTAGCCGAGTGTACAATGGCAAGTACTCAGAGTTTTTTCCAATCAATACTCCTAGTCTATACCATACTAATATTATAAAGAGGAAAGATTTGTTTGTTTGAGTTGAATAGGCTCCGTATCTATACTGGACCGATTTGAAAATGTTTTTCACTGTTAGGAAGCTATATTATCAGCGACTAAGATAGGCTATACTTTACAAAGTTACGCGGACGAAGTCGCGTGCATCAACAGCTATTTTTTTTATATCACAGTACCTACTGTGAGACACAGATGCAGAGTTCATCCTTACTTGAGTAAAAGTGACGCTGCGAACGGTCCAGATGGACAGAACTTTATCTCGTGGATTTTTTAAGTATGGTAAAAAAGCTATTCTTAGGTATGTAAAAAACCCTTTTTAGGGTCGGTAACACACATGCCTTCCTCCAGGTTTTGCTTTTGTCCTTAGGCTATGAAGCCACCTAACGACAAGTGGACCGTCAGTCTGTTTCTCAGTTCTTAAAAAAAATTACAAATTTTGATTTTAGATTCCACGTAGCCGCTCTGTATGAGTCTCAACTGAAGCAAGTGTTAATTGAAATCCGAAGGCTTTCAAGTAAAAAGGGTTCATTAATTGGATTTTGTGAATGCTTGGGTTCTGGCAACTGAATAAATACAGGTAAATAACTTTTGATTTTGACTCACCTCGAAGCCTTAGCAACAAGCGGGGACAAAAGCTTCCAATTCTAAATTATTACATATTAAACGCTTTATTGACAAGTTATTTCACAACATAACCTAACTCAATTTTAATTAATATAAGCGAACTTTACTATGTTATATCCATTTAAATTTGTATTTATTAAATTTTGCAAGCCTGAGAGGATAGAGCGAAAGGGAAAAGATCTCCGAAACACAACAGCACAAGTGCTGCTACTTTCTTCTGCAATTATGTTTTTCCGCAAGTGGAATGTCCTGCAAATACTAAGTGGAATGTCATTCACTGTCGTGCAATAGCGCCTTGAAAGTGAAACCATTAACTCTTGATGCAAAAACATTCATAGACCACGTTAATTTAGTTCAATTAAATGAGTCAGTCACTATACGGAGGAATGGTTAAGAGTCACAAGACGTAAATATAATATATTATGTATAGAGTATAGTTGTAGTTCTGCTGAAGCTGAAGAGAGCAGTTCGAGCGCCCCTTAAGTTGAAATTTACGGTGGCTTTTAATAGAATTTGGACCTTAACTCGGTCAACGCAGAGATGTTGATCGTTTGTTATGCGTTTTATGAACACGTAAAGTGGCTGCTTTCACAACACGGAGCAGTGTCGAAGTGCATTTTGTAATACTTCTAATAAATATACGAGTTCTCTTGGCACATTTACAGATATTACACAAATTACGTGAAATCTGGATGCCATTTCTCTTGCTAGTTTTCCATAGATTTTCTATTCTATCATAAATTTCCTTTATTTGTAGAAACAAAGCTTTTATTGGTAACTAAACACAGATAATTAAAGTTGGGGAAATATCATTAACATAACTAAGTTGCCCAAAGTACCAAAACCCTGTCTTTTTCATGGATAAAGACAATGTAATTGTGAACTCTTTATTTAAAAAAATACCTATTTCACAAGTGTGAATAAATCCTTGTTTTTAAATTGTAACATAACATTTCATTTTAAAAGAATTTTCACTAAAAATGTTGACACATATTCCCATTAATACAAGCTGGGATTAGCTCTACATATTATGCCAACAATAGCTTGAAGTTGTGTACAATTCAATAAACGACGAGTTGCTGAAATGAGTTTCCAATGTCGCCTTCTTTAACAGCATCGCCAATAGCAAAATCGAGTTATGTTTTGTATCAAATACTCTTTAAATATTTATAAAAAATGTCTTAAAAATGTATTTAAAGTTGGTCGGAGTCCTCTTCTCAGATCAATCGTTTTATTTTTTAATATATATCACCAAGTTTCACTAGTTATAATAATAATCAACAATATTTTTATATAACACAAAATTCAAACAAATTACTATTCAAATTACACAAAACATTTAAATGAACAACTCATCACTGTGTGGAATTTTTAGTATAGCGCATGCGCAAACATTTAGACGTGTCCTGACACAGGATAGGCCACTTTTTTCTTTTTTAACACGGACGAAGTCGCAACCACCAGCTAGTATTTTATAAAGATACGCGGACGAAGTCGCGTGCAACTGCTAGTATAATTTTCTGCGTATGTTTTGATTGAGTGTGAGCATGTCACTCAGTCATTGAATCATTGAGTCGTGTCCAATCAGTCCGATATCAGATCATACTGTAGATATGTATGTAATGTGATCGATTGTGCAATTTCACAGTTCGTTAACTGTAAACCTTACAAGTTATGCAAACATATTAATTAGATTCCAATAAGTTTTAGTAAGTAGTTAAGGTGAGAACTAATGATTTAAAATATATATATATATATATATATAAATTATGAAACTGTATTATGTACAGTCGGGGTAAGAAAAGGTTCGTCACCTTAAAGTCGATTTTTGCTTGCACCAGGGAATTGTCAGTCGTGCCAAAATTTCATTTCAAACGTATTGTCAGTTGTCTGCTTAGTGCTTTAGTTTCAAAAGGTGAAAACTGCCGATGGTTTTCGTACCCCGACTTTACTTACATACTATTGTTATGTACTATGAACATAGTGGGTGTATATTTTATTTTTGGTTTTAAATAAGTTAGAGCATAAATTAAAAAACACAAAATATGTTTTTCCCAACTACTTTATTAAAATATGAACACAAGATTTTTTGAAATAAAATTGAAGTCTCGAAGCACCTCCCCAATCAGACAGGTCATTAAGAATGCAAATGAAATCGCTGCACTCGTCGGGTACGCCCGTTCATGTTGCTGTGATTGCATGGATGCTTCAATATACAAGTATAACTTCTTAACACAAGATTATTTTACTGTCCAATAAAAAAAAACGACTTCAAACAGGAAACTGATAAGATACTTAATGAAAAATTCACAGATTTCGTGCCTCACACGACTATCCGAACACATTGGAAATGAATCTACGGAATTCGAAATTATATTGTTCTGACTTGTTGACTTCTTTCAAAAAGGTTAAGCTACAGGGCAAACCCTTAACCCGATCGTCTTTATTATAGGCTCAAATTGTAGCTGAATAAAGTGTTCAGAGGAAATTTTCTCAAATTTGTGATATAATTTTTCGTTTCCAAAATATTAAGCGCCAAAATAAAAAAATCGGAAATAAGTTCAAATTTTTTTCACTATTTCGGCCATAACATTTTTCGTTTTTGACTTTTTCGAAAAATTCTTTTTGCACCTCACAGCTCTCGTGAATACGTCATTGCACCTCAATGCTCACGTCTCTTTTTTTTTTTTCATTGAAAACCTCCTTTTTTTGGAAGTGTGTTATAAAGAATCTACTTTACTATATAAGCTTTGTATGCTAAAAAAACTGATTTTAAATTTATTTATTTTTAGATAAAATTAAAATCGTTAGAGCCTTATGCGAGATCGTCGTGGCATACAAGAATTCCTCGTTTAGTATTACATATAATAATAACTAACTGGTGCCCGCGACTTCGTCCGCGTTGAAAAAGAAAAAAGTAGCCTATACTATGTTCTGTGCGTCTAAATGTTTATCTACCAAGTTTCATGAAAATCAGTTAATTCGTTTAAGAGTTATGGAGAAACATACAATACACTTACAGATTTATTATTAGTATTTATGATAAGATATAATTCTGTTAAAAGGTCTACATCATGACAATACACAAGGACCTCTTGTTGTATTTATTTTTGTGAAAATAAATGGCGAGTGTCCTCTAAGAAAGATTTGTCATTTATTATTAGAAAGGACGAAAAAAACAAAATGAACATTCCTTAATAATAAGGTCAAGTGTATTTCCAGGCAAACGCTGACCCAAATTTACAGAAGTGAATTGTATTTATAAAAGACTGTAATTGGTAAATCTAATTACCGAATGGTTGAAGTGTTGTGATGAAGCCATATTGGACCCTCTCCCCCGATTCACTAAAACAACCTCCTCTAATTATCCCTCAATTATTTTCAAGTGAGGTTTCTCAAAAACAACACGACTTGTTTGCTGTTTCCCAAAGAATGTGATTACAAGTTATATTACTTTAGTCAACATGCGCTCGAGCAACACGATACTTTGCCAAAGTAGCCTTAAGCTGTAAGTAATAAAGGCGATATAGAAAAACTTACTGCAATATTGGTATCTTACCTATATGTTCTGTATTAATATTATGAAGAAGCAAACGTTTAAGCTGCCGGGGCACTACTATCAACTCTAATACGATTTAATTTAGGATCTAAACTGGATTGCATTTGCTATGTACCATCAACTGCGTTTTTGTATGAAAGCGATTTTGTTTATGATCCTAAATTAAACTGCTCTGAATTTGAATCGTCTTTCAAAAGTTGATAGTACGTTAGGCCCCTGATCATGATTTCGCTCGCGTAACTTAAAACTTTCTCGAGAACCACTCTATCTATTGGTGAAAACAGCATGAAAATCGGTGCAGTAGTTTTTGAGTTTATCGCGAACAGACAGACGCGGCGGAGGAGTTTGTTTTATAATGTGTAAGGATTGGCTCATGTGTATTGCATAATCGGTAAATCTAAAAAAACTTAATGCGAAAATTGTTTTACACATAGATCTTTCTCGCTCACCGAAACACACAAGCACAAATGCTATTATTTCACAGTGGTCGTTTGTAAGAGGGTAGTTAGTGCAGCCCTGCTACCACTAGATGTCGTTACAATAAAAGCAGCAGAATCAAATGTAATCAATCAATACTAATAATGTCTCTGTAAGTGTAGGTATTGTATGTATGTATGTATGTTCCTCCATAACTCTTAAACGAATTAACTGATTTTCATGAAACTTGTTAGATAAACATTTAGACGTAACAGGACACAGATTAGGCTATATTTTTCTTTCTCAACGCGGACGAAGTCGCGGGCGCCAGCTAGTCCTTTATAAGCGAAATGTATGTAATAAAATAAAGAGTAATGCGACACAAGTCAACGATTGTAGCGCCATCATTGTAAGCGTAGAGCAAATTTGGCGAAACGCGAAACGCGCAAACAAATAAAAGCGAGATAATCCCGAATCAGTAGAAACGACGAAATGAGTAATTCGACAGAGCCTGTCACCTATTCGACGAATGGATTTTTATGAATGTATTCAAATGGAATGTGTGCTCCGTCCTTTTGTTGGAATCTTGGAATCTACGGACTTTTCAAAGGCTGACAAAACATAATATTATTTAGTAAATATAAATTCGTAATTATTATAAACATGTTAAAATAAAACACACACAGTTATAGCGTTAAAGGTGGCAGACAATTTTAAGGGTTTTATATTTTTTCAACGCGGACGAAGAAGCGGTGAATACAAGCAAGTCTCTAGGTATTATAATATTGTTTAATATGCCTACTTTTAAACATATTATTTGTTAGAATTAATTAGCTCTAATTTCAAATTAATTTCGAATTATGATTGTTATGAAAAATTAATTCAAAATCAGCTATCGTTCGAAACTCCGGTATAGCAATAAAACAAAAAAAAATTGAAATTACATACAGGAAAGGTGTTGAAAACTGAATATTTAAAGTAGTCAGTTAAAATGTGAAAATTAGATTTGTCCCTACATTGGGTGGACGTGTGCGCACCCTAACGCATTTATGTCGCCGCCCAAACGAACATAACGCAGCGATAAACATGATTGGCGCGATAAAACACGTGCACAGTTCGATATGTCGCTACGCTGACGGGTTTTATGTCTGTACGTACACTCATTCAGCAATATCATGTTTATTTTAAAAGCTTGCTTTGCTGTTTATAAAAATTATGCAATACTGTGAAAGTATTGTTTTGTATTTTAATGTTATTTTTAAATCCATTTTACAGTTGTCTGATTATTCAAGATTTCAAACAATCGTGTTGCGGAGATGAATTATATATACCTAAATTTTTAAATATTTAAAAATATCTGCTTCCGACCGCTACCAAACTGCACAGAAATATTCAAATTTAATTCAAATTTTTTTTGTAGATTATCAGTTTGTAATTTTGTAAATTATCAGTTGGTCGGTCGTCTATCTCTTTTTCACTGATTAAAAAAAAGATGAAATTGGATTCTGAAAACGATTCGTTGAACTCTGTTTACGAGGTTATTTGCAACTATGGCAATAATAAATATGGAGGAGCCGTCAGCACTTTTCTATTCAGAAAATGATATATTTAAATTCAAACACTCGTATAGGTAAAGGTAAGTACACCTATTCAAGCACGAGTTTGGAATCGTTCAAATTTTTGTTTGTTTTTTCTGAACTCAATGTATACCTATATCAAAAAGTTATTACGACATGAATAATTTAAAAAAGTAAAATCGTAATAAAAATATTACTTAGGTACATTTCTAAATTAATAACACACCTTGACCCAACTTTTACAATAATGTATCAGAATTTTTAAATTAAATTTGAATGATATTTTATTAGTATATAATATATATGTTATAGCCTAGATAAATCACCTGGAATGAAATTATGAATGGTAAAATAGCCTTTTTTAAGCTAGACGGTTTTCGATCACTTAAAGTCTGAAACACAATTACTTAGATTGAGTTTTAAATGTATTTTTTTTCTCTTTTGTTGTAACTAATAAATTGAAAAAATGTGAAATTCTTATTAGTAATCCTATCCTTGTCACCTCCGCCGTGTCTGTCTGTCTGTTTGTCTGTTCATGATAAACTCAAAAATTACTTCACCAATGGATAGAGTGGCTCTCGAGGAATATTTTAGTATATAATTTACAAAGTTACGCGGGCGAAGTCGCGGGCGGCAGCTAATACTATTATATATGTACCAGAATGGAAGGTTCGGTGCCGGTGTTCACATTTAGTGGAGGGACCGGCGCGTCCCTCAAAAAACACTAAATTCGATAGGTTTTACGAACGCCCATAAACTTTACTATCATAAAAGTGAAGTATTTTATTCAACGTTATAAAGCATAAAACTTTTCTATCATCCATTCGTTCGCTATGCAAAACATTATTATAACGAACCTCTACTTCCACCTTTCCACAGGTCTGCAATTTCCTCATATTTTAATGTGCAATGTTGGCTTTGACGTATCGTTCCCGAAGGAATTAAAAGTAAAGATAAAATAGAATACTTCGATACCTATACATATATCTGCATTTGTGCTGTTGTATTTCGATAAGTGAGTAAAGGTTACCAGAGTCCATTAGTAACTATATATATATATTTATGTAACTAATATACATTTGTATCCTCCGGTTCAGCTGTTTTTCGTTGTAGAACAATAAACATACAAATAATTCGAATATGTACTAATATTTGAATGATTAAGTAGATTCTGAATGATTAGTCTTCGCAGGACCATCCGGTTAATTTAAAAGAACTGGGATTCTCTCTCGTTTTTCTTATACGGTAACAGCCCGTCCACTTTTTTTCTGATTCCCATTTTTCTCGATTTCTAAGGACCTTAGCAAGATCTAGCGTAGCCTAAAACCGTCTTTGCAAAAAAACCTTTTTCAAATCTGACTGCTAGTTCCTAGATTAACGCGTTCAAACTTATTATATTAGTGTAGACGATGGCCCAACTATTCACCCTACAAAATGAGAGTTTATAAGAAAAATAATTCACATTTTTCTAAGTAAAGTTGAAAATGTATTACATTTTCTACCGCGATGATATTTTATGAATAATTAAGTTTGTCAAGTTAAATGAGCAGAGGTCTCTGCTCATTCTCTCTCTCTCTCTCTCGACTCTCATGTGTCGTTCTCGTCTCCACAATGGATATAATATTCTAATTTGGATTCTGTAAAGTGCCAGTCCTCATTGCAATGAAGATAAGAACAACCGTATTGTCATAGTTACATGTGATTTGCACTTTCAGATTTCCAACAATTTAACTAAATATACTACTTAATGTAAGTTAATTATAGTAATAACTAAAGGAAACCACTATTACAGAAACAAAACGCCAAATTTTTATTGTATTGTGTTTTTTAAGGCGAATTAAAATCGAATCAAGAGCTCTCCATTGTAGGTTCAAATGAAGGAGACCTCTGCGACAATAATTCCGTAAATAAATAGCAAACACTCTCAGGAAAAACGAAAGCAACCTAATTATCCTGTTCCCTTTTAAAGTTTCCTCTCACGACTCACTTTTATTGGTAAATTTCATTACATCCACTTAGATGTCTCCGTACTATGTCTGTGGATAGACAAATAATGGCCGATACTCTTGCAAAATTAAATACAAAATCAGACATATATTATACTAGCTGGCGCCCGCGACTTCGTCCGCGTGGAAAAAGAAAAAGTGACCTATTCTGTATCCTGTACGTCTAAATGTTTATCTACCAAGTTTCATGAAACTCAGTTAATTCGTTTAAGAGTTATGGAGGAACATACAATACTTACATACATACCATACCTGCACTTACAGATTTATTGATTCTATCTGGTGCAATTTTGCATACACCTTATCAGGGATACAGAAAAGGACATAGGGTCATCTTTCATCTAGAAAAATAGTAAAAATAAAAAGATTGAATAAATTATTTTTCAATGTGGACGAAGTCGCGGCACCAGATAGTTGTAAATAACACGTAATAGTAAATTACTTCATAAAATAGGTCTGTCTTCTAAATGCAATTACGTTAGCTTCAGTTTTAATATCTTATTACAGTTTCAATAAGAAACACAGATGGTGTTAAATATTTTTTGAATCACGGGTTAGTTTGATAACGAAATGTCGACTTTGTAACGAAATTAACGCGACGTCTAGTGTATTTGCAGACGTTAAAACTTAAGTAGAGGCGGGCGGCAGCACACGCCGTTGCAACAATGACCGAGACAGTACGTGCTCTGCCGGTTTATGACGACTCTCGACTGCTACGCGACTACTACTACATAGGGTTGTCTCACTCATAACCACGGAATGATGTGTTAATATATTGGGTTGTAAAGAAAGTTCGTAGAGTTTTTATGACAAATATTTATTTAAACAAAAAACAATAATTACAACAATAAATTAATCAGTGATGTATTCTCCGTTGCTGTTCACGACCTCGGCCCACCTGTCGACCAATTTGTTGATGCCGTTCGGACAAAAATCGCCTGCAACCATTTTTTTTTAACTTTGCAAACCATTTTTGTGCAGTAGACACGCCTAAGAATCCTTCTCCATACACATTGCATGTGTCCCGAGGATCTTCGGCAGCTTTTCGACCTCGATGAAAAGCGACGAAAAACAGGTGTCGAAAATGCTGATTTTTGCCTCCCGGACAGTTCATTTCTGAGCCTGACAAATAATGAAAAATTAAATTGTCCAAAAAATTCAAAAACACAGTTTTGTAGAGCAGAAAGAGTTCTATCAAATGAATATATACACTTTGCCAAACAGCAAACAAATCGTTGTGAAATACAATAAAATATGAAAATTCTACAAACTTTCTTTACAACGTAATATTAAAAATTATTCCATTTTTAGTTCCTGTTAGCAAAAAGTTTTGAAAAATTAAATAAAATGTATAAAAAACTGGACTAATAAAGGTGTAGATGTTATTCCGAATGGTTTGATACACAAAACTGGCATTGTGTATACTTTTTTCGCGTAATATAATAATTTACACGAGTAACTTGAGAGTTTATTTATTTCGTTGATAAAAAATAATTCAATTTACCTTCTTCCGTGGAGAATATAATACCAATAGATTCAATTTTTCATTATTATTTTCAATTCAAGCCAGATTACGAGTATCTATTAAGAAAGTGTACGTTAAATTGAGTTTCCTACATACTTCCACTTTTTCTGTCCCTCAAGTGACTTTCAGAAGAGAGCTTTCTGTTTTAAGAACATGTTATAATTGTTAAAAATTTTAAATAAGTTTCAGTACAATTATATTTGTGCCAACCCTGAGTGTCGATGTACGCACACATGTCTATCAAAGTTGTGGCGCGTGTTTGCACGACTTCTACACGAGGTTAACACACACGGACACTATTTTCAACTTGCTCTTAATCAAATATCATCTGTCTTGTATTGAATTAATTCAGTCCCCTTCGATCTAACTTTGTAGCTCAAGTTTACTTTGTATTTTAACCTAATAAATACTCGTAAGGGACAGTGTTCTCGGACATTTCTTTTTGTATGAGAGGCTTCAGTGACGTGGATAATAATTATGTATTATTGAATCAGTACCTTTGCAGTACATATTTAATTACTAATTCAATTATTTACTTTCTATGACAATTATCACGCGAGGTCATTTTGACAACATTTAGTTGGAACTTACCACAGAAGAGAGCTACATAATAATATGAGCTAATAAGTAATAAATTAAGCTATTGATAATATTGATAGCTATTGATATTCTTCGCTTCACGGCTGGATGTTGGCCAAGAGCAAACCTATCTCTAATAAAAAAAAATAACTTTTTGCATGTCCATATGTATGTACCGGACACACGATAGGCTACTTTTTTCTTTTTCAACGAGGACGAAGTCGCAAGCACCAGCTAGTGTAACCTAAAGCCTTCCTCGATAAATGAACTATCCAACACAAAAAGAATTATTCAATTCAAACCAGTAGTTCCTGAGATTAACGCGTTCAATCAAACAAACTCTTCAGTTTTATAAAATTAGCATAGATTTCATCACAATTACTGCTCATTTTGTATTGAGTGCACTATAGTATCTTAAGCGCCTCTTTCACCATCTGTCAAGTAGGCTAACTGTCATTTAAAGTCACCGGTAACCGAGCATAATGGAGCTGATATACCTTTATTTTTACGGTAAAAGTCCCAAACATTGAAAAGAAAATATTTAAAAAAGAAATCGCCTATCGAATGATGCAGTAAACTGAGTGCATAATTCAATAAAACAGAGAAGTATTTCTAAAAGTAACTAATACAACACATTACTTGTAGAGTTGTAGTAGGTGAAAGAGGCCGTAAGACACATTGTAAGGTACGTGCAAAAATATGCATTGCTTACGAGGTGCATAACCTGCAAGTTATAAGTCAGTGGACGCTCGCACTGGCACCCCAGTGTACTGCACTGCACTCAGGTTCATTACAAAGTATGTTGTTCTCACAAAAACATAGTATTCATTCGCTAAGCTCATTAAAATTTTACATTACATTGTTCAAGTTCATTCCTCCACAACAACGTATTCTATGTTCTTAATTATGACAAAACAAACAACGAGTATTTATATAATAATTAATTAATTATAAAGAACAGTCATGTATTTTTATTTTTGTATTGTGTCCATACACGGGAACCCATTTAAAATAAGGTTTAACTAATATATTTGCGAAAAAATATATAAACTTTATTAGAGTGTAGTTTTAACACAATAACAAACTCCAAGTAAAGTGTTGATTAGTTACTTTTAGATATAATTTTCTGTTTTATTGAATTATGCACTCAATTTACTGCATCATTCGATAGGCGATTTCAATGTTTGAGACTTTTACCGTACAAACAACGGTATATCAGCTCCATTATCTCCGGTTACCGGTGACTTTAAACGACAGTTAGCCTACTTGACAGATGGTGAAAGAGGCGCTAAGAACTGCAGTAATATAATTACGCGAGCTGAGCGAGTGTGTTGTGAGACCCGCCTCTTTTTGACCGCCTCTCGGTAGTACAGTGAAATGACATTTAAAGACATCCTCAGTCCTCTGTTTGCTCAGACTTGGCGATATTTGCTTAGGGATAATGTTCATCCGTAGTTCGATAGAGTTTGCCTTTACACAGTATATGTACTTTACGTTCATCATGTTCCATTACGGAATGTCCTTTTCAAATAAATGGACAAACTATTATATTTGAAATGGTAAGAAACCGTCTTCCATATTGCCAAGAGAGAACAGTTATTTGTTTATACGAAACTAGATGTGGCCACCGGCTTCGCCCGCCTATTATTCTTGTTTGTATTGTGGACAGTCCCTTTACTGTAGGTTTTAAAATATTTTAAAATATTATAGCATTTAAGACTCGTGATATAGGAATGATTTATTTTTACGATTTATATATCTTCGACTAAACATTACCAATTTTTTTAAGATATGAAAATAGTTGTTAAGGTGAATTGGTAGCGTTAACGACGTTAACGAATATTAACTTAAGTTAATGAATATTAACTTCTTTATTTAATTATTGTGTCACTATAGAATAATATAATTGTTGTTAAATTTATACAGCGCGCTTATACATTGGACGTTCATTATTCATGTGGCATTATGAAGTAAGCACTAAGTTTTGAATCAGCTTATTTACATTTAAAAGATCTCACTTGATATACTAACTACCACGGAACTTAAAGGTCGCGGTATATAAACTTGCAATATTTTTTTTATAATTTTTACAGACTTCAATTTGACTGTTCATTATTCATATTGTGTGTAGACGCTTATGCATGGTGTTTATTAGGTGTTCTACATTATATATTTTAACAAAATTGTTAAAACAGGCAAAGATTAGTAGGATTGTTTTTAGAAAACGTAAATAATGTGAAAACGACTGACTGAAATTAAGTGCTGCATTCATTGGGTTACTCGCATAATGACACATTATGTAGCCAAACGCACAATGACACGTGCTATCTACGCAAAACGATTTACGCAAATTAACACATATTCTTATTCGCAAAATGACACACCGTGAACGACTACGCGAAATGACTTACGCGAATTAATTCTCTTACGCAAAATGACACACATGAACTTCGCCCCTTTTGTTATTTTATGGCTTGAGTGTCAGACAGCATCGCAAAAGAAACTTGGAGGACAAAACAAAACCTCCATAATGATGCACATTATAACTACTTTAACCACCGCTTTAATGCATGGATAAATGCGAGATCACAGGGTCGCATAGATTCCACACCACCTCTGGCTAACACTGTGCCAGAGTTTATTAGAGTCCCATAAAGTTTGTTCATTATGTTTTTTTCATGCGCGAAGTAGCCAAGTCGCCTCGGGTTCATTCATTATACCATTCTCTTGCAAATAGCATGAGCTACGTGTAGCGAGTAACTCAAAGAGCTGCTCCCTCACTCCCTCATGAATAACTCTTGTGTAAAGTTGGAGAGTGCTGCTTTGACGCCAGACCTATACCTTCATATCGATAAGTATTAAGATTTAAGTTTAGTATATATCGTTTGAAGAATATAGCTACATATTAAACTATGTATGTGGCCAAACTAATATTCAAACACAGTCATGTATTGAATGCAATTTTGTGTTACAATTTAGTTAGCGGCTGGATCGAAATCTACTGGGTTTTATTAGATCATCTAGTGTATCTATATAGAAATATTAGCTTTTGAAATTTGAGTTTATCTGTTATTATGACGTATGAGCTATATTACTGAAATAATATAGGCGATTATATTTTAATATTATAGTATAGCTCAATATAACCGCTTCAGTAGCTTTTGCCGAGTAACAAACACCCATTTTCACAAATTTTCGCATATATATTATGAATAAGATAACCTGTAAACGAATTAATTGATTTTCATGGGTAGATAAATATAGACGTACATGACACAGGATAGGATTGCAACACGGACGAAGTCGCGGGCGCCAACTAGTAGGATAATATGCACTGATAATTTCACATTTTAGACAATCTAAAAGCGTTTAATGGATATCTAAATCCATTAAACGCTTTTAGGTTGTCTAAAATTTGGTAATAACATTTAAAAGTGACATTCTGTAACACGGAATATACGATATAACACAAATCCGAAACAGTCGATACGTTATGTCGAAGATCCCAATATATTCCAGTACGATCCAAAGATTTGGTTATATATATCGCTGCAGTTGGACCGGAGCTTAACAAATCTGTGTCCCGGACGACAAACGCCAACTTGCCAATGTTTCAAGGTACGTCGGCTATTTGGCACTCATCGTCTAATGTTAATTAAAGCCAATTCAGGTTCAGGTTTCATTATTCCTAATTGGGTGCCTGCAATGTATCCAAAAAGAAGATGTACAGTCGGGGTAAGAATAGGTTCGTCACCTTTAAGTCGACATTTGCTCGTACCAGGGCAGTTGTCAGTCATGCCAAAATTTCATTTCAAGCGTCTGTCAGTTGTCTGTTTAGGGCTTTAGTTTCAAAAGGTACTAAGAGCCTTCGACTTGATATGGAAAGGAATTTGAAAACTGACGAAGGTTTTCGTACCCCGACTTTACCTACGTAGAAATTAATAGTATTTCTTCGCATGTCTAGGGACTTTTTTAAACGTTGGGACGCGACACTAGACAGCATAATTTAATTAAACTTTACATGATATAATACGCGTCTCCACACAAAGGCTAATAACTAGAAAGTAAACTACTCTAATTAAGTACACTTTCTGTTTCTTCAATTTTATATGAGTTTTGGTTGATTGTATTCTGCGATGACGACAAGCTTTCGTAATAAGATAAAGGTCTCAATTGATTGAAAGCGTCTAGTAGCGTTTACAGACCTTTATTCCTAAAATTTTATTACTTTACTAGCTGGTGCCTGCGACTTCGTCCACGTTGGAAAAGAAAAAAGTAGCCTATCTAACAAGTTTATCTAACAAGTTTCATAAAAATAAATTAATTCGTTTAAGATTTATGGAGGAACATACATACATATACAATACCTACATTTACAGATTTAATATTAGTATTGATTGATATGTAAGTATGTAGAAATAATGAAATTCATCTAAGACCAGAGGTTGTCGGCATAGTCAAGAGAATTAGCAAGTTGAAGTGGCAATGGGCCGGTCACTATCGCAGAGCAAATAACCGATGGGGCAGAAAATTGGAAAGGCTTCACACGAAGCGGCTGGATGCTAGGTGGCGAGCCCTGGGAGAGGCCTACATCCGACAGAGAAGAGAGACACAAACTTATAAAGCTGATATATATGTTTATATAAAACTTCTTTGACTATACTAAATAAATAAGAACATTGTTGAACGGAAGTAACGTCGGATCTATTCGGGGCGGGACGAGTTGGTCCCCAGATAATTATAGATAATCGAAACAACTATTTTTGACGATTAATTTGGTTGTAATGATACTTTTTTTTTTTTTTTTTATGTTAAGGTCGACAGACAGGCTGACGGTCCACTTGATGGTAGGTGGCTACCGTCGCCTATAACACAAGCAACGCCATAAGTGCTACAAGTGCGCTGCCGACCATAGAAGGATTAAGGATAAGGGATAAGGGGGGGATGGGGTAATAGGCTCTGGCATCCCTTACTCACTCACCGAAACACAACAGCACATAATGCTGTTATTTCACGGTGGTATTCTGTAAGGTGGTGGTTACTGCCGCCAGACGGGCTGCCCAAATGACTGCGAAACGCAGTGTGCCCTACCACTACTTTTCAAATCCAGACCAGAGTCAATTTTGAAAATTATATTAAAATTTCCAAAGTTGACCCCGCCGGGAATCGAACCCGGGGCCCCTGAAACGTTAGGCAAGCACCCTTGCCACTCGTCCAACGGGCTCGTCAAATAATAATAATAATAATACTCCGTTTATGGTATGTTTATTAAGAAATTGCACTATTTATATACTCGTACATTACATATTTACATTGGCACATAGCGTGGAATATATATGTGGAGACAGGAGACTGCTGTTTGTTGAGATAGAAAAAGGTGTTTCTAGATAGATCTCCGCAGATGCGGAGATGCGAAGCTAGTCTGTTGTGGTCAGACTTTTGCGCCGCCGAAGCCGTGGATTGAAACAATTCATCGACGACTTCGTCATAATTGTAAAGAGACGGTTGTGACGACTGCTGCTGGCTTCTATTCATCCTCCGTCGTGTACAAATATAATATAACCATGTGTTTATTTCTTACGTCTTTTCCCCGTACGATAGCTACATAATGAATAAAATATATGCGTGACGGAATTGCCAACGAAAAATGCACTTAAAGAAGAAGGAAATTGTATCGAATTTAATGTTCAGCTAATAAAATATATCTCATGGTAGTGAATAGTAACATTAGTTTAATGTATTGTCGGCATTCGCACCACGTATCAGGGTTTATAGTCCGGTGCACGCGAGTTATGGACCCATTACGACTCATAAAACTTGGCCAATAACATGTTCAGAGAGTTGTTAAAATTGTTGAAAGAGACGTGATAAACAACAGATGTTGTACTTTACCAAATCTCTATTTTTAATGTATTTCTATCATATACGCATCTTTCTGTCACACTTATTTGATTTTCAAACCATTACTTATATTTCTCATCATCACCTGATCACTGCTGGTTATAAACATTCCGTATTCCGGAAAGTGTAGATTATCCTTTTTTTTTTTACAAGAGGAATCCATCATGGATACCCACCGGCCTGGGGACAGACCGGTGGGTTATGTCGGACTCCTGCCGCGAGATGGTATTGGGGAAGACCTACCGACTAAAGCCCTTGGCGTCCTCCACGTCCGCTATAAGGCGAAGCTGCGAGGTCGGGCGGACACTCTTCCGCAACTCCGCCGCAAGTGTAGATTATCCTGGTACAATAAATAGATAACACTGTTGCTTTTACCCCAGGGCTTCTACGATTACCTCTATCCTCTCCAATAGCCTAGTCCATAGGCCGGTCGTATAGTACCTAAGGACTCACGTTTCTGCGCCGTGATAAACTGAACGTTGTAAGTAGCAATGAAAGGATTCATATGTATAACATAAATACATATCTGCATTAATAACATAGTGACTGTTTGTAAAGAAATTTACAACTATCCAATTGATCACTTATCCTAAAAAAATACTGTAAGTTTTACAAAGAAGAAGCGGCTTGTAAAGCGACAAATTGGTTCGATGGGGGACAGTGAAAGTGAAATATTGCGGTTAACGGTCCATTTTACAAGGAGAATACCTAATTTGATCCTTTAAGAAAGAATAATATGCCAATTAATATTGAATCTAAAGTTGAGTGGAGCCGCATACCTAATACGAGCTTTGCTACAACTTGTCGGAGAACTTGTGGGTTACGCCTAGAACTTTAGTGCTATGTGTACACTAATTTAGGGATCTATATATTCAATAATTTTACTTCTATGGAATCATCATCCATCCGCCTACTTGTTTGGCTAGAACCTTTCTCTATAAGATTTATTTTAACTTCGACAATAGAAAAACAGGGGAAAACAATCGAATCTCCCGATTCCCAACTGATGGATTATTTTATGTAAATCATTAAAGCACTTTGTAAACACTAGATGATAAGTGGTTGCCGTCGCCAATAAACACAAGAATCGCTATAGTGGTTGCGATTGTGTTCACCGAAACCTGTTGGTCCTACTATCAACTCTTAATATTATGATTTAATTTAGGACCTAAACTGGATTGCATTTGCTATTTCGTATCATCAGCTTTGTTTTTTTGTGAAAGCGATTTTGTTTAGGAACCCAAATTAAACCGTTGCTCTGAATTTGAATCGTCTTTTAAAAGTTGATAGTATTCTACGGTTATTCTACGGCGGTCTGCTGTAAAGGACTCACTAATACTCACTAGTATTAGTATGTAGTGGGTTACTCACTAATTATTTAGGACTGTGGAACGCAATATGTGCTGGCAATACCATGAACTAGATATATAATTTAGTTTGCTAAGAATCATAAGCTTATTCATAACAAATAAAAAACGCCCCAAGAATTTTCTTTGCTTGCCTACCAGGACAAGTCTTTCTTGCCGATCGAAAATTAGTGTCACTCTTCTATCTTCACTCCATTACTCCTTACTTTGTTGAGTTTTAATATCCAAATATTTACTTTATCAAGCTCTGGATACTTTTTGAATAATTATTCCTGCTAGGACAGGACTTTTTTAATCAGATGAAAAATTAATTTTTAATAAAGCCGAAGCTAAAGCGTCGGAGCTTTGTACGGCAAGTCGTAACACTAAACTTTTATATTATACTGGACAAATGCATAGCAAAGTTGGATGCGGAGTTATGTTTAAGCTAGACATTGGATTAGAACTTTGATTATGCATGTCCAAAATAGGTGCATCTCCATCGTTTCTGGAGTGGAGTGGAAATTTCTGGAGATTTGATCCAGTGCCCTGTAGTTCTTCCTGCATTACTATTTATATTTTTCCTTAGACATTCGATTTATAAATTGACTATTCACTCTTGCATGTAATACTCCTTTTAAAACTTCCCTCATAAATATTGATAATGATCTCTCCGGCTTCGTCTGGGTCTATTCTCGGGTCTATTTTTGATGCTTCTAAAATAGAACTTTGTAAATATACACAGGTTTTTATACACCAATTAATTATAACTTTAGGTAAAGTTTTGTGAAAATATTTAACTTATATTTTAATGTTGGTTTCATAACAGATAACCTACATTGCCTTTGAAAGTAAATATTGAGTTATTAGACCTTTAAATTAAATAATTTTGTTTGCCAAAGTGGGTACAATGTGTGATTTGAAGTTCGTCACAATAGGCATACCGATAGACTGTTACAAATTCGGCACACGTGAAAAAGCTACGCTCACGTACACACAGAAATCAATTTTACTTTTCCTTTTCGTACACTTCTAATGAAATTTTGCGTGTGACCGTCATTGACGGTGACCATCGATAACATTTAAAAAAAGTTGGAGACATGTAGAAAATTAATATCTAATTATATCTTGGTCATGATGCTTATCAACCTATAAGAGTTCTGTTGGACAACCTTTTTATTTCTGGACAACCCTCTTTACTTCGGTGGACATGGAAATACCACCGAAGTGAAAGTATACCAAATTTCACATCAATTGAACCTGTGGGATCCTTTTGTCAATTAAGTAATTTATTGAATATCTTTATCTTAATAAACTTTATCTATGAACTATCTTGATCACATTAGCTTTGAAACAAAAAACTGATCAAAATCCATTCTATAGGGAGTTACAAAGACACACACAGATACACAGACATACGGGTCAAAGCTTTTGTCTTGTGTATGTGTAAGTAATTTCGTTTTCAATTAATTTCCATATATCTTGATTTTTTGTATATGTATGTCTCCAACATCGGCATAGGCCTTATGAATGAAGTAGGTTAATGAAGTTCCCCTACTTCATTCATTAGGAATCTTTCCTAATGAAGTAGGTACTGCGAGTGTAGTGTGATTTCATCTGGGAACCTGCTTTGGGAAACTTTATACGTTTTATACCTATAGATACTTAAATATATATAGAGAACCGTTCGTAATTAACAAAACCAAGTTTTATGCCTTCATTAATTATACGCCTCTCAAATTTTACCGTCGCTCATTAATTACAGTCAAGATTGTACTATCAGAAACAATTTTTCTGTACGTAAGTACGATAATTTAAATAAAATATTTAACAAAAAATACTACACATTTATTTCGGAAATCACAAGCATGTTGATATTTTGGCTGACTTCTCGTCATCTATTTTCATCATACGACTAAAAACTAATACGATGATCATTACGGTTTTTTTATATAACATTTTCTATAGTTTTATCGTTCGCAAAGAAGTGCCATAAGTATATTTCCGTGTCGCGTATGAATTTAATTTTAATGTCTCATAAAAGCGTACACAGTGTGTAACCAGCTTTACGAGCTACCCCGCCCACCCCTTCCCCGTTGCCACCCAGCCGGTTATTCGTCGTGGTTTATGGGATATGAATTTATTACATAACACTTTGTTCCGGCGATGCTATTCCCCATTGCTCATCGATACATGAGCAATCAAAGTGAACTTCTTATGGTTACAATCTGTCATTGAAATGTATACTTTACCAGCTTACCTCCAGCTTCTGTCAGTATATACTTAAACATTTTTTTAGCTTTGTGAAAGTCTTTTCTGCGACTGGGAACATTCGAAACTGTTTATTCTGGTCTATTCTTGTGGTTTTTATTAATATCAAGGTCGACAGACAGAGGTGCTGCAAACTTGTTTCAATACTTCTTCCATCTTTATTTTTAACGCTCAATTTTGATCGATTCTTAAAGGCTATTCTCAGCCTACTAGACAATTTCTAATGTTACAGCACGGGTAACTTCTTTTTGTAAAAACTCCTTGTAATTTTTACAAAAACTTACTTTAGTGAGAACCGCATAAAAATCTGTGAGAAACGGTGGGAAAGAAGAATTGAGTTTTCAAGTATTGAAATCGTTAGGTAAATAGGTAACACTATATGATTTTTTTATTGTAAGAAAATTAAACTAAATTACAGTTTATATTGCCTATTGAAGAGGTTAATTTCTTTTTAAATATCATCAATGCTGATTGATACAAAATGAAATTGATGCTTCTTTATTATTATGTTTACCAACATGAAAGCCCAAACGAATTTTCCACATTAATGTGGAAATTAATGAACTTAACGCTTTTGCATAAATGTTATGTTATTTGTATGTAGATAATTAATTTGTGGCAACAATGGTACACCCACAATCCGACAGAATATCACGTTAATTAACAGGGTCAAACAGATGATTGTATATTTGGGTTATTCGCAACGCTCATATTAATTAATTACTATACGAATTACGCAGTTCCAGGACATTTTACAAAGGGGTATGGAAACATGAAAAGTGGGCCCCAACTTATTTTTAGTTCGTCGTCGGGCCTAACCTTTTGTTTCCTTTTGACCTTTTGCTTAAAAGACAATGAGGCGCACAAACGTAAGGTCGGTGTTTTGATCGTTGCCCTACGCCTTTGAGAGCCAATGTTTTTTTCAAAGACTTTCACAAAAAAAGCACTAATCTATCAAAATCATTTTTAGATTCATAATTTTTATCAAGATTAAAAAATTTTATATAAAGAAGGGCTTTTTCCAGAAGAGTTTTCTCCAAAGGGCTTTCATAAGCTTTTGAATAAGAAGCTTTAAGAATTCAACATTGAGAGCTTTTTAGAGATTTTAATATACATTTAACATTACTCGCTTACGTGTTGATAATGTAACTCTTTTTTCTGTTTGGAATCAATAAAAAGAATCCAAAATGGAATTAAAATTTTATAAGACATAAAATAATATAATGTATTTACTAAGAAACTTATTCAATATTATTACACTAGTTTATAAGTTCTGTTTCAAAATATTTGTGTTTTATTTTTAAAATAAACATGCCTTGCCTTCATATTTCTAAGTTTTCATGCCTGATTATGTTTTCATTGGGTAAACATGAAGTAGTATATTTCAGTTATTATTTATTATTTATAGAATTGGGCCAAGATAACATTTATTGAAGACGAATGTTCTTCTTTCTTTTAAGCCGATTGGTACTTACATAATATAAGTTTTTGATGCTGAGGCAATATTGTATTCCTTTCGAAATGTTTACTCTTAGAACATCACATTAAGTGTATTGTGTTCGATGTATGATAATAATAAGCGGCGTAATTTGAAAGTGACTTAAATAGTCCGGACGTTTATTTAAGACCAGTTGGTACCCGCGACTTCGTTAGCGTTCTCTATAGCCTATCCTAGCCTAGCCTTCCTAGATAAATGGACTATCAAACACAAAAATAATTTTTCAATTCGAACCAGTAATTCTCAAGAATTACTGGTTCGAATTGAACCAAATTGAATTGTTTGTTTGGTTGTACGCGCTACGTACAACCAAACAAACATAACAAACTCTTAGCTTTATATATTAGTATAGAATCCATGATTATCTTTGACAGTGTCTCTCAGGACGAAGCAACTGTGTTGTGGCTGTAGAGGACAGGCACAACAATGTCAGCCTAATCATCAATCTCGGAGAAATGCATTGTCTCGTCTTGCATGAAATAATGTTTTAATCCACAATCGGGTTTTGTTCCGGGTGCTGCGTGCCTCGAAGCTCGTTCCGTTTTTTATTGTGCAGACTAGGGGTAGCAGGGTGGTGGGGTGTCAGGTGAGGGACTAGGGGTGGCGAAGAGGCGCATCATATTTGATAGGCAGTTTGCCCGGTTTTATTGTGGTCATTAAGGCCAGATTTCTTTTAGGACGCGTTTACTGCGTCCGCCAAAATCCTTGCCTAAATCTCACTTAAATCTATTATATCATTTTGTTCTTTATTACTGTGCACTAGCGCTCTCTCGTTAACTCAAATTTCCTCTGAAAATTACTAGCTACACGCTCCCGGCTTCGCCCGTGTTCGAGATATAAACTATAATATTTTATGTTGGACCAAATTACACATAGTTGCGAAGTTTTATCAAAATCGGTATTAGTTTAGAAGTTCATAGAAAATTGTATTGTAAATTTTACCATTCATAATAAAGTTGCTACGTACAAAACATAATGCCCTTATATACGTCGGCGTCGTAGCCAAAGACTTCGTAGCTGTCGTAGCGGGTATTAGAATATCCATACTGCCTCTACGCCGTAGCAAGCACTGGTCTACGAAATCGTGCGAGGATACTTTACGTCAATACTCTGCATGAACAAGATTCTCAAAAAAATAACAGTTCACTAGACAATACACAATCCTCAATCAGCAATATAGCTATAGATAGATGGCGCTGAACAAAATTGTAATGGGCTACGAATAAATCTTTAAAAAGCAACACGGTTCTTAAGTGTTAAGACAGTTAAACGAATAGAAAAATCATTTATCTTGATATTACAAAGTTTATTATGGCCATATCATAATATTATTTAACTTCCTGCGTATATATTCATGTAAATTGGGTGATATTATGATAGTATATTATTACAGACTTCGTATTGTGTTCCATGTTTACGCAGAAGTTGTAAAGTACTCCATTGTTCTATAAAAGGCAAATAATGTTTGATAGGAGAAAACAAACGGTCGGTTGAGTTGTTTTGCTCGAACCGCCTTTTAAACGAATTTCCTAAAATGGAAAAACCATAAATAACTCCGGTTTAGGGTTAAAGGATATCGACGCATCGATTTATTCTCTTGGTATGTCAAGACAAGCCAGGCTTGCTTTCGGTCTATGCTTCGAAACCAAAAAGTTGGCAACTAAGTAAACCTCCCCATGTTGCAATACCATTTAATTTTTTAGTGAATTAAATATGCAGCACATAAGCTGTTAGTGCCGTTGTGTTTTCACTGATACAACTATTTAATTAGCACTTGGCACACTGTAACGTGAAATTTTCTAAACTAGTTTTTGCGGCGAAACAGTTTGAATATAAACAAGAAAATGTGCGGTTAATGCGCTCTCCGAGTATAATTTTCACACAAAACTTTGGTCATAACGGAAACGCATGCACATAATTTAATAAAGTATATAAAAAGGTATGAGTTTTGCGAAAATTAGATAGAATATTAGCGTTTTTTTTAACACAATTCTTCTGCAAACTCTCCATATGTCTCAGGCTGATCGTAAAAGGAACATAAAAGTGCCGTCTCTTATAATGAATCGCCATCCCGCAGGCATCGCTATTATACTTAATAAGTATTGGGTAAAAAGAGGTGATAGAACGACCGCTCGGATTCCTACCAGTCAATCGAACATAACATAAGTCAAGCATCCGATTCCTAGGGATATTAAATGTTAAGGTCACCCAGAAATAAGCAGTCGTGGCAGAGTGGTTAATTAATCTGACTCGAAATCAAATTCCCTCTGGGAGCGTAGGTTCGAATCCTACCGACGACGGCGTAGCCTTGTTGTGGATTCAATTTTATTATTTAAGGGTCACAAAGAGACTATCCTGGTTTACAGGGACTGTGAGTCGCATAGAGAGAAGTAAAAAAGTGTTTTGCTGTGTTTTATCTAGGTAATTCAACCCTTAACTACTGAAGCAAATGAACGTAATTTTACATACATGTTATCAGGGATACAGAAAAGGATTTAGATTACATATATTTCATCCAGTTTCATCTAGAGGGAGACATCTAAAAATATAAACAATGATTGAATAAACTTGTGGCGGCGCTACCGTCTTCAAACTGTCTAGAAACTGATAAACAAAATGTCATAAAACTGCCCAGCAACGGACGTGGACGAAGTCGCAGGAAAAATCTAGTATTCTTAATAATTGCCGCGTTAAGTAAGCCTTTTGAGCTTTTAAAAAAGTTAAATTAAATACCACACATCCATAAAAATGTCGATGCGAGTCCTTAAGATAATTCGGTCTCCTTTTACACCAATATACACGCGTTTATTCACACGGTTTTTCCAAGGTTAGAGGATAAAAATAAAAATAAAACACTTGAAATGAATACAGATTTGGAGCAAATAATAAAACAACTGGGAAGAAACTTAATTCATAACTCTTGTTTGTCCATTATATTCGTATTCTTACAATTTGCCTCCGACGGAAGTAAGTGAAGTGTTTTTTGAATCAAAGAAACGGGATTAGAAGGGCCCGTTTGTTCCCTAATCGGAGTAAGTACGTCTTTCCCTTCTTTTCTACTTTTTATTGCTACGCAATCAGGGTTGACACTATTTATTTAATTACTGTCATGCGAATAATATTAAAAATAGTCGAAAGATTCTGCCTAATATTAATTTTTATAATACAAAAAGGCAATGATCTACTTTATTATATCTGTGTACTTAGGCAGAGAGAAAGAGAGATAGTTGTTTGATAGATTTTCCCTATTCGCAGCTCAGCTCTTCGGTTAACAGTCTTTCGACTTACCAAACACGCCAATGACACTGCAACAGTGAAACAAAATAAAAAAAGGGTTATGAAAGAGTGTGAAATATGAATGACCCACATTGAGTGAAATAAAAACAGCTTCACAGCTTAATTAAATACAAGAATAGCCTAATAATATGCTCGTGTTTGAAGTGGTGTAAAAGTATTAAATTAGTTTGAACGCGAACCCTATCGTTCCCCATAAAGAGATCGCTATCTTCAAGTGCGCGCCGATTATCATTAGATTCGTATTTACGCGTTGCCAAGTCTTTTTTGCTCCCATTTTGACTCCTATCGCCTCGTCGTAAGGATGCAAATTCCATACTCGACCTCGGAGCGGAGTTCCAGTAATTTGTATTTATGTGTTCGCCAAATCAGCGTTCGCTCCGTTACCCTGTTATCGCCGAAGCTGAAGGTTGTGTTTCGGATGTTGAAAGCGAACATTGAGACGTTCCCGCGGCTACATTTGACTTCGTTATTGCATTGTTCACTATTGGCGAATCCGTTAACAAATGCGACATCATTTTTAAGCATTAAATGTTTTTAAGCCGCCCACGGAGTCATCGAACTGTCCATTGTAACATCCATTGATAGTCTGAGCATAATGTTGAAAAATTTTTCTGAGACAAAAACTAATACTTGGAACAAATCCGAAAGCTTTTTAATGAAACTCCAACATCTAGTAATTACCTATACATTTTTGACACAAGTGATTTTAATTGTGTCAAAGAAACAGAGTTTTTCTAAAATTGCTAAAAACCTGTTTATTTTATCACCTTGCGTTGTTCTTTAGTTTTCATCCCAGAATAAGTTTACAAAACAAACTGTTTTTAAGCAAATAAGATTAGACTAAGTAAACATTTCTATTTTAGGGCAAGCGATCCCTTAAAAACCGTTCACCAAGGATAATAAGAAGCCTGAAAGTGAAGTAAAGA
This sequence comes from Synanthedon vespiformis, assembly GCA_918317495.1. NCBI lineage: Eukaryota > Metazoa > Arthropoda > Insecta > Lepidoptera > Sesiidae > Synanthedon > Synanthedon vespiformis. Next base: position 192,721 of record OU906948.1, read on the forward strand.
AAACGGAACGTCACAACACAGTAAAAGCGTTTTAGTGCGACTCTAATTCGAAGAAGTTCGCGATAGACGCCTTTATGATTGAGTGGGAGGTCGTAAACTAGATGTTAAAAATCGTTTTTTTATAACGCCATAAAGCAAACATAAAACGCACTGGCATCTACTTGTGCACTCACTCTGATATTGTTACAATACCCAAACATTCACTTTGTTTTTGTCTCTACATCTGTTTGTTCAGTACAATTTAATATTAAGTTCTCCTTAGTGAAATATGTTGAAATATGTGTATTTTTATGATTGACAGACAAGAAACTCCACTTCAATATCGTCGTTATTGGACCAAACCATTATTTGGGGTAATCGGGAACCACCTTTAGCATCAAGTGGTGACTATACCTATTAACAAAAGAAACGCTATTGGTGCTGCAAATGTGCTTATTAACCTTATTAAGACAATAGGATAAGTAGGTGGATAGGAAGGGATAATGGACTGTTCAATTTATGACTGCGGAACGCAGTGTACCCTTTTTTCCCAGTCTACGAGTGTGTGTGTGTGTGTGTGTGTGTGTGTGTGTGTGTGTGTGTGTGTGTGTGTGTGTGTGTGTGTGTGTGTGTGTGTGCCCTGCCCTGCCACTACTAATATACTTATACTAACACTTATTAATACTACTACTACTACTACTAATACTAATACTACTAATAATAACTACTTGACAGGGGATAATGGAGCTGATATACTTACTTTTGTTTGTAGGGTAAAAGTCCCAAAATTAAAAAGAACATAATAAAAAAAATTGCACATCGAAGGATGCACTAAACCTAGTGCATAATTTAATACAACAAAAAATTATTTCTAAAAGTAACTAATCAACACTTTACTTGTAGTTGGTGAAAGAGTACGGTAACTGTTACTATGTTTAATAAATATCTGTAACTTTGCTTACTGTATTTCCCTATTTAGGTACACGGAATAATAATATACATTTTTATGGCCACAATAAAAAATTTAATAAAATTCAATAAGTTTAAAGACTAAATATCCATTTAAAACTTAATGTATTTAACCACTTTATTTTTACGTTTATAACCAGCAGTTAAATGCGTTTAATTGTAATACAAAAATGTTTTCAGTTATTTATAATCTCTATTAGTAAAAAATTGAAATGTTGAACGAAGTAGATTTATATGAAACTATATCTCATCTGATAGAGTTTCAATTTTTTTCTTTAATAAATGAGCACAACGGCAAAAACAAATGCTATTATAATGATAACATTCACCGAACAAAGATAAATGATTCTTGTATGTTAGAAGAAACGCTTCCCCAATTACGTCAGTCAGCCTTCAGAAGTTATATTCGTCATTTCAGCTGAATAGAACAAACAGGCGGAAAGAAGGCGTCACGCGACGTTTCCTTACTTATAAGAAAATAATATCAAATATAATGTATATGTTTCTTTTTATTTAAAGACGACACTTGACTGGCTGACGGTCAACATGACGGTAGGTGGCTACCGTCGCCTATAACACCAGCAACAGTACAAGTTCTGTAAGTTCACTGCGATTAAGATTAACTAAGAAGAGATAGTAAATGGGAATACAAAAGATACAAGTTTTATACCAACTTCATTCATAGACTACACAAGAAAAGTTAGATAAGAATAGACACAGACTACTAAGTAGGTACTCATATAGTTTTAAAAAAATAATATAAACCTTTGAAGTCAGCTGATTCTAATAATACTTTTGATTTTTTAGAGTATGAATTGAATTGGCTCTGAAACTACTGGACCTATTTGAAAAATTCTTTCACTAACATAGGCTATATATTTTATAAAGTTACGCGGACGAAGTCGCGTGCAATAGCTAGTAATAAATAATTATCCATATCTGTCTTGTTCTTACAATGTCGAAGGCATTGCAACTAGTTAAGTCTCTCTCGTGGGTTTCAACCAAAAAACTATCCAGACGAACATATTGCTCAAACACACCGGCTAAGCACTTAAACTTGCACTCTAAGCGCACTATACTCAAGACTCACTCTATGAAATATAAACCCAACATATTAGATGTGTACGAACAATTGGCAAAAGTTGAAATAAACTTCCAATTGTAGTAGTGCTATTGCAATGTGCGCCTTAACCGTTCGACAGAGAGTCTAAAGTGGGGTCGGAAGAGAGTGTATTTAATTTGGTAAATATGAGCTTAGTACGTCTGAAGAGTTGAATCGCGTCTCTTAAAATGTCCGTCGTAATGATAATATAGTGAAGTTAATTTTGATAACCAGTCAGGATTTTTGATCTTTCAATTTGTTTGACTATTGTTATTTTATATCCACCATCACACAGTCTTATGACCTTTATCCTGTGAATGTCTAAAGAAGACAGTCAGACATGATGCTTAACTACCAAAACGACCAGACTTAGAAATGATCTTCTAATACACGAAGAATTCCCACCAATACACAATCATACTAAGTATAATTTCCCACAAAAAGAGTTTCTGCGTATGTTTTAAAAATAAGTATATGTTTTAAAAGGTACCTAAAACAAAGTATACGGACGTTCCACATTCCCGGTTATTCACCTTAAACTTGTACGAGTGATTAATATAATTCAACTCATTAATTTAGCCCCATCCCCTTTCCACCCTCGTCGACTTTCCGTCACTGCTTCGTCGTCGACACCATTAAGGAACAATTCCAGATAAAGAGGATGGAAACAATGTGTTACACTTTTCAACTATTGCTTCTAACACCAAGCGGATCAAAATTAATCAACATTACAATACTAATGGTATGTACAAACACTTGTAGGTTGAGGTTTTCTTATTTGTCAAACAAGGACGATTTTGAGAGTTTCTTGTCCAGTGTCAAAGAAACGACATACACAAGAGAAGTAAGAATTGAACAAAATAAATTTAAAATAATTATGTAAACGCATTAGTAAGATATAAAAAACTGGCTGTTGCACGTGACTTCGTCCACGTAACTTTATAAAATAAAACCTATGTTACTCCCATACCTATGTAATATAGGTAGCTTCCCAACATTGAAAGAATTTTTCAAATCGGTCCAGTAGTTTCGGAGGCTATTCAATTCGAACAAACAAACAAACGATCAAATCTTTCCTCCTTATAGTATACTGTGTGATTCTAAAGTAATCAATAAAAGATCAAACCATAAAAAAATTAATAGAGCAATTTTTTTTAACCATAAGATTATTTAATTAGAGCGTAAATTATTTAATTAGAGAGTTAATCAGTCATAAGGAATCAGTCAGGAAGTTGTAAAACAATTCATTTGCCAACGTCTCTTGAAACTTCGCGGATTATGTTTACTCAAACCACAAACTCTGGAGTCTGGATCTACAAATTACCTCTTTAATGAAAACCGATAGCCATCCATTGATGCCTCATCAAAAGCAAAATCTCGAATCGAAGCAATATCTATCTACAAACCAACCGAATTCTGTTGACGCCGAACGAAGTTGGTTTGGTGAGTGCTTAAATTAACTTTGCTTCGAAATAATGAAATTAGTTTAGAAAGATTTAATCGCGATTAACGATGAGACAGATTCGCCCAGAAGTGGGGCATAAGCTGGAACACAACAGTACAGATGTGTTATGTAAACATAGTTCTTTCCACGTCGTCCCACGAAACGGTCGGTTCTGTTATGAAGAGTGGCCATAAGTTGTAGCGTTACAAGTTTTTTCTTTTATATAAAGACTCGACGAATCTGGTGACATACGGCTGCGAGGGAAATGATTATACTCAATAATTTAAACTAACTTGCATCAAAATTTAAACAAAAAAATAACTTTTTAACATCTATTTATGCAAAACTGCAATTTGGCCGGTTTTTCCCGATTTCTCCTAAACTAACGGTCTGATCGAGTTATTCGACCTTTCATTTTCTTCGTGTTTTCGTTCTCTACAAATTGTCTGGCAACATCATTGTGATTGCCCCGATAGTTTCAATTTTATAAGCAAAAATCTAAAAAAACAGCGATTTTTCCATAAAATTTTTAATAACAATGTTATAAATAATAAACATGTCAGTATATCATATGAAACTATTCTCCACACAATAGCGCAGTTGGTTTTCTTCTAGGACTTCTTACATGTCAAAACCTAGGTTGATTGGCCTATATTCAAAAAAGGCTCAAAAGACACGTATTCACGAGAGCTGTAAGGTGTAAAAAGAATTTTTCGAAAAAGTCAAAAACGAAAAAAAAGTTATGGCAATAATAGTAAAATAATAGTTTTGATTTTGGCGCTCGATATTTCGAATGATATCAAAAATTTGAAGAAAAACTCCTCTGGACAATTTAGTCAGCTAAAATTTGAGCCTAAAATAAAGACGATTATTTGAAGAAGTCAACAAGTCAGAACAACATATTTTTTCGAATTCCGTAGATTCATTTCCAATGTGCTCGATTGTCGTGTGAGGCACGAAATGTGTGACTTTTAATTATCCTTGACTCTAGTGCACAAGTAATCCGCGAAGCCTCTGTGTATTAAAAAGTTGATTGATGTGTTCCGTGCAACTCCGTAGTCGCTTTGAGTTACAGCGTCCGCGCTGCCTACCTCTGCCTACTCCTCCCCCAAGATACGTCCCACCCAGCACCAGATTTACGATTCTGTTCCTCTAAAACCCGTTTTCAGAGAACAAGTTTTAATGCTACTAGCATTAATGTGAAAATTACGAGAACTATAGTATACAGTAATGGCTGATGCAACAACCAAAGATGCACATCAGCCAATATTATGAAGTACCTTAATGCACATAATATCCTACCATTAAATATAATTACTACGAATACATTTAATTGACCAGATTAAAAGAGTGTAGGAGGGGCTTTTCACAACATATAATATACTAGCTGTTGCCCGCGACTTCGTCCGCGTTAAAAAAGATAAAAAATAGCCTATCACGTGTCCCGTACTTCTAAATGTTTATCTACCAAGTTTCATGAAAATGATGATTTCGGATCGATTATCAGGATTGGGAGTCAGGACTAGCTGATACCCGCGACTTCTCCCGCGTTAAAAGTAAGAAACGTGTAGCGTCTGACAACTTTGGTTGTATCTTTAGTTTTAGAAGATAGCTGCTGCCCGCGACTTCGCCCGCGTGACTTTGTAATTTATATACTAAAACCTTCCTCTTGAATCAATACTATGTAGTGATGTAAGAAAATATGTTACATGGTCAACAGATCATCAGTATTGCCATACAACGAGGTAATGCAGCCAGCATGCTTGGACCCTACCAAAGGGACCGATGCATTATAATATATAATGTGTACATATATTATAACTTAGAATTAGATCAATAATTAATTAACAAACATACAAAATTTATTTTGTGTATATAATGTTACATGAATTAGTTGCAAAGTGGGTATGCTATTTAGAGGAAATCGCTGACGTGACGTGAGTACATTGCAGCCGCTTGTAAGAATATTTATAGCTCTCGCTCCACTGCTTGAGCCGGATGTTCGATCTAAAAAGGCTTCATAACGTGATATCCGGAAATAGGATTGCCGCTAAGCTTCTTCACTACTCTGTGTACACTCTACTTTTCTACTTAAAACAGGACGCAAAATAAAATGTGCATTTTATGACATTGCCAGAACAACAGGCTCAATAACTTCATAATGACGTCAGTGTGCGATATCGAAATAGGTGAGGTTTTATTAGATAAATTTCATAATATCATAATACTAGCTAATGTCATGTCCGCGACTTCGTTCGCGTGTACTTCGTCTCAAGATATGAATATATAATATGATTTTCTAAAGAATAAATTTATATTTAAAGTAAATTTTAAATTTGACTGTAATGTAATAATCTTTAATAATATTATAAAGGGGAAAGATTTGATTGTTTGTTTGTTTGTATAGAATAGGCTCCGAAACTACTGGAGCGATTTGAAAAATTCTTTTACCGTTAGAAGCCGACATTATCCGTGATGAACATAGGATACTTTTTACCGCGGGAAAATGCTTCATTCCTACGGGAAATCTAAAATAAGAAGTAGCGAGCACCAGCTAGTATGTAATTTGACTTAACTGAATTGACATGTATTATTTTGCACACCAAATGTTAAGTACTATACCTACATGCTGGGAAGTTCTTTCATCTATGGCATCTGGTTTTTTAATTACACCCATGTACATGCAAATAAATGATTTGATTTAAAAAAAAATCCCACCGCGAACTCTGTTTACTTTTAACATTTTTATAACTTCTAAAATGAAAGGTCTGATTCCAATTATTATTTAAAGACGAATTGAACTTTTCTAGTGGATAATGATGAGTAGGTACCATAAAAATATAGTACATAATGTTGATTAAAAATAATAAACTAACCTCCGACTTTCTATTGAGTTCAAACACGCTATAGATGTATACTATAAATTGCTAAGTAATTGGGTATCCTTTATATAAGTGGCAATTATTTTTATTTTAATATAAGATAGATTGGCTCTTTATTCGGACGGGAAAACACGATGCATAGTCACTTCTAATAATTATTTCATATTAATTAGACATTATTATTAATGAACATTAGTATTAATGAGTATTTCGCTAATATGTTACTAAGCTGATACGCTCCGACTGTGCCCGAGTACAATTAGTGAAGACAGTATACATTATTCACATATAATAAACTATTTTGACGAACTCATTGGATGAGTGGTTGGGATTAGGGTCAACTTAAGAAATATATTTTTTAAAGTTAATTTTGAATCAGTTCTCACAGAAGACCACGGTGAAGTAACAGAGTTTTTTTACCACCACCAGTATAATTATGTCTTCATCAATTTATGTGGAGTTAATTTAACGTTGATTTATTTCTGTTCCAGCGACTAATAACCCCCAATATATAAATAATCATACAAAATTCGCTTTTTCTCTGTATAATATTGATATTATCTAGATAAGTGTAGATAGTAACTACAATATTGAATCAATGATATATTAACTTGAGCCAGGTTATCAAACTTTTAAAAAAGATTAAAGAGGAATATAATGCCCATTATTGATATAATTATGAAACAGTCGGGCAATAATGTTGAATCATTCAAATATTTTTAACACACATTATTTTTTTTTTTTAATATACGATAACTGTTCAAAAGGTATCGTAAATAATGTGGTTTTTTTTTTTTCAAAAATTATTAAAATTACAAAAATCGTTTTTAAACGCTCCCTGAAATCTTATCCTAATTCCTATAGTTAGTAGCTACTGTCAATATAATTGATGATCCGATGGTCACATATCGAATGGTAAGTTGTACCTTTGAATGGGAATTGGCGGTATTTAACATTCGAGTCCGGTGCTGGTTCGATTTCAGGCTTGACAAGGGTTCCCCTGTTAGTAGGAGCACACGAGATGCAATTCACAAGAGGCTATGTTTTGTTCGTTTATTGAGGGCTAACTGTTGCACGCGAGTTCGTCCGCGTTGAAAAGTATAAAACGCCATCTACCGTGGAATATCACCACAAAAAAGCAGTTGTCATGTTAGACGTTTCACCCATCGAAATAATATATCTCTGCGAGATTTCACCTCATTTGGATAGATGGCGCTATCTCCCGGGCCAAGGCGCTAGTATTTACTTTTATTTTAGATTTCCCGTAGGAATGAAGCATTTTCTCGCGGTAAAAAGTATCCTATGTTCAGCACAGATAATGTCGGCTTCTAATGGTAAAACAATTTTTCAAATCGGTCCAGTAGTTTCGGAGCCTATTCTATACAAACAAACAATGAAATCTTTCCTCTTTATAATATTAGTATAGATGTAGACTAGCTGGCGCCCACGACTTCGTCCGCGTTGAAAAAGAAAAAATCGTGTGTTCTGTAAGTCTAAATGTTTATCTACCAAGTTTCATGGAAATCAGTTAATTCGTTATGGAGGAAAATACATACAATATACACTTACAGATTTATGATTAGTATAAATGATTGATGATAATAATATCAAAATGTATGCTGAAGTACAGAGTTGTTATAGATCCGTAGTAGGCTTTTTTCCTAAACCTGCTGATTTAGCTTCTGAATATTATATATTTATTTAATTTTGATTAAAAATCACAATGATATTATCGCTTAAGTCTTGAGTACTCCAAAAGTTATATTCTGAATTAAGTTGGAGCATTTTTTTAAATATGTATTTTGAAAAAGAGTGTTCGCTTGTCCCTTAAACCAGTTTCAAAGGCTAGATGTCAGCATGATACAGCAGACGTTTATTTTAGTTGCCAATAACACTCACAACGAGATTTATACCTTATGTTTAAGGAAATTGAGTACATAAATCTCTGCACGGCAAAGTATGAAGGATAAAAATAAATTTGTAAGGGTAAGCACTCAGAAGTTGGATCGTAGAGGAATACAAAAAAATAAGCACTATCTAAGCACTTGTCGAATTGAGTATATTTATTGTAGCTTGTGGCCTCCGGCGAAGACTTAGTTTATATCGGGAATGAAGCATCAGTAGGCAAAGGGTGGCTTATACTTACAATTCGAATTCGTGACACTTGGCCGTTACGCAATTTACTGGAAGCTCTGAAAGTGAAAATTTAATATACATTATTTTATTTAAAGCAAACCTAACAGTATTATGTTTTTCATAACTAATGTACTATAATATAAATCATATTATTATTACTGTTTACAAAATTTAACAACGCCAAGTTGACGCTCCATTCGATGGTAAGTAGCTACCGAGTGACAGGCTGACTTGTTAGTAGAAAAATATTAATAAAACTAATAATTACTATCTGTACTTACATACATATAGTATAAAAAAATATATACTATAACTATTTACATAAAAAAATATAACCTAAAGATCAATTACAGTAAAACAAACTATTCTAAGGAACTATAATGTACAATAATGTAGAGGACTCAAGTCAATACGTAATTTTTCCAGATTTATTGTGTACTAGCTGGCGCTCGCGACTTCGTCCGCGTTGAGAAAGAAAAAGTAGCCTATCCTATGTTCTGTACGTCTTAATGTTTATCTACCAAGTTTCGTGAAAATCAGTTAATTCGTTTAAGAGTGATGGAGGAACATACATACAGAAAAAAAATTCTAAAAATCGTCAATTTAGTTTCAGTATCATGTATAGAGCTTATCTATATACACGATATTTCTGAAAACAAAGTAAATTACTCCATGAGCAACCCCTTTTTACAGATTTATTATTAGTATTGGTATAATAGATTGCATCGAATCTTCCTTTAAAACTAAATCTCATTCTTCAAGTCATGTGGGAATATTGAACTCGTAACTGGATGTCAACACATGATCAAACCCTCATCACACCATGACCGCCGGTTCCACGCTACAGTAGCAAAAGTCACTATCCCCTGGGAATACTTTAAGGTTTTCGGGTCAATTTGCTTTAGAATACAATAATACTTTCATCTGACTTTTCCGGTAAGAAAATTATGCATTTATAAATTCTATACATGTGCACAAACAAATAAATAGAAGTATGCCCGTCTGCGATTACGTAACTGTGTGTGACGTTTGTAAAAACTAGTGTGAGATATTGCAAAAACAATGGTTTTTGGATGGTAGTAATTCCCAGTCTTAACCAGGTTAGGTCTATAACCTGTATCATCTAAATCAATCTATCAATTACATAACCTGAAGCAGACAGTCGCACCAATTCCTAATTTAGCGGGGGTCGAAGCAGACTAATCTTGGGGATTAACTATTTTAAATTTAACAGGAAAATAAAATCAATAGAAACAAAACAGACTTCACATTACAATCTCCGAAAGCTAGGTACTTACACACTTATTGTTTTTTACAGTTGTACAATCAAACAAGAATTTAATCTAGAACATAAACCTTTGTGGCCGGCACTAGATCCTGCTGGGTGTGTTTTTTAATCTTTTAAAAGCTTGTTTTGTTCAAGCGAGATAATTTTCAATTTGAGTTAACCATTAGAGAGAGGGCATAAAAAAGAACCAATTCGAAGCGGTAATAGATGTTATCCATTCCATTTCGTTATCGAAGCAATCTAATTAAGCGCATATCCTCGAACGTGATGGATTCACGTTGAGATTTCTCGTATGTGTGTAGTATTTCCACAGAGGTTTCCAGTATGGTAAGACAGATAATCTAGCTCCGTCGAGTTGAGACCATCGCTCAAACGCTCACTTGTATATGTTAAAAAAACAAACCTCATTTTAACGTGTACAAATGGAAAAATGGTAACACAACGATGGATATTCCTTTATAAATATTACTTCAATTTAACTCAAGTCAGTCAAAATATCCAAGCACTTAAATCTATCTTTAGAATAAGGTAGACCGGAGTTGCGGGCACCAGCTTGTCGTATTTATGGAATTTTAGCATTCTATGAGTGAAAGATTTTTTTTTTATTTGTAAGTTTATTACAAATAAAAATATTTACCGTGTAGTTAATACTGTGGAGGAAGACTGTGGTTAAAAACCCAAATGCCACATCAAATGTTCCACAGTAGATGTAAGCGCCCGTCGTCTTCAGACGAATGCCAATTTTTTCAACATCAACGGCAATTCCTTAAACCTTCCCACGCGACCACCGAACCGAAGTCCCCCCCGCTCCCCTCTCCCCTTTAAATTCCTCCAATTCCTCCCTACAACCAAGTTGTGTTCAACCAAGTGAGAGATCCATTTAAAATGGTCGTGCGAGCTACTTTTTATATCAAGTTCACGCTAGATTTGTATTCCAGCCCGATTGGAAGGGACAATGAACTGAAGTTTGTTTTGAAATTGACAGATTTCATGAAAATTGTTTCTCCTAAAGGAGAAATTCGTCAATGGAGTAAAATCTAATTTGGATTATTTACGGCAGTGTTCACATCGGAAATATTGAAGTGTTATTGAAGGAATATTGAAGTCAGAAGGAAGCCACAAACAGTAGTTACAGTAGCGAATCGTTGGTCTAATGTTTTCTTCTGACTTAATAACAAAATGAAGACTTATGAATACGAAACGGTTAAGTTAAAATATTAGGTCGGGTACATTGGGCCTTAATTACAATTTATTATACCCGAAAGTGGTCATTTGGAATAATTAACGACAAGAATTATATCTCTAGTTAGCGGTTCCCAGATCACTTAAACTGTCAACGTCGTAAACATTTTAATCCTGAAATAAAATTGTTATCTTCCAGAATAATATATAAGTAAGACATTTTGTTATTAGGTACCGAATTCAGAATATTGAATTGAACAAGAATATTCCAGAAAAAAGTCATGAATATTAATTAATTGCCTACACATTATTGAATATTAATTTATACTAAAGATAGCATCTTTGATCTTTGCTTCTCTGCAAATGACAAAAATTAATTTAATGCAATAATGGTTTACCATTCAATTAAATCCACTCAGCTTATTAAAATTAACACACCTACCTACAATACGAGTTTAATATTTGTATTTTTAAATTGAAAATCTCTTACAGGTGTAGAAAAAGCTTCAGAATTTATTGTGAAAGAAAATTTGTATTCCCATTTCGCCTTCTTTTGATCAAAGGATTCCGCTGTCATTTTTATTATAGTTAGAGCCTCTTTCACCAACTACTACAAGTAAAGTGTTGATTAGTTACTTTTAGAAATCATTTTATGTTTTATTAAATTATGCACTCGTTTTAGTGCATCCTTCGATAGGCGAATTTCTTTTTAATATTTGGGACTTTTAACGTACAAACGAAGTTATATCAGCACCGTCATCTCCGGTAACTTTCACTAACTTCCATTTGTGTTCTATTGATGTGAAAGGTATACTCTTCCATGACATGGTAACCTTGAAGCCGTGCTGAAATTTCAAATAGTCTGCGAGATACGAGTTTATAATTTTTAATTATGACTTGTTAATAGGAAAACAAATAACAGCATATATATTTTTTCTGTGACCAAAACACTTCCAAGCATTTGCATAATGAACGCAAGTTTTACGCGTGCGGACAAAGGCCTCAGTTGTAAACCTCGCTAATTATTGTCACTTTTCTGTTGTTAAAACAACAACTAGCAAACAAGAATAGGCGCGCCCATTGTTAGTATGCTTACTTTATGTTTTATGGGCTGCTTTGTATAAATTTCGGCACGAAAGCCGGGAATCAAGAGTAAGTTGAAGGAAGTTTTAACCCATTTATTATCAGGATGTTAGTCCAGAAGGTTGGACGCAAGACTGCCACTGTTCACGCGGAAGGTGCAGGTTCGAAATCTACGTTTGAAGTACTGCCAAGTGAAAAATAATGCCTACTAAGCATTCCCATGCAGCAAGATATCAGACATCATTCTGTCTACTACAACTTCACTAATGGTATAATGTCATTGAAGTAATGTCCTTGCGCCTCTGTTCTTTTAAATATACTAACATAATGTGGGAATAGAATAAAATACTGATACAGGTTACAGGTTCCTAAGTAGCAATATATTTTAAGATTTCCGGAACCAAAGTGGTTAGGGGATAAAATTCGACATTTGCGGTCAAATAGTAGGTCACGGTACCGCACCGGTGCGGTTTTGAAAGTGGCAGATTTAATTTGTTCAATAGCCTCTATGAATAATTGGATCATAAAACTGTTGGAAGACAATGAATGGAAGATATAGGGCTGCCTCTAACGCAGATATATTCTCGTAAAATATATACTTTGTAAAAGAAGAGAAAAATAAGCGGTTTCATTTTCCTCAAACAAATTTGTGCTCACAACAGGTTTAACCAATATATACTTAGTTTTATTTTTGCAAAGGATTGTGCTTAGTGGGTTGACTATTCAATGTCGACGCCAATGCAAATTATTAGTGCTTCTCCATCTCTTTCTCACACTGTGTCTTCTGTAAGTTGATTTTTACTGCACCCAGACGTGATGCCCAATTTGTAGAACCCTGGCAATAGTTATTGTACGGATGCAATATAACTTTGGATAAGGCCTAAAGCTCTGAACATTCTTTTGAAATCCAAAAAACTCAGCAGTTGCTAGCGAGGTGTGCTTCCCGCATAATTAATGGTCTCGCGAATATTAAAACTGATAAAAGAACTTCGACTTGGCCTACAAGAACGTCGCAATGTGGGCTGGGACCTCAGCTGAAATCGTCCCACTTGTTATGTTCGTAAATGGTTTGATTCTAGTCAGCCTCAGTGACTAGGTGAGGCAATTGGGATTCCGTGGCGGTTCCCTTCCAGCCCAGATGCTGAGTGCTGCTTGATACGGCCATATTCGTGCCCGACCGAGTGTGAATCTGTCAGGGTTAACACCGTCTCCCTCTCACTTTGACTTTTGGAAATCATAGTTATTATATCACTTGCTTGTGCCCGCGACTTCGTTCGCGTTCTCTATAACTCATAGCCTTCCTGGATAAATGGACTATCCAACACAATATATCGATATATCGATGTATTATGGTCAATATATCGATGTATTAGCTAATCTTTTCCGTTTTAAAATGTTATTTTTAATCACGTATTCAAAATTAAACACGAAAACCTTTGGTTGACACATATTAAACTGTTTAATTAAACTTTTTGTACGCAAGACGTGACTGGAGCCTGCGGCGTCGGGGACTCACACTTTTACACGAGTTTTTAAGTGAATTTGTTAAAATTTTGCGACACGGGTGTTGTAGGGGTATAATTAAGGCACGCGAGGGTACTCTTCGATTAGCATAATGTGTGACGAGAAAATACATTTTCATACAATGTCACTACACAATATTATGCTCTTCTTAAGGGTTACAATATTGCCGTAACATTAAAAACTTAACAAATAAAAAACAAAATACAAATACGGTATGTATGTGCCATCACACCCGATGAAACAATTTTAATTAATTAAATATATCGCTCGATGTTTACCCATTTAACGAGTAGCAATATTAAATAAACGTAAAACCCCGTTTGAAATATTTTAATAATTATGAAGCCATGAGAGTGCTTAAGTATTTGTAATTAAAAAATAATTTTTAGGCTATATACGTCTGGCTGGAGTATGTTAAATGTAAATGTACATAATATATATTTTTATTACAACCTTTTTAATACAAAAAGAGATATAACCTGTAGTCAGAGGTATACAGAAAATACAATTTGCCATTTACCATCAAGTGGTCTGTAGCCACTATTAATAATATAAAAGAAGTGAGAGAAGTGGGATATTAATTTTTGTAACAATTTTAAATAATAAGCAACCTACATACTTAAACGTTTTTTTATACAAAAACGATATAAATATATATAATTTATTATGAAATTGATATAATCAAATTCAGAAATTTATAGCAGCTAAGAAAATGCATTTTCTAAGTATGTTTTTATCGGGAGTGCCGACAAAAGTGAAAACTTGAATAATTAGGTACATGTGTATTTTTTAAAATCTTTGAGTCGTCAGAAAATTATACGTCACTTATTATACCTATACACAGATTTATAGGTTACACGGTAACAAGTCGCCAGTTCAATGGTTTTTTCGCATCTCAAAAATTTTTCTTTTATCTTTTTATTTTTAAATGAATCGGTTACACGGTAACAAGTCGCCAGTTCAATGGTTTTTTCGCATCTCAAAAATTTTTCTTTTATCTTTTTATTTTTAAATGAATCGGTTACACGGTAACAAGTCGCCAGTTCAATGGTTTTTTCGCATCTCAAAAATTTTTCTTTTATCTTTTTATTTTTAAATGAATCGGTTACACGGTAACAAGTCGCGAGTTCAATCGTTTTTAGCATCTCAAAAATTTTTCTTTTATCTTTTTATTTTTAAATGAATCGGTTACACGGTAACAAGTCGCCAGTTCAATGGTTTTTTCGCATCTCAAAAATTTTTCTTTTATCTTTTTATTTTTAAATGAATCGGTTACACGGTAACAAGTCGCCAGTTCAATGGTTTTTTCGCATCTCAAAAATTTTTCTTTTATCTTTTTATTTTTAAATGAATCGGTTACACGGTAACAAGTCGCCAGTTCAATGGTTTTTTCGCATCTCAAAAATTTTTCTTTTATCTTTTTATTTTTAAATGAATCGGTTGCACGGTAACAAGTCGCCAGTTCAATGGTTTTTTCGCATCTCAAAAATTTTTCTTTTATCTTTTTATTTTTAAATGAATCGGTTACACGGTAACAAGTCGCCAGTTCAATGGTTTTTTCGCATCTCAAAAATTTTTCTTTTATCTTTTTATTTTTAAATGAATCGGTTACACGGTAACAAGTCGCCAGTTCAATGGTTTTTTCGCATCTCAAAAATTTTTCTTTTATCTTTTTATTTTTAAATGAATCGGTTGCACGGTAACAAGTCGCCAGTTCAATGGTTTTTTCGCATCTCAAAAATTTTTCTTTTATCTTTTTATTTTTAAATGAATCGGTTACACGGTAACAAGTCGCCAGTTCAATGGTTTTTTCGCATCTCAAAAATTTTTCTTTTATCTTTTTATTTTTAAATGAATCGGTTGCACGGTAACAAGTCGCCAGTTCAATGGTTTTTTCGCATCTCAAAAATTTTTCTTTTATCTTTTTATTTTTAAATGAATCGGTTACACGGTAACAAGTCGCGAGTTCAATCGTTTTTAGCATCTCAAAAATTTTTCTTTTATCTTTTTATTTTTAAATGAATCGGTTACACGGTAACAAGTCGCCAGTTCAATGGTTTTTTCGCATCTCAAAAATTTTTCTTTTATCTTTTTATTTTTATATTAATCGGTTACACGGTAACAAGTCGCGAGTTCAATGGTTTTTTTACCATCCCAAAAATGTTTCTTTTTTTTTCTTTTAAATAATCGGTTACACGGTGGTTACGATAACAGGTTGCGAGTTCGATAATGGTTTTTTCCCTTCTCAAAAATGCCCAACGCGCCTAAAGAAGTCTTCAGTTCAAAAATGTGGTAGCCGGCGAGGTTTGGTCCGTGGGTTTAGTTTAATTAATGTAGGTGTAGGTATGTACATAGCAGGTAGTAGGTTAGGGGGGATAGTAAATCTCAGACGGCATCCAATCGTGCAACCAGAGCCAGCCAGTACAGCGTTTCA
The DNA here is from genome assembly GCA_918317495.1 of Synanthedon vespiformis. NCBI lineage: Eukaryota > Metazoa > Arthropoda > Insecta > Lepidoptera > Sesiidae > Synanthedon > Synanthedon vespiformis. The sequence continues at coordinate 208,744 of OU906948.1, forward strand.
ATTTGTTAATGCAAACGGTATCGTAAAGTTTAACGATCACAAACAAGCACCGGTAGCCTGATCATACTCACTCACCTACAAGTCCCGAATCAAATAAAACACTTCTGTTTTCTTTGGAAAATGGAAAACCCTTTAAATTATGTATATGAACGGTCCAATAAATAATTCTTGGGAATACCTTTTCTGCGAGGGAGAAACCGGCAAGACATTGAGGTATTATCGTTTGAAAAAAATATTATAAATCGACCCCTTACTGCAAAAACTAATTAAGTGCAAAATGATAGTTTTGAGAAAAAATAATTTGAAGTTTAACATGCCTAAATTTCTATTAAAATCAGGTTGTAGTTTTAAAATCTTTATCATATTATATATATGTTTGATACTATGTTTTAGTGAAAAAATTCTAAAGTAAGAAAAAATAAAAGAAATGATTTTGTTTAAAAAGGCATTGTTTTCATGGTAATACTTATCTCTTGTAGAACATTGCAATTTTGTGTTTTACTAAAGAAAATTTGACTTTGTGAACTCAAGAATATAATGTCGTAATAATTTAATTTCACAATAATTTCGAAGTGGGAAAAGTACTGCTGCTATAAATCGGTTTTAATACTAAAAGAACGATTCACAAACAAGTGAGTTTTTTTACCTTTTAGTATATAGGTATAGATTATAAATAACCTACTCTAAGCGCAGGTATTACCTATTCTACAAAACATAATAACCCTTCTTTTGTTCTCGTGATCGTTTAAAACTGAAAAGCAATTAATTTAAACAAATTTGTTGTGGAAAGATTAAAATTAGAAAACACCTGTTTCTTTCACAAACAACACAACAGTTAACAAAATATCTAAAATAGAAACAAAAGAAACAAATAATAGAAATATATTCGGACTTTTTTTACCTAAAATGACTAAGTGGGCTATTGGTTACATGGAATTACAGGAAAACGAAAAATCCAAAAATGTTTTTAGTACAAAAATACAATCACAATCAAAAAAAATATTTTATGTTGCAAAAAGACTTATGGTTGTTTTATTCCATATTTAGTAGAATAAATTAAAACGTAAACTTGTATGCTCATATCTCTTCAAGTATTCAGTTTATTATAAAAGTTATACGCTTCTAATGGTGTATAATATTAATATATTTGATATATATCTAATAAGAAAATAATAGACAAAAAATACCTATTTTAATTTTTTTCGATTAGCTCTCCTGTAAAAAGTGTAATTTTGATTTGTGGCCCTTTAGTTTTTAAGAAGCGATAGAGGACCTATTGGACTTTGAAGATTGGATGATAAGAAGAAAAAGGTTATATGAACTTTTTCGAAATAATCAGGAATTCAGGCTGAACCGTCTGTATGAAAATCTGACGCGCTCGAGTATTACAAAAATGGCAATTGTCAAAATTCCTTTTTGCATTTTCAAAAAGCTGCCACGAGCTTGCGTTACATCCGAATCGTCTGAATTTTAATTGGGAGCTTAGTTTAGGTTCACTTAACATCCGGCAGATTAATACATTATCCGTTATCGGAGACACGTGGGGAATATACATTGGCAATATCTGACGCGCTCGAGTAAATCCCAAAATCCCCTCTTGGGCTCCGCTACCTTGGTATTCGAGGTTCTGCGTGAAATTGCAGAACTGCAACAAACTGCCGCTCGATTATCTACGTTTCTTTTTACGATGTTGAGACGCTCTGTTAAGACAGATACAACCTCAATCTAGATGCGTAAATGGACTGGAAATTTCCTTTATCTTTCATTTGTAGTTAGGTAGGTACAATGATTCTGTGACGTACCTAGTTAATAGCTAATTAGCTCCACATTTTTCCGTTTACTTATTACTTAACAATCGAAGGCAAAATGTCTAATTTCACCGCATTTGAAATTTCCACAATTTAATTCTCTGTAACTATTTGATAAATATAAAATGTTATTTGTGTCAATTCGTCTTATTCGGATTCTCTGAATTATATTTAACTAGCGATCAACTCCCCCGACTGCACGGGTGATATTTTTTTCTGTAGCATTGGAGGATAATATAAATATTAAAATTTAGAAATTGTTCTTGATGTAATAGCTGAACAACCTTAGTAGGTTCACCACTATTTACTAATTTATTTTCGTGGCGGAAGTCTAAACAGAGATGAGAAACTAAACTACAATAACAAGTAAACTAAACTACAATAACAAAGCTGTTTTTATAAAATTGCTTATGCAAAAAGCGACATCTATGGTACTAATGAGAAATATGTTATTCAATCTGTACGCCATCTTTGAATAACAAAAAAAGTTAATGTAACAAAACGTAGATATTCGCTACTAGATGGCTCTGACGCTTTTTAAAAAAAAAATATTTAATTAGGTATTTTGATTTCGGAATAAAACATTTCAGTATTCAGAATTAATTATACATATATTTAAAAATAATATAAAAATAAATTGCAAACACTAGAGTACAGTGAAATTATTGTCTTTGGATATTGGAAAAGTGAACGGGCTGAGCCGATAGTCTATGGATTTTATTTTGTGTCGAGCGAGAAAAGAAATAAGTCCTACGTCGAGAGCCATTCTGCCGGTGTACATTTCGTTTTAAAATAAATGGACTGCACTGACGTACTGCGTCTTTTCGATTATAGCAGAGGACTAATCGAGTTTTAATAAGAGACAATAAAATCTTTTGTAGCTAGTGCCGTGTGTCGTATAATGTATCGCAATGAAACATTAGTGACGTCTGGTATTACAACCTTGGATATTATGGTTACAAGAAAAAGTGTATATTAATACTATATTCAGTGTTTTCTCAAAGGAAACGTGTATGAGATATTAGTGTAGTGTGTACTGGTTGTATTTCTTATTGTGTTTGTCGCGAGCCATTGTTATGTCGGACGGCAGAAGCATCGATAAGGAGCGCAAGTCTCCCAGAGAAAGTGGGGAGGACTCCGAAGATGAGAGTGAAATCCTCGAGGAGTCTCCTTGCGGACGGTGGCTCAAACGTCGCGAAGAAGTAAGTGCTTCTAAATACTCTAAACATATCACCTACTAATATATAAATATAACATGTCAATTCTTAACATAATCAGCTGATTCATACTGCTCAATGGAAACTAATTAAAATGTAAAATTTTATGTCAAATGTCATAATTTCTAAGTTTTATAGAAGAAAAATTTGAAAATGGAACACCAATGTTAACCTCACTTAATATTTTAACACTAGCTGGTGCCCGCGACTTCATCTGCGTTCTCTATAGCCTATCTATAGCCTTCCTAAATGGACTATCCAACACAAAAATAACTTTTCAATTCGAACCAGTAGTTCCTGAGATTAGTGCGTACAATCAAACGAACAAACTTTCATAATAGTATAGATTAATTGTGCTAAATTATGTACATCAATGTTATTATTATGTATTTAAATTTTTTTTATGTTGAGGTTCAGACGGGATGACTGGCCACTTGGTGGCAATGGCACAAGTGCTGCTAGTGCCAACCATAGTAGCATTAAGGATTTATAAGGGCTTAGAAGGGTCCTTACATATTCAGTGAAACACAAAAGCACACATGCTGTTATTTCAGGGTGGTTTTCTACAAGGGGGTTGGTTTCTGCAGCAACACAGGCTAATCAACTGACTGCTAACAAATTGTACCTTGGCACTACAACATAACACTACACAATTTTTATATTTTCTAATAAAAACATTATTAATTAAGTTTTCCTCTGGGTTCAAACTATTTCACCAATTGCGATAAACCTGAACTTGGGTGTTTTTGAATTTCAAGTGTTGTTTATCCTTACATATATATAAACAAAGTCAGCCGCCGCATCTATGTCTGTCTGTCTGTTTGCTATAAACTCAAAAACTACTGCACCGATTTTCGTGCTGTTTTCACCAATGGATAGAGTGGTTCTCGAGGATACTTTCCAAGGTCTCTACGCGATAAAAATGAAATCTGCAAAAATTAAGATTGTTATTGTTATTAGCTTCTATTGTAATGGCTTGCCAATATGAACTAATAGAAAGGTATAGATTAGAAAGTTGACTTCAAGGCTTTAGTCTCCGGACATTTGAGTACAATTAGCTGCTACAACAGTTATTCTGATATTGGTATTCTTGCAGGCCGATGTTATTAATTAACTATATTAATGTTTATTAATTAACTATAATTAAAAAACACTTTTTTTTTTACAGTTTAAGTTTAAACACAGTTTAAATTTAGATTTCAATATTTTGAGTGTGTGCATTTTATTTTTTAATTTCCATTTTGACTTCTTAATTTTTTTTAAATTGAGGACTTTGAAATATTGAAAACACTCCACTTGGGCCATTTTATATTTTCAAAATTAAACTAAATTATAGATTAACTAGTACCTGAAGTAGTATCTAATCTAAAAGTAAAATCTAGTATCTAATAGTTGATGCAGAATGGGCGGTTTCCCATTAGCCAGGCTTTGTTTTTCCACTGAGCTGGGTGTTGCCACAAACTACATTGTACACAAGTCTCTGTCCACTCTGCGTCCTCCTACCCGCCCCGCGCACTCACACACGCACACGGCTACAATTCATATACAATACACATGCAGTTAGTCGGGCCGGCAGGGATTGGGAAGGTCGCTACGCCGGGCCGTCGCCGGTGCCGGCAAGTGAAAAAACGAGCCATACATTTTCATACATTTTTGCTTCCCCGGGCAAGGCGCCGTTGCCGGCCAGTGAGTGGAAAAACGTCCAATGAATCACTTCAATGTTGATTCACTCCACTCTGGGAGGCAAATTGCTGAGGAATTGATTCATCCGAGCTCTTGTCGCTCATAAACTTAGGTAACTATTCTCCGTCCAGGCAGATATAAACCATTTCAGTTAAATTATCTTAGAACCAACTTGGGCCATTGTATCGCCTTGTGGTTCATGCAAGCATCTTAAGACATCCAGTTACACTCCAGACTCCAATTTCCAATTCCAATTTTGTTGTTATGGCTCCATCGTATTCCACGATGTTTCTGCCAGTGTCAAGGTAGACTCTTGCAGTGATGCACTGCTGAAAACTTAAAAACTTCTGACACTGACATTGTATTTTTTATGTTACTTGTTTAGTAATGTGAGATTGTCTCTATTATTGACTTCAGGCTCGTTTTTGTTTACTTTATTTATTTATTTTCTCTTTTGTTTGTGCATTGTATTGAGATGTTATTTTGGACAATTTATTTTTGCAGGCTGTGCCTAACATATTGAGAATTTTAGCTTACACATATCAGGCAACTGAAGCCCGGAGGCTACACTCTGTGTATGAGTATAATTATGTGCTATCTGTTTGAGGATTTTTATGAACTTTACGTTTATTAATATTGAAAAGTAAAACTGGTTTTACACCTTGCATTATTGTGCAGTGTGTAACCTATATCGAGGAATATAGGTTGATAAGGACCTACATTGTTCTTTATCGAGGAAGGCTATAGGCTATAGAGAACGCAGACGAAGTCGCGTTCACCCAGCTAGTATTTAATAACTTGGTATTTAATTTTAAATTTTAAAATGAATTTTGTTTTGTAGGTTTTGTTATTTTACTAATTTTATTTTTTATTGTAATCATTTTGCCATGAGTATTACTGAAATATGTATAAATTTGATGAAGTATGGTTCAGATAATGTACACACACAACATGCCATCAATGGCATGGCCAATGCCCGTGGGCACCGTTGGTTTAAGGCGAGCAATTGTTCGTGGATCCAATCGGGCGCGACGCATATTCACGAGAGTCTAATTAAGCGGTGATCACCATCACTTTCACCGTCTGGTGGTCGGCCGACGACCTCAACATTCGGCGCTTGCGCAACCACTGTCGCTTTCTATTCTAGCCTACGACTAGACCTCCAAAAAAACCACGTTTCTCCACTCCCCTATCAGCCTAATGGATGCCTAATGGATATGGTTGTATGTATGGGCTAATCTCGATAATTTGTCAACAGATTTTATTCTTGTTTGCATCGATTGAAAGATACACTTACGACGATGGTTTACGTGTATTAACTAGTTGAGGAATATTATTTTAAATGTGTCATAATTGATAATTTTTTTGTTAAGGAAGTCAGTAAAACTATTGGTTGAGGCTAATACGGTTTATCTTCTAAGGATAGCTAACAGCAACCGTTGTTATCTTTAAAATTCAGTTAAAAACAATAGGTTGTATTGCAAATACTAATCCATCCTGATAATTGATATGGTATTATCTAAGATTATGTAAAATATGTCAATCCTATTGATTATTCAGATTCTTGATTATGTTTGACCATCACTCTAAATAATATAAAGTAACATCTTAAAAGTTAATGGAAAAATAATAACAACACAAGTTTTGTACTTAATTACTCAAGTTATTTTAAATAGTAAAAAATTAATTGCAAGTGAAAGGTAAACATCCTCTTACTTTGCAAGCAATCCTAGGGTTTTCCATAAAATTAATTATTTATTATCATGTTAGCAAAAAATTCTTTAATTGTGATGTTTTATTCAATTAATAAAACTATTAACTATTAATAAAATTATTCAATTCCGGATTCCGCATGCAATTGGGGTTTTTTTAGTAACTAGTAATTAATTAATAGTTACATATTAATTAACTATTAGCCTGTGTTCATCTGAAATAGTGAACTTCTCGACTGTACTTTTTTGGCAAATTATAAGAAACTGACGAATTACGAATCTGTCCAAAAACTAATCTGTCGAATGCCGAAATAACAGAAATATATTAAATACTGGCTAACTTTTATAAAATATAGCCCATGTTACTCGCTGACAGTTAGTTAATGTAGTTTTTTATAGATCTAAGGTGAAAGAATTTTGAAAGTTGGTTCGGTAGTTCATCACCTGAAATCCTTACTAGTTAATAGTTAAATATAAATGTGAATGTGAGTTTGTTTGTCACACTTTCACGCAAAAACTACTGAACCGAACGCCATGAAATTTTGCATACACGTTGTCTGGGCTACCAGAAAGGACATATATGGTACCTTTCATCGTTCAACGCGGACGAAGTCCAGCTAGTAAATTTAATAAATATATGCCTATAATGTGGTTGTTAAAAATAATATTTTCCAATTAATGTGTTATTAGTTATAATAGTTTATTTAAGGCTACGAAACTTTGCTTGTGAGTCATGCGTAGCCCAATTAGTGTGGGTACGTTGTACATATTATAATCAGTTGATTGAGAATTTTTTGTCGTTTTTTTTTTTGTGTCTGTACAATTTTAGCATTCATTTGAAGCGTTATTACAATGCAGCTAAGACTGTAGTTTCTTATGTTATATGAACGTCATTTTTTGTCGATCTATTTGGGTTACTTTCATCAGTTCAGTGTGGGTTAGTGGCACGGGCTGCAGTATGCTATGATTAATGCTATAACTGTCATCCTTGTTTTTTGTGTTGAAGTGAAATTAACTTTTATTTCTCAGTACATATATTTATTTATTGCTCACTCAAATCCTCAAAACAAAGTCCTATGCCGCGTCTGTCTCTCTGTTCGCGAAAAGTAAACGAGCCGTGGGTGTACATTAAATAATAAAAAAATAAAAAAAAATTTGTATAGTTACATTACCGAGGTCAAAAAAACAGATTTTAAAATTTATTATCTGTTTGTCTGTGTGTTTGTGCACGCTAATCTCAGAAATGGCTTAACGGATTTAGATGGAATTTGATACACAGATAGTTTATTACCTGGATTAACATAATAATATAGTAGGTATTATTATGTTAGATACTTTTTATCCTGGAATTTATGTTTCTGTGAGGTTTTTAAAAAACTAAGTGCGTAGGTACTTACAATTCAGCGCGTAGAAAGAAAGTTGCGGGCGCAGTTAGTTTTTAATAGAGATAAAAAAGAAACATAGTTACTTTACGACACATCAATTTATTTAAAAAAAAAAACATTCGTAAGGCGGATTACATATTCTAAAGCAGAGCTATTTACTTAACGAGATTAAATCCAGTCGCGTGTAAAGTTTCAGGACGCGCTTAGTAACATACATACATACATATGATACAGAAATGCTATCCTATTATTTTATTATCATATCCCTCGGTCTACTTTTAACAATTGAACACAGAGGCGATAAACTCAATAAATTGTAATTAAATTATTTAACATTGTAAGAACGTTATTTTATTGACAGTCATGTGCCCAATTAAATGCTAAGTAAAATAAATGAACGATTTATTTATTATAGCCTTTATTTAACAACCTTTATTTATATTTTTACATTTAAAACAAATTAAACATTATACAGTCCTGACACCGTTTCTTAAAGATTGTCTTGCTTTTCAGCCTCCCTTAGAAAGTTCTAATTTGTGGATCTAATCTTTTGTGGAAAGTTTTACGATTATACTAGTTACTGTAATTTACTTAATTCTAGTCCTAAGAGTGAATTTGAAAGCCTGCCCTGTAACTTGAGCTGACACGCCTCATTAAACTTATTTCACTGACAGCTTTTCTAAATTTTTTAAACACTCAAAGTAGCTTCTTACTTCTTTCAATGGCGCACTTAGCAAAGTATGTACTTTGCATATTAACTATTATTTATATATGCAAAGAACGGCGGTGGGTATGCTGTTGATCTTGATAAAACGAAAAGTAGTTTAAATTTAATTTAAGTAAATTAAAGACAAATCAACTTTGCCAACCCGCACCGATATTTCAGCACATTTGCAATTTTATTCACTAATTTATTTATGCTTTTATTTTTAATATTAGTAGGATTTGATCATGTTTTTGCTAACTAGTTAGTTATTACTATACTTATTTTGTGTCACTATATACCTAGGTAAAATTGAATGCGGTTTTGTATAGAGGAAGACAATGGGTTTATATAAATAGAAAAATGCATCGATGGACGACTACAACAGCTTCATTAACGTCATTCACGTCATGAAATGAAAAGGAAATAACAATACCTATGTCTATAGGATATAAATGACTGCATTTTGTAGCGATATAAATGTCTGACGATATAAGACTCACTTTTATCCTGCTGGTGAATGCATATTTAGACTACAGTAGCCATTTACCATCAAAAATTATCCTGTGGATAATTTAAACTATTAATAATAAAATAAAATAATAAAAAGCCTTTAATTTCCTTAATCACTACAATATTGTACATTTAACATTTTTTTAAAATCTACTTAACTATTAAGGACCTCTCGTCGAGTAAACGCCTCCATCTCTATCCACGCTTCCCTGTCTTGGGCTATCTTAATCCAGTCATCGCTATTTACAAGCCTTTTAATCTCGTCCTCTATTTCTTTTTACGATAATAATATTATACTTAAATGCATGATGATACTACAGTGGTCACGGCTTGAATTTTAGACGGTCGCGTAGACAAGGGAGAAAGGAGAGCGGATTCGGATTTAGCCCTAGTGAGTGAATGGATGGACGCACTGTACAAGTCAGCTTATTTTAAAATGGCCTGTAAATTAGGTACGTTATTGTTAACGAAGATGAACAAATGAAGATTCCAAGGCACCTAAAAAGAGCGTTCTGTTAAAAAAGGGTTACCGGTATTGTCCAATCGCTTTACATTGTGATAAATTTAGCAGCCTAACTGATTTAGATCAGTCGAGTATCTAATTAGAGTGTCTTAACAGTCTAAATGCATTTGGTGCAGTCTTTTTCAATTAGTACGAGTTTCAAGCACACTTTGGTACAGGAAGTTGGAAATTTTATTTTCTGTATCTCGCTTAGCTTATGATTTAATAAACAACTAAGAAAAATGTACACAAGACCATAACGGTTTTAGTGAATAGAATCAAATAAATTAAATGTCCAATGTGAATTTGTGAATACACACGGTAAATAAAAATAATGAGTGCAGACATTTTTAATGCGGTCATCAAATATATTTTATATAATACTATCAAAAATATGATTGTTTTTTAATGACGGCCCTGCCACTCATTCGATATTGAGTAGTCACTTGGAGTGCAACGACTCTCTTATTATGTCGCGACCGACACTGGCAACAATCAAAGTCGGCCTTCGTGTTTACAGCTCTTAATCCGAATTAACCCAAAGGCCAAAGTTTGACGTTAGCCCAAGTAAACACATTAGTCGTTAAAACGACTATTTAACCGTTGAAGACATATGCATCAAGTTACAAGTCACATCCCACTGTTGGTCACAGGCCTCTTCCCGATATGTCTCGCCGTTAGACAGAGTGATCATAATCCTGACATTCCTTCTTGTCTGACTATATAGAAGGAATACCCGTAGAATTAGCAAAATCATCTCCGCAAACCGTAGGACGTCCACTGCTAGACGTGCCTCCTCCGTAATTTTGTAGTAAGACCGGTCTGAAGCAGTATGAATCCAGCGCCGACCAGACTTTATAAGGTCATGTGGTCATCTTTTGTGTAGTTTCATGACCGCAATAAATACATTGTAATTAGTAGTGACTAAGTACAGTGTATAGTCTAAACTAGTGACGCCCTGTCATTTGGGCGCTTCCCGAAGTTCCCAACTCTTGAAATTTGAAATTTTGGCCTACCCTTTGGGAAACTTCGTTATATTATGTGGAAACGCTAATAAAGTGCATTTTATATGCAATCGTGGCATTGAGCGCAATCATTGAGCCGGCACGATTCCAAGTACACTTCGCTAAACATTCCATTAGCATTCAGGAGTTCATCGATTTCTCTCAGAGATTGTATTACGTATTGTTACGCGCATTATACTGATAGCCTGCACCTCTGAGTCTTCAATTTCTTGTATGAACCAGAAATCAGAAATCACCATCCGCGGGCCGTTGTGGGGTCGTCATCTTGTGGATTGATTATAAATGAATAATATGCATCAGTAATAGATAGACAGGGCACATCGATGGGTGACCTCCGAAGCAAATGGCGAATCACGATACGGCGGCGGCTTGTAAACATCGCGGTAACTCACCCACTAGACGGCACGAGTGCAATGCAGTTAAACAGGCTTCACATTCCGAGATGAAATGCACACTTGCTAAGGACGCACACTTGCTAAACGCACCGCACTAACCTAAGGAACGATAAACCTACGGATCTCTTTTTGTGGTTTTCACTCCTACACTAACTAGTATGTAACACATTTGCGTGTTGTAGTTAATGCGATAATCGTTACTTTTAAGTACAAATCAAGAGACATATTCGATCCGATACTGACTACTTACACAGAAAATGTCAAGAGAACTGTGGCTCAATTTCTGCTCAGCGAGTTTGGACCAGATTTGGTTGAGCTATAGTTGATCCGCGAACTTTTTATTGACTGGGATACTGCAAGTCTTCGGAACCCAAAAGAGCAATGATCTATCTAACTATAGTTACTGTTTAAAAAAATCGTTGTATAATTATATGTACCCTAGCTACTCCAAAACCGCACGACCGATTTTGATAAATTAGCTCATCGGGTATCGCGAAGTTTAGTATTCTAGATAGTGTAAAAAAGCTACTTTATTCTAGATATGCATTAATTAATGAGGGCGCCACTGCACTTTTGTTACTGTTTTCGCTATGAACGGGGTGGTATGAGCTCCGTGTAGAGCTTTCTGCATCGCCTATGGTGACAGTTGTGAGAAGAGTGGGCGAATTTGTTGGATTCTATAGTACATCTGCAATGTCTGTATCTACATCTGTAGTACATCCGTACTGTATCCTGCGCGTGTCCTGCGGAAATAAACGAAAGTTGCGTGGACAGGCACTCCAGGGCGACGTATTAAGTTACACCCGGGGTATTGGTTCTGAGATCGATAAATAATATCTGGGACCAAAAGAGTGGTGCTACTACGTATATGTACGTACAGTGCCTACCTAAATGAAAATAGTTTGACGTTGAATGAATTTCTCGGTATGTTGAACACGGACGGCGCAAGTTATAATGTAGCAGAGACTGGCGAGTTGTATAGCCATTGTGTATTATGCCAAATGTAATGGCCCTCAGTTCCATTGGTATCGGAGTCGCGAGCTCGCCTCGCCTTATCTCCGTTATTTATTGAGCTTTATTGTTATTTATTATCGATATTACACTTGAGAAACATTCTTCATAGTTAGTTAGGAAAGTACTTTTGTCAGCTTATTGTTGCTCTCAAGTAAAACGAGTTGATTTCATTTAACTAATAAATTTCTTTTAAACAGCTCTTTTTATGCTTGCCAATATATTTAATTATTATGTTTTAAACGCTATAAAGTGCATTACTTTTTATAAATTACTTAAACATTTTAGCATCTTTCATAGGATCCATTAGAGTTGAGTCAAATGCTCGTGTCACCTGAGTCATGTCGTGAATCATAATCAACGCGTTCACAGACAAGTGAGGCTTTAGCCATAGCCATAGCCACAGTACATATAAAGTTAACCGGTGAATCATTGCGTCTTCGTTATTATTAGACACGTCACGACTCACGACACCACCCAACAACAAAGCAACGTCAATAACAAATAAAGTGATTCTTAATATGTATATAATTACATAGGCTACAGCTATATGCAGGTATAGTTACTAATATTTATACTGGCTCTCTCCCGCAGCTTGAACTCCCGTTGTTACTGTGTCCTTGCGAGTTCCTACTATCTCTTTTAACTTATTGATTAAATGTTGACGATAACTATTAACTTTATAGTTAGAAACAAGGGCATTATGTTTCTTTCTTTCTCAGTGCATTCTGGACTACATAAAGTATACACAAAGCTAGTAGGAACAGCTGAAAAGCATGTCGTGCGTCATTCAATATTGAATGTAGATGTTGTAACTAATTTAATCTAGACACTCACGCAACTCACCGATGTTGCTAAATCAATATTTGAATTTTTAAAAATATTGCTTATAGTAAGTACAATTATTTTGTAAAGCTTCATTGAAATCCATTCAGTAGTTTTTGCGTGAAAGAATTACAAACATCCATCCATACAAACTTTCGCATTTAATAATATTAGTAAGGATTCTGTAAGCGTTTCTCTCGTGTCGTGACTAATAGTTTTCCCCATTACTCATTACATAAAAACAGACAAACGAATGTTACTTTGGTTTAAAGATATATTTATTATATATATCTACTGATAGCCACACAAGACAATTAGGTAGTGTAACTAATTAATTATTATTTAAATTACTACTTTGACTTTACTTTAGGCAGAATGGTAATCTTGTTAAGTAATTTGGAAGCAGACAAATGTAAAACAGCTGTCGCACTAGTTACTGTTAAAAGTTACATAAGTTACACTAAACCATTAATTAAGTAAAATGCAAATGCGCTAGACAAGGGCGTCGTCGAATCCTATTACAGTATTGCCGAATGTAATTAATCGCATTAACATCGAGTTCTCTCTGAGCCAGTATTATAATCCCTCTGCACGAAACCAGAAATGTAACAACGGCCATTTTCCAAGCTTTCTCTGCGTATGGGAAACTTTTAAATTATTTATTTATTTGAAAATACAGGGCGTGTTTTTTGACAAAAACAAAAAACACAGCCTGTAGCCAATCATGGATTTTACATTTAATACAAAAAAATAGTTATTTATACAAAAATAAAATAAAAAAGTATTTTGCGAAAACTTTAATAGTTAGATACAACAAAAGCGTCAAAGGAAAAAAATACCCCAATTAAATTCTTAACAAAATAAATAAATGTTCTATACACTTTTCGATTATCTTGACGGTTTTCAAGCTACAGCCAGTTTTCAAACTAAATTTCATAGTTGGAAAACTAGCTATAACTTGAAAACCGTCCAGGTAATCTAAATAATGTTAGAATATATTTTGTTAAGAATTTGATGAGGATAAATTTTTGCCTTTGAAACTTTTTTGTCTTTAAAACTTTGAAACTTATTGAACTTTGAAGGTTGGTTTGAAAACTTGCTATAGCTTGAAAATCGTCAAGCTAATCAAAATAATGTATACATAGAACATATTTTGTTTAGAATTTTTGCCTTTAACACTTTTTTGTATCTTTGAAATTTTGAAACTTTGTAAACTTAGAATTACCGGATAATGCAGTAATTCTATTTAATCAATTCATGGGGAAAACAAACATATTAATAAAGTTTTGGAACTTGTGAACTTGAACTGTACGTCTAAATGTTTATGTACAATGTTTCATGAAGATCAGTTAATTCGTTTAGGAGTTTATGGAGGAACATAACTACAACAATACGTCATACATACAATACCTACACTTACATAGTGAATTGAGGATTTCAATCTGAAACATAGTAAAAATCTGAAACAAAGTTATTTGAAAATAGCGTTATGAATTTAAAAAATTCATCGCCAATACGACATTATTGACATTTTGCGCTACAATTTGCCTATTATACCTACCTATAGATGTTTGTGTAATGTTTGACAGGTGTTATTCACTGATGTCACTTTTGAAGACGATATTTAATTAACATGAACACTCCAAAGAATATGGCAATCTAGGTACATATACACTTTGATAAAGTTATTTTAAAGGTAACTATGCGTTTATTTAAAATCCAAACTGTATCTAAATAACTCTTAAAATTTCTGTCCACATTAAATTTGTATGTTTACACCTATCCACGTCCACATTTATAAAAGGTTTTATAAAAAAATAAGAGCCTTAATCCCATGTAATAGTTAGGCATTATGTTGATGAAATCGCGAATCGCGATCGATACTCGGCTTCAGGTAAGTCACGAAAGGAACTCCAGGCTTTGTATAAGGCCTACTTTATATTCATGTATAAATCGCAGCATATAGGTACTATACACTTGGGCCTTGAGCAAATTTGTGTAGCGGCATGAATACAAAAAAAAAAACTTAATAAAATCACAAAATGCTAGAGTAAACGAAAGCATTTTTGCGTTAGCGTATATATGTAATGCAAAAAATCAAAAATTGTTATCCGTAAAGTGCACCTCACTCAATTTTACCAAGTAACTATTTTTTGTTTTCAATTTTATTTCATTTAAGTTACACATTACAATGTAAATACATAACATCCATTATTTACAATGCTCTGTTTATCCGTCGCAAACGCAATCCCACATAAAATTCATCAAAACAATTACGCGATGTTCCAAAATTACGCATATTTTCTTTAAAACTGCGCCTACTTCTGTCCGCTGGGAACACTGACCTGTAATAAACCTGGACTGGCTATCCCATACAAATTACAGATTACTTTCGTGTACTACTTTGAAACGCCGCCGTATAAACTAATTTTGACGTTTGCGTATTTTTATTCCATAGATAAGTATAATAGTGTCTGTTTTATTCACGTTTTATTCTATTTGTTACAAGTCTTAGGGACTGTTTAAGTTTATTTGTGTCCGCTTGTGTTTGGAAACATGCGAACATCACTAGTTTTAGTTCCATGTACTTACGCTCCATAGCCTACAGCGCCAAAATGGCGTTTTTCAAATAGACATAAAAATAATTTGACAGCAGCCTGTCCAGGTTAATAACAGGTCAGTGGCTGCGAATAATTTTCTGGACTTTACGACTGATGACGTCTACTGTACAGTAGTGTTTAGAGTTTTGTTTTCACTCGCCCGTTAACTGTAAATAATATTGGCATAACGTTATTATTACCTACATCCGCTAATAGTTATCACTTCCTTCACGTCAAAGGAGAAACGGAGCAATTCGCTGACTACTATCCCTCTGACATCGTTCGGCGCTAATAATTATGTATTCTCGACCTTAAGCCTGTCTCGATAAGACATTGTATCGAATGTACTTACATGTTTTGTTTTCTTCTTTTTTAAAAACGAAAGCTCATGTCCGTGCATGTGCAGTCGACACATCGACGCTGTCCAACGACGGTTGGAGAGCTGCCAAAGTATTGTCACGTTTAGACTATGCGCTAGGTCGACGACCAGCCCGACATTACATGGGGATGTGAGGGAAACAATTGATCATGTCTAATGTCCATTGTCCATCACGTCTTGTAGGTCTAAATAACAACTCCTCTTTATTGATTTCAATAGACAAGCAAGCGCACACTTGTTGTAACTTTCTTTTAAACCTCTGACGCCTTGTAATATCTGTCCATATATCTGTAGAGCATCATAGCACGATTTTGATCCAGTTTTTTTTTTGTTTGAAAGATGAAGTGATCGAGGTGTTCAGGCGTTTGAAAATTATCAGCTCATTTCCTTGTTATATTTTTACGGTGGTCTTTCTTCTATAAGGGGATGGTTCGGATGGTTACAACCATCCGATGGGCTGCCAATTTATAACAGCAAACGCAGTGTACCCTGCCTCTACTAAATTACATGAAATACAAATATTAAATACTTGAAAATTGCAAGATTTTATTTCATTATTATTATTATTATTACTTATTATTTCATTATCATGAACATTGAAGAGAATTGGCATAATACGCTACGTCATATAACTATATCTGTACTAATATTATAAATGGGAAAGATTTGATTTTTTGTTTGAATTTAATAGGCTCCAAAACTACTGGACCATTTTGAAAAATTCCTTAAATGACTGTTGGGAAGGTTTAGTTATTAAATCAGCGAGTAACATAGGCTAAATTTTATAAAGTTACTCGGGCGAAGCCGCGCGCAACAGCCTAGCATTTAATGTTTTGTCTAAAATAATAAATACTGATGTAAAATTTTTAATAATAAAAAATAACATTTCCGGTGTTTCTTATTAAAAACACACATATTAAACACACACCTAAACTTTATTAAAAAATTTGGGCTAATTTAGAAAACGTCAGCGTTTTTGTGGGCGTCATCCATTACGCACTTTATTGGGGACGGCCAACACGGGGGCGTTTGTGACGTTCGATGGACCTTAATAGATTTGCACTTGACATTGATTCCAACGCGAGCCGCGGCTATACATACAACGTGCTCTGGAATTGATCATAATACAGCGATCAGTTCAATGTTGTGACCTTGTATGTACACTCATCACGATGGAATTTAAGAATTACGTGATTTTTTTAAACAAATTTCCATATAAACGTAGGTCAATATTGTATTTTCCTTGTTAGTTCTGTGTCTTGTGATAACTAACTATATGATATGATAACTATATATTATGTAGGTATATATAACTCGTTTCGAGATATGTTTGGCCGCTAATCTATCACATTAATCTCGGCACATACGTTTATATGTCATCTTATCTAATTTCAACCGTTGAACAAAGATAATTGTTTGCTTTCATGCAGATGACTGCAATCATTTATATCGCTTTATTTCTGCGCACGGACTAAATAATAAACAGTGATACAACTTCTATTTAGTTTCGTATCGTGTTTGTTTTTTTTATTTTTTTTATTTTTCTCTAGAGTTGATCAACTGCATCAACTGTCGTTTTTATAGAACGTGTGTTTATGAGTTCGTGCCAAAACTATAATCTCAATTTTGGCGCCTATTGCTTGAGCATAAAGTATAGTGTAGTGTCTGTGAATGTAGTAGATGTATTTCAGTCGATCTCTGACGTGATCCGAGACTATCACATGATCTGCTCTGCTCCTATTTGATTGATTACACATATATAGTGTTCTATGTTAAATGACAATAAATCTTCGTTCACCACGTTGGTCATAATTTGAAATGAGCAACGTATGATGAAGTATCACTCAAAATGATGAAGTGGCTTCTCTAGTTATGCCCGATGGTATTTAAAAGATTGACGGTAGTTAGGTAGTGTTATCTGAAAACTCGTTAAATGCTAATGGATACGGGGGTAATCTGTGCGTTCGATTGGATTATAAATTTCGTGTTGGCCAATTCGAGCGAAACCAATTTCATTAGCCACGATGTGTAAGCACTAAACTACCGCAATTGTAGCATTTGCTGTATTGACAGTAGGACGCCTGTCTCTGAGCATACATAGGTACTGAGGAGTTATTTTTAGATGCCCCTCAGCTCAGATCATCTGTTGTTAAGAGGACGTCCACGTACGTACGTAGTAAATGCTTGACAATAATGGGGCGTAATTCCTTCGTAATTCGCTGTCCTCGTTGCGTCTTTTATTATACATTGTAACTTGTTTGTAACTAACTATCTGATCAATCAGAAACGTAACTTTTTTCGCTCATTTATCGAAATTCCGTTCACGATAGGGAAAAGTTTGTGTATAATTGAAATTAAGTAATTTTAGCCACATTTTTCTGTATTGTGCGTCTGGTTACTTATTGTTAGATATATTTGTGCTTACCTAACATAAATATTATAAAGTTGGTTCACAAAAAAATTAGAAAAAAGGGATACGAAGTCGATAACTAGTCGCCTTTGCCTTAACGGTAAATGAGATAGTTACTAAATATAATTAATTATAGCTTGATATCTGTCGAGTCATTGTATACTCTTGATAACCTATAAGTTAATTGTGTCCGCAGTGTTTTATACAAATTGCCTTTGTACTCTTACGTGAGTACGACAATTACTTATTTTAGGATCATACTACTCTCACTCTAACCATAATATTGATAAATATTATAAATAAACATTTGGTCGTTATTTTTATTTTATTTTATATCGAATTGAATGACATTAAATTAAGAATAGTCTACATTTTCTCCAATAACGGTTAAAAATTATACTTTGTTTTAATTTTAGCTTTTAATTGGTACACAAGTTTCAAATTAATCTTGTTACGCAATGTTATATTAATATCAGTTTAGCTTTTAAACGGTAACTGCTAGTTAGTGTTTATTTTTGCATTGTGTTTTTTTTTTTTAATTGACACTGCAGTCTGCAGTGAAAGGTGAATACTTCTAGTCTCTTTCTAGACTTGAGCGATTTGATTTTGTGAAAGTCGGCGGAAGTTACCAATCTTCCATTCCACACCGACATGCATAACATTTTTTTTACGTCGAATTAAGAAATAACTAGTATAATATTATTTCATTAAATTCTAAATTGTTAAATTGAATGCGTATGGGAATGAGGCGACATTGAAATTGGCCTAATTGTTAAGATTCCTCCGTCTGACTGGGCTGTTGAGATGCGCAATAAGAAAGGAGGACGCCCAATTGAATGATTTGATGGGCACTGATGGTGAACAAGACGTGTAAGGGTCGCTTGGAGGTCGTGGCGTGATTGTGTGCAATGTCAAATTGCGTATTTTGAACAGGATCTTTATAAATTTGCAGGTGGAACAACGCGATGTGCCCGGAATCGACTGCGCCCACCTCGCCATGGATACGGAGGAGGGCGTGGAGGTGGTGTGGAACGAAGTGCAGTTCTCCGAGAGGAAGAACTTCAAGGCGCAAGAGGACAAGATTCAGATGGTCTTCGACAACCTCACCAGGCTCGAGCACCCTAACATCGTCAAGTTTCATCGGTACTGGACCGACACGCACACCGACAAGCCCAGGGTAACAATCTCAAAATTACCATCCAATTCTTACTTATAATTATGTGATGTGAAAGTAACTGTGTCTGTCTGTCTATTACCTTTTCACGCCTTAACTACTCAGCCGATCATCATGAAATTTTGCATACACGTTTTCAGGGATACAGGAAAGGACATAGGGTATCTTTCATCCAGAAAAAGTTACTCTACCCAGGGGATCATTAAGATCCCCGGGGAAAAATTTAAGAAATTGTCACGGCGTCACTGTCGTCATTTTTTATCGTCATCAATATAATATTTCTCATATTATATTCTCAGGTGTTATATTTTTATTTTCTACACGGACGAAGTCGCGGACACCAGCTCTATATACTTATGGCTCAATCTATTGTCAAGTTTAGATATACATAATATCAATAGAATCTTTGGGGTTATCTGATATTTGTAAACGCTACACGCAAACAGCACGGTGTCTTAATATTAACAAGTTGTTTTAATCAGAACTTAAACCACTAGACCAAGGGTCTTGTCAAAGTTAAGGAGTTTAGTGTTAGCCACAAGCTAGATATTAATAAAATTATTTCTTAATTTTACTTCAAACTTTATACCGAACCGATACATTATTTCGCTACTTCGTTCGAAGTAATGTACGAGTTCGCTACTTGTGAAATGGTTCGGCAGACCTTTCCACGAATTATACATCGTCGCTCACGATGGTATGGCATTGTTAAGATATAATGGTATTCAATTATTTCGTTCCAGGTGATATTCATAACTGAGTACATGTCGTGCGGTTCACTGAAACAATTCCTGAAACGAACGAAGCGCAACGTGAAGCGGTTGCCTCTGCAGGCGTGGAAGAGATGGTGCACGCAGATATTGTCAGCGCTCAGGTAACGACCATCACTCCCACAGACTATATTCCGTTATATGTTCCGTAAGAAGGCGGCGATCACTGCTCGATAGGTAACTTCACTGATGATCTCTTTGTGTTTTTTTCAGCTATCTCCACGACTGCGTACCTCCCATCGTCCACGGGAACTTGACGTGCGACACCATCTTCATCCAGCACAACGGACTCGTGAAGATCGGCTCCGTGGCGCCGGACGCCATCCACCACCACGTGAAGACCTGCCGCGAGAACATGCGCAACATGCACCTCGTCGCGCCAGAGTACGGCTCCTCGCAGATGGTCACGCCCGCCATGGACATCTACTCGTTCGGCATGTGCGCGCTCGAGACCGCCGCGCTCGAGATCCAGGGCAACGGGGACTCGGGCGGCCACGTGACAGAGGAGCACATCGCGCGCACCGTCGACTCGCTCGAGGAGCCGCGCCAGAAGGACTTCATCCGGCGCTGCATCCGCACGGACCCCGCGCTCCGCCCAACCGCGCGCGAGCTGCTCTTCCACCCGCTGCTGTTCGAGGTGCATGCACTCAAGCTGCTCGCGGCGCACACGCTCGTCAACACGTGCGCCAACATTTCTGAGACCATCACGGACGAGATGTGGTACGGAACGGCGGCAGGAGGCGGCGGCGCGTGGACGCGGCGCGGCGGCGAGCGCTGCGAACTGGGCGTGCGCGACGCCGCCGCACACGGCGAGAAGCTGGACAAATTCGTGGAGGACGTGCGCTACGGCATTTACCCACTGACGGCGTACGGCGGCGGCGGGCGGGGACGACGCACGGCGGGCGGCGGCGCTCCCCCCGCGGCGCCCGCCCCTGCGCCCGCGCCCGCCGCCGAGCCGGAGCCGCGGCGTGTGGTGCACATGATGTGCAGCGTGTCGGGCGCGGAAGAGGCGGAGCCGCAGATGACGCTGTTGCTGCGCATGGACGACAAGATGAACCGGCAGCTGACGTGCGCCGTGTCGCGCCACGACTCAGCGCCGCACCTCGCGCACGACCTCGTGCGGCTGGGTTTCGTCCACGAGGCCGACCGCGACAAGGTGGCGCGCCTCATGGACGACTCGCTGCGCGCCGCCTTCCCCCCCGCGCCCGCCGCCGCTGCCGCGCAGCCCCTCCACCGCGCGCCCCCGCCGCGCCCGCAGCGCGTGCTCAGCTAGTCCACTCTCGCCTCCGAGCCTTCCCTCCTACTGGGGTTCGTGTGAACCGCAGGGTTCGGCGCATATCCGACGGGCGACTCCTGTTTTAAGTAATTGTAGGATGAAATCTGAACTTACAGCATTTGCCTTGCTCTTCGCCCTTTATCCTATCGAGAGCGGCAAAAGCAAATAAAGTGTCAGCTTGCCAGCCTAAAAAAACAACTGTCAATCGTAAGATTTTAGATTGCACTTCAGAAGTGAAACTTTCGAATACTTCATCACTTTTTGTTAATACCAATTCGGGTAGATGGCGCTTATTTCATACAGTTAAACATCACTGAGGCACATGACGTGAGTTCACTATTCTTTACCCATTACTAAAAGTGTCCAACTAATGTTTTCACTTGAAAAACATGAAGCGGTTTTCATGGAGACTGACAATAGAGGGCAGAGCGGCAAACGCCCTTGGGATATGTGCGCGACCCTCGAGGCACGTCGCGTGCGATATATAGCGAGGCTTCCCATAGAACGATGTCGAGTCGTGCATTTATACATTTGTTTTTATACCGTTTGGTTGATAGTGGCGCAGGCGCATCATTAGGTGGCGGATTGAGGATTGGGTGGCGTGTGACTGTCCGTCGAAGTGGCCGGTGCCAAAATGATGAAATGTTCTTCCAAATGTATGAGATGTATGAGAGTGGTGAGAGTGACGTCACGCGTCGCCTTAGAGTAGTGCAAACGAAAGACTGGCTAATGTTACGAAGTAGAAGCGTCGCTTCGGCCGACGGAACTCACACTCATTTATTTTTATATCCCTTCTATAACGAACGTCTGCTGCAAATATTTTAAAAACACCATAATTTGAACAGAACAGTAGATTTCAGTGAAGCAGTGAAAGGGTCAACAACTTGGATTATTTTGTGAATGACGGTTGTCACATTCTCAAATAAAACCTCTTGGAAAATACTCAAATAAAAGGTCCCCGGAGCAATTATTCAATGAATGAGGCAACAGTGAGCAGTTTCCGTCGGCCGAGTTTGGTGCGGAGGCAGGCGTGTAGTAGCTAAACTATTAAAACTCGTCTTTAATTGTACATAATAAAATGCTTACTAGTATAAAAACGATATATTATATAGATTATTATTATTATTATTATATGCGTGTGTATTTCAAAGTTAGACGCGTAACCATAGAGATATAGAGCGGCGCGGACGCGGCAATGGACGCGATCGCGGCAGTGGCGGCGAACGCCTCTTGTGACGTCACAAGTCGCGCGCGGCCCCGCTGAGGGGGCCTTGTGACGTCACAAGTCGCGCGCGGCCCCGCTGAGGGGGCCTTGTGACGTCACAAGTCGCGACTAGGAAGTCGTACCGCCCTATGACGTCATCAAACATTCACGCAATTATAGTCTGATCGCGTTTAGAAGTTTAGCGCCGCATTACTATTATATTTACCGGAGAGTATTTTATAATCACACACGAGTTCCGACATTATTATTTATTTTCTATACGTTACAACATTATTAGTGGTTTTTTTTTTACTTTGATATTATTATATAAAAAATGAATTTAAATATTATGTTTTAATTTTATTGACATGCGTTATTTATCCGAATGTTTTCCCCAAACACGAAAGGCTATATTATGTATGTATATATTAGCGAAATAAAATTGAGTTAATAAAATTATTGTGTTCGGTTCTATGTTAATCTAATGTTTATTTATAAATGAATTTTGTGTCATTTGTCTGTTGTGAATAAATAAAAAATAATTTTGTATATGTAAATCTGTTTGAAAAATAAAGGATAGAGTTTTTTTTTTTACAAACTGGCAGGTTCCAAATTTTGAAAAAAAATATATAATTGCTTTCTCGTCCCCTTTGTAACTTTTGGTGCACAAAACGCGATTTATTTGTACATTGTTATGTGTTTTCTACAAAAAACATCATTTGGTCCGTGTAAAATTCATTGAAATGGACACATTATATTTGTTTTTGTATTTATATTGTAATTGAAAGAATTGGTGTTTTTGATTTATTATCCAAAGAGGAATGTGTTCATTTGTGTAAAAAAAAGTAATTTATTTAAATTTTAACCTGAGATTGAATTCCAGAAGATGCATTTTTCTCCCAAAGTCCCAAAATGTACTTCTGATTTTTTAATTTTGTTGATGCTCAAGTGTATCTCTACCTACGACTATTCTAAAATATTAAAATGTCAATAAAATTGGATTTTAAAACGGTCTCGTGTTTTTGTTTTTCACACTACCTGAACCATACCTGAACATTTTTATAATAGAATAAAGAAAAAACAACTTCAAACCGGACCAAATTTAAATGGGACCACAAGGTCCCATTTAAATTTTTTATTTTATTGAAACACATACATAAAAGGAATCATCAAAATCGTTTCGGTCGAAAGTTTAGAGGTAACAAACATACTTAAAATAAAAATACAGTCGAATTAGGAACCGACTTCCAAAAAAGGAGGAGATTCTCAGTTCGACTGTATTTTTTTATGGTCCCATTTAAATTTGGTCCAGTTCTGACAATGGCATCCATGGGAAAACGGTTTGAAGTCGGTTTTTTTTGTTAAAAAGAGTTATTTGCAAGTCGGTTGGAAATTAGGTTCTACTGTTCAAAACATCCATTATTTCTAATCGACTGCACTTCAGATGCATTTCGTTATTATAATATGACAATTATACTTATTTAGATTAACACCATCTATCGTTCAGTACCAGAATTATTAAGTATCGACTTTGACTCAACAAGTCAGCTACTCGCCACGAGAGGGCGCGATAATCAAAGGTTTTAGAACTATAATATAACATTTTGAACGCGGACGAAGTCGCGAGCAACAGTTAGTACAATATAATCACGGAGTTACTACTCAATATAATTAATTAGATTCGAATAAATTGCATCTGATTTTTCTATCTACTTTATATTTCGCAAATATTAACAAATTTTAACACTAACATTGAAACAAAAAAAATCAAATGCAAATCAACTCGGAAAATAAAACAAAATATATTCAGTTATATACAAATCTTCATATATTTTCATCAATATCAATAATAATTTCGTATTCCTAGCTTTTACATCATTGAAATAAACAAACTAGTTAAGTAATATAAATGTTACACCTGTGGCGACACATTTCTCATTTACCTTTAATTAACTATAAAAAATATTATTATTACACACTTATTAAATACATGCCTATATAGGCCTATTTAGGGAATATGCGACTATTTTACAAAGTGCGTTCACATACTTTCAATAGCAAAGCCTATTTCGTTAGCTTATCTCAAAATAGATCAGCTTCCATTTATTATTAAAAATAAAGACATCTTTGGCCCATTTTAACTACTTAAGTATGACCTACTTTTGTGCTTCATGAAAAGTAAATTGGAACACATTATTAAATGATAATTAACATCTTTATAATGTCAAATACTGTTAAAAGCAATTCTAATTTGTAATATTAAATTACTATTAGGGCCTCTTTCAACAACATTAAAATGAAGAAAACCGATAGTTTTTCTTTTTAATGTTTGGGACTTTTACCGTACAAACAAAGGTATATCAGCTCCATTGGTGATTGGTGACTTTAAATGACAGTTAGCCTACTGGACAGATGGTGAAAGAGGCCCTTAGAAAGAAGTGTCCCCCTGACATTATTCAAGTGAATATCTGTACCCGTAAGGACTGGTCGGTGGTTTGGGTTGGACTTGTTCCCTCTCCTCCTGTTCGGGGACGTAATAATGCAACTCATAAGCCGGTGACAATTCCACAGTCACGTTCTCACAATTGGGGTCAAAAGGGGGATACTTGGGGGTCGCCACGTCGTACAATCTTTTCAAAATTGCATTCGACATTGCCAACACTTTTCCAGGTTCAGACTTTTTGTGGACAACGCTATTGTTGTAGAGTATAGGAAAGTCCACCTTGAACCTCTCACTGTTCTGATTAAAGTTATCCACGAATCTGTTCAGCACGTCTTTACGGAAGTGCAGGTCGTAGTCATAGTCGATCACTTTGGCTTTATTTCTTTCTTTGGAAAGATCGGCAATGGTCACTCCTCTCATCGGCGCTTCCGTGGACGGAGAGAAAACAGCTTCGCCCATGAAGTCTTTTAAATTCTTTAAGACGTAAGCGTCTCTATTGTAATTTTCATTTTGACTGATCTCCGAGAAGCCCTCGTTCGTCTTTATTAGTTGCGGTTGACGAGTGAAGAATAAGTTTTTAGTGACATCGTTCAACCGAGGAATCGGGACAGGCGGAAGCACCTGCGGACGAGACACTTCAACTCGTTCCTGTTTGTAGTCATCCATCAGGGGAGTGGATTGTGTTTGATACCCCTTGTGGTCGACTTTTAACGTGAACATGTTCACTTTTTTATTGAAGTCCGCGTCGTAGTCGTTGAAGCTACTAACCTTATGTGGTTTCAGTGGAGGAAAGTATTGAAGTGTCGGCCTCTTTTCGTTCTGATACTGCCACAGCGATGTTGTCGTTTTGACGTAAGTCTCTGTTTGAGGTGTGGTCGCAGTCGGTGTCTCTGTGATTGTTGTAGGAATCTCTGTGGTTGTCACTGGGACAGTGAATCTTTTTAAATCTATTTCAGTCATAGTGACGTAGTCTTTTTCTTCTTCATCATTGGATTCGTAATAGTCTAGTATGTTGAAGTACTTCTTTGGTTTGCGCGTAGCGACCTGATCACTCTTGGTATAGTCTTTGACGCTCTCTTTAGTAGTGATCACCGGCCGACTAGTCACTACAGTTAATGGAATAACCGATGTGGGATAAACATACGGTTTTTTATCTCTCTCTCCAGAGTTAAAACTTTCACCGTAATCGGTATACACGATTTCACTGCTGCCGTTAGTTTTCTTCTTCTTAGATTTCCTTATCTCAGCTATTTTCTCTAATCTCTGTCTCAACTCCGGTACATCGTTTCTGTTGTCTTTTTCCAAAGTACCATTCAATTCAGTCTCAGTTTTGTTTTTCAGGACTTGCGTGAATTGTTTGGTCGAATTCTTCGGTTTAAACACAATACCCAATGAGCTGATGCTCTCGTTTCGCCAACTGTTGTCATCCGGATCTCTGACGAAAGGTTTCGGAGGTTGCACATCTATTTTCTTCAAAGGTTTATAATTCGGATTCACTAAATAAATGCTGGAATTAATTTTTTCTCCTACTATCGGTTTCTCTTGAGTACCGTTCGATAAGGGTGGAACATTTTTAATGTTTAATCGCTCCTCACGATACCTCTCGTTTCTAAGCGTCTGTTCCCTAAGTAGTTCTTCCGCGATCTCGTACTCTGCCTGAAAATTAATACACATATTGCATTTATTTTAAATATTTTACATGAAATATCAGCGAATATTTAATTATTATGTGAAATCAAACAAACAACTTCTACAAAAGTTTCTACAAAATTACAGTTTGAAAAGAAAACATCTTGAAATATCTTTACGAAATATCTACTTAAATCGATATTAATAATGCGTATTTTTCCTTTGCCTATTAATAAAATTTTAAATAACCGATTAATTAAAAAAGGTACATTATTATTATTAAAATATAACAAATTACATACCATTTGATTTTCTGCTTCCGTATATCGCACAGAATTTGCCTTTTTATCAACCGGCTTTTGGCTAGTATTCATATTCGATTTATCGACTTTGGTTGATAGGTCTAGAAAACCACCTATTTTGGACATAGATTTTACTATTCCAGAAGCTACTTCACTTGCGTCTTCTACTGTAGTCGGTGTAGTGAAGTTTTGTTCTGTATTCGTAACATTAAGCAAAACTCTATTACTTTCCTGCGTTACAAGTGTAATTTCTTCATATCTTTCAGTCGTGGAATTTTGCAGTAATTTCGGAAGTGCTGTTGTGGAGTTGTCACTTTCTTCTAAATTAACCATATTGTCAGTCGTATTACTTTCAGCAATTATTTCGGTAGTAGTTACAGGTGCTTTTGTTGCAGAAGTCTTACTTCTTTCAATCGTCGTGTATTTCTTCCACTTTGGCGGTAAAGAATGAGAATTAGGCTCAACAACCATATTTTCCGTCAGTTCTTGCGTAGGATAAGATGTTGTGTTCCTAATGTTGGGTACGCTTTGTCCCGTATTCTCGTCACTTGTACTATTTAGAGTCGGGATCGGAAGATTCGTTGTGGTCGTTTCAGAAATAGTAACATCTGACACGTTATTGACCATATCAACTTTACCTGTTGTCGTAACAGGTGTATCATTAACAGGAATTGCTGAATAACTGGCATTGTTAGTCATTTCTGTTATAAAATTAGTATTTACTGTATCAGTGACTACAGCTTTTTCGTTTGTTTCAGTTGTGCTAATGTCTTCGGAAGTTATACTGTCTGTTATTGTCGAAGTGAAATAAAATGTTTTATTTGTCTCGCTGGAGATATTATTTTCTTTTATTGTTGGCGTAGTTGTAATTATATTAACGTCTAATGTGTTCGCGGTTGTCTCATTTATGACGTCATCTGTAGTCATAACCACAGTGCTTGTTTCATGTTTACTTGCTGAATGTACAGCTTCATTTTTACCGTCTATTACGTCAGCGATTGTAGACGATTCTACTCTATCGCGCCCGGTGGTTAACTTTGATGTTTTAGTATCGTTACGTTCAAGTGTTTCGTGTTCATTTTGTAATACAGTAGAATTTACTTCAATACTATAAGTATTTCCCGTTGTAGTGTCGCTTGCTGCTGTAGTGGTTTCTAATGCTGAGCCCTCAATTCTTCCAGTCGCAAATCCAGAAACTGGCACATTGACCAGAGCCAGCACAATTGTAACGTACAATCCAAATGATCTGAAAATAATAAGAAAATATATTAGGTTTTAAAACTAAAATTTCAATTTAGTTAATCTTAGTAAATGCCTCACGATGAGACAATGAGATTATTATTAAACACATGGACATCGGGGGGTGCTGTTTATAAAACAAAAAAAAATCAATTGTACTGAGTACTTGCAGACCTTATTATTTGATTTAGATCGGTGTGTGACATAAACATAACAGAACATGTCATAATTATTCGAAGGTGTATTTCTAAAGAGATCTAAAGATATTTTGAACCCGGGCGAAGCCGAGAGCGTGTAGCTAGTTAATATCCATACTAATATTATAAATGCGAAAGTAACTCTGTCTGTCTGTCTGTCCCGCTTTCACGAAAAAGCTACTGAACCGATCACCATGTGATCACCCGATCGTTATAATCATTTATTATTATAACTAAAAATCTTTCCGTTTTACTACATGCATTTACACAAAATTTAACCCCAATTTTAAGGGTGACACTGGATGATATGTGTACCCACGTTAGATTTAGAAATTATTGGAATGCTTTAGGTGGAACGTTGCATCACCACATGTCGTTGTTATTGCATATTGCATACTTAGGTTTGTAGCAGTTCATTAGTGGCTTCACATTAAACATGATTCGGTTCCATTACTCATTTAAAACTATAACATATCGAGCGAAATAAAACGTGACTCAATGCGAGGTGTTTCATGCTCGAAAGGTAAAAATTTACTTTATACTAATAATAGCAATCTTAACTTAAATTCTTTAACGTTTAAATTGAACTCGTTTACATCACGTACTCGTTAAATTACTTATCTATTACTTGTTGATTAATTTTTAACCTATTATAGATAATCTATATCTAAATTCTTATCTTATTTTTTTATAAATCTATACTTAATATTATAAAGAGGAAAGATTTGATTGTTTGTTTGTTTGTTTGTATAAAATAGGCTCCGAAACTACTGGACCGATTTGAAAAATTCTTTTACCATTACAAGCCGACATTATCCGTGATGAACATAGGCTAATTTTTACCGCGGGAAAATGCTTCATTCCTACGGGAAACCGAGTAACAGGACAACGGGTAGTAAAAATTATCCTTCCGCGCTTATCTTTTTCACATAACTTCTAAACGGCTGAACCAATTGGATTAAAATTTTGTATGTGTATTTCCATGGTTTCACAGACACGAATGTATTATATTATATAAAGTTTCGCGGACGAGGTCGCGTGCAACAGCTAGTATATTTATAAAAAATTCGTGTCACATGTTTGACGCCATAAATGAACTCCTAAACTACTGAACCATATGTATATTTGGTTCAACTTAAAATATAGGATATTATATAAATTGCACCCCGGGCGAAGCCGGGGGCGGGTCATTACATTAGTCATTTATTATAATTATGTTTTCAAGTTTTTTATCAATAGAAATTGAAATTTTAATATTTGTTCACATATAAATAATTTTGAATTTTCTTTTTTTAAAATATTCTTTTAAAAATGTGCAATTGTTAGGAAATTTTTTTCACCAGTTTCATAAATATTTTTTGTTATTACCTATAGGTATATTTTTTGTTAAAAAATTATTCGAAACAGTACCTACTACATATATAAAATAGGCAATAGGCTGTAAACGGAATATCAGTTTGTTTATAAAAAAAAACACTGTGCACGTGGAAGGTTACCCTTTAGGAAATGTTAACATTTTCACTTCAAAATTATCGAAAAAACAAGTATAAGTATTATGTTTATTTCCTCAACAAATATTTCAGTAATTGAACAATTATTTACTTTGTCTGTCGGGTTGGTTTAAATGCTTTTATCCGCTTAACGCTTCAGTCAGTGTTTAATTTTTTTTTAAATCCAATATTACTGGGCACTTATGTATAAGGTGTTTATCTAGAATACCTAGCGCTTGGACATGTTAATAAGTGGTGAATTGAAAACCTGAAAAAATTGCGTATTTAATAAATAAATTTAAAAAAATATAGCTCAATCAGTTTTGTGTACTAATGCTAACTACGAGAAAATGAATTACACTTTTGAATTCCGTAGGAAATAAATCTTAAATAAGTACTTAGTAATGTTTTAGCTAATTATTGTGGGTTTAGTTTGTAGTGATGGGAGGAACCAAATAATTAAACATTACAGTTCGTAAAAAGTTGGTTATTCAGTATCCTTTGTATATTGGATTAATGCGTAAACAGGCTAATAGCTCTAATTAATTAAATTGCTGTGGTTATCTGCAATTTCACAATAAAACCTAATATTTTGTGCGTTTTTAATTATTTTTTGAATACAGCTGTCTGGACAGAAATGTAACCTATATGTATTTTATCTTATACTAACTGGTGCCCGTGACTTTGTCCCCGTTTTCTGTTTTCTACAGCCTATGCAAGACAAATTTTTTTTTCAATTCAAACCAGTTAATTCCTGAGATTAGCGCGTACAACCAAACAAACAAACTCTTCAGCTTTATATATTGGTATAGATTATATTATCAATAGGTAATATAGGGGGCTTAAGTATGAAATGGCCATTTTATCGCCCTGGCCCCTGGCCATTTTATTTTAATATTAAAACTGCATGGGGCCAGATTTCAGACTGAAACTTTTATCAAAAGAAAACTATAACATTATAATTAAAAAAAATTTCAAAGATTTTGTGCCTCACACGACTATCGAGCACATTGGAATAGAAATGAATCTACGGAATTCGAAAAAATATTTTGTTCTGACTTGTTGACTTCTTTCAAAAAGGTTAAGCTACAGGGCAAACCCTTAACCCGATCGTCTTTATTTTAGGCTCAAAATGTAGCTGACTAAATTGTCCAGAGGAGCCTTTCTCAAATTTTTGATATCATTCTTCGTTTCCAAAATATCGAGCGCCAAAATTAAAAATTCGGAAATAAGTTCAAATTTTTTCACTATTTCGGCCATAACATTTTTCGTTTTTGAATTTTTCGAAAAATTCTTTACAGCTCTCATGAATACGCGTCTTTTGAGCCCTTTTTGAATATCATATCTTTTCAACTCTCCGAGATATAAAAGGATCACACTTTTTCGTGAAATCGGGGCCTATACTGAAACAATTTTTGACATTGCCAATGTCAAAAATTAATTTTAACTTCTTTACATTCACATTTATCTTTCAACGTGGAGATAGATAGGTACAGGGAAAATCTAAATAATTTTCGAATACGAGCTCCTACGTGAGGCTAACGCAACGCAGCTCTGACAAAGTGGATTCTTTACGATAAATGCAAACGAACAACGTATAGGCTGATCCCAGGTCAAATTTCTTAACAAAGCTCTGAAGCGAAGCTTCATAGAAAGAAGATATGGTAACGATTTGATGGTCACTCCATGGTGTAAATCAATGCAGCTGTCTCGTGACCTATCAAGCAATAACAGCAGATGTCTACTCTGCAGAACTCTGAACAGAACTTGCAGAAAAAAAGCTCTCACTCGTCAAGCTATTATTGCTTCATGATAACTCAAGACTCACTCATCGAGAAATAATTTTAACACTACAAGGACCTGCTGTTAGAAATAATCTGCCATCCTTCATAATCAACTAAAAATTTTTTGCACGGAATTTGTGGAGTCCAGGTCCTCAAAGTTCGCAAAGCTTCCGAGATTATAGGTAATTATAATCTTTATTTCCGACGACCTTTGTTGGAAGGGTAATTACCCAAAGATGACATCTATCCGTTTTGTAAGTATATTCCATACTGACAAACCATTAAATACAAGCAACATTTAGAATATTGAAAAAAAAAATCGTCCATAAAAAAGCTATTTTTTAAAACTAGGTGGGGAAAAATAGACGATGTCTATAGCAAGTAGTCAAAGGCTTAAAGTTGTGGTGGATTTTTTTTTCACTTGGGGTTTAGATGCATCGTCATATCTTGATGTCAGCCATCCACCGATGCAACACCGTAATACCAATGATAATTTCCAAGTAGAAAAGAATCCAAAAGGAAAGGTAAATATTACGTTTGTTAATTGACCAATAAATGAATGTCCACAATACGTTAAGTGCACCAGTAAAAGCAATTCACAATGCACTCGGAACATCGTCCAAGCGGAAAGTTCACAACATTTCCATATTGTTCTATTTCAGTGGCACATTGCAAACTGTTGCCCATTGCGTTTTTCTTTTACGAAAACATTAACTGTCGAAATAACTTGTTTACATTTAAATATAAAACCTCTTTCGTTGGCCATTCTTCTTTAATTGACCATCGCGCTTTATTATACATAAATTAAAAAGCATGCCAGAGAATGGGTAATTGTAATCAGTTATTAAGGCGGGCATTTTCACTCACCTGCGTGTATTGCACAGTGACATCTTCGGTCGGTTGCGTCAAATGTTTCTACATGATAGTGCGGTCCGACGCACGGCCGTTCGCTACGGTAGCCTTCTGATTACTGCCACCGCTGCTAATGAAGTACTAGCACCAATATCAACCTCAGCACCGGCCGTCGTATGCCGATATTGACGATTAGCGGCATCGGCGAAGCGCGAACTTCCTCCCATTGAGCAACATCGAAATCACCAGCTAAGGACGTCTGCTCTCCACACCACATAGCATTCGATGAGCGACGCCATATTGCTTCCGGTCTTCAACCTTCATACTCACTTTCAGTAGCATTCTGCTTTGCTTGATGTAGTGGCTAATGGCTGATAAAGGTCTTAAAAACATAAGGGTGTAACAATTATGGTAAATTGCAAGGGGAAAATGTTAAAAACACAAGATAATGTTGCTGTAACTTCAAAGTGCAAGGAAGGAAAGTGCAAGTAAGGAAATGCAGTAAGCATAGCCAGTGTGCAACTTTGTGCAACTACTCTTCATTAATAGAACACATTGGCTACAATAAATTATCGAACAATGCACAGAAACTATTTTCTTATTACAGACATTTTCTTTAATTATTTATCAAAAAAGATACACTCCGGATGTTTAGAGAATGTTCGAAAATTTGACAATCTGTAAACACTTGTAGAAGTTTATATGGAAAAATATAATAAACAAATGTCATATATCATTATTTTACATGCAATAAAAAGTAGTTATTAAAATTCTCTACGATATTTGTAAGAAACTTTGTGTAAATTGAGGGAAAAAAATATTTATCAGCCCATCTACAAGTTGGATTCGAATATTTTTTTATCCATAAATATTACATATATTCTAGAAACTTATATCAAAAATTCCCCCAAGGAACACAATTTTTGATTAGTTATATAGTAAATTTTCCTCGAGTATAAAAGAAAAATGGAAAATTTTGAATTTGCTGCTATTTACCGCGCGCGCCACAGACATCAATGTTGCCAGAAAGAAATATTTGTATAAGGTGTATCGTTCAAAAACGTAGTGTGTCAGAAAAGTGTTGAAATTAAAAAGTGGCAATACTGTTGTAGTGTTGTCCCGTTCTAACTATATAATTGATAAGAAAGAGACAACAGTATAGTATTGCCACTATTTTTTTACACTTTTTTGACAACCCATTTTTTTTGTTTTTTATTTAACATTTTTTTGTTATTTAAGTAAAGTAAATAAACGACAATAAAATATAGCAGAGCAGTATTATGCAAATATTCACATACATATACTGTGTATCATTTTTGTTAATATAAAATTTAAATATCAAACATTCGGTTTCTGAACGAATGCTCGAGTTCTTAATAACGGTCAAGTCAAATCAAAAATGTTTGATGGTGAAAATTGAACTCAAATCCATTGTTTTTTTTTGTTATTGTGATGTTAATTATTTGAAATAAATTTATTTTAAACTATTTAAGTGATTGATATCTTCTATTATATACCTAGGCTTTTGTCGGTTTTGTGTTAATAGGAATTAGTGCCATAATAAAGATCGTGTTTGGTGACTTTGGTGTTAACAAAAAGAGGTTTCATATTTGCGTGAACAGAAGTTTATAAAGTTCAAATTACAAAAAATTCTTTAATAATTAGTGGAACTTGTATTGTATAACTTTAAGTGGAATTTATAAACATGTCAGAGTTCCAGACTCCAAGAAAAAATAAAACAGCGAACGTTGAAACAATAACTATTCCGCCATCTCCGTTCTTGAATCGTCTGGGATATGGGACAGGTAAACCAATATTCACTTAGTTTTATTTTAAAACCAATTGATGGCAAGTGGCTACCATCGTTTATAACGGGGCCAAAGGCACAGATGCTGTGCTGACCAAAGTAGAGTAGGATAATATAAAGGAATAGCTGGTGCCCGCGACTTCGTCCGCGTTCTCTATAGTTTCACGATCTCAGCCGCATATTTCAGCAATGGACTAATACCATGCGCAGGACGTCCACTGCTGGACATAGCATAGCTCGTTGAGTGACATTGAGCTTCCTTACGCGGCCCATAGACATGTTCCATTAAAATTATTCGAGTCCAAACAATTCTATCGTAGAACTGTTTGGACTTAAGGATGCTGTTATTTCATGTGGTTGTCGTGGGGTCAATTCACGGTTACTATGCTGCCCAAAACACAGTTATTGTACTAAGAATCAGTTTTCTAACTAATAATTTGATCAGTAACTGCTGACTTACTTACTAAACATGGTTTCTTTCTATTCTAGGTGTATCGGTTATGCAGCTTGTCAGGTCACCAAAAGGTGGAGAAATCCGTTCACCTTGGGCCCTAAAAATGTTGAACAAACGAGTGAAACCGTGCAAAGTGTACACGGACAGGTTGAAAGTGGAAGCGGACCTGTTGAAGCGGATGTCCCACCCGAATATTGTGGGCTTTCGAGCGTTCAGTAATAATAAAATTTTGTATTTGGGAATGGAAGCGTGCGACCTGTCTTTGGGAGACATGATAGAGAAGAGAGTTGAGGATAAGCCTGAACCGTTCACTCCAAAACAAATGTTGAAGGTACTGTAGAACTTCAATATTAACATTTTTCATGAAGTATCTTGTTAGCTATTGATGATGACGGTATAGAAGTTTTAATAATGAGAAAGGGTTAAAATTTGTATGAAATTATTCACCTATGGAAAAGGCATTTATTTATTTTATTGCTAAATTTATTAATTTAAATAATTGCTCCATGTATACTCAACAACTCAAGTGTAAATAGTTAATTATAGGGCTTATGTAAAGTATTTATCCGAAGGTGACAGCGGACATTGGCAGCGCTTTAGATTACTTGCACACAAAGATGCAAATCCTTCACGGGGACATGAAGTCCTACAATATCCTCGTCAACGGAGATTTCGCCATTTGCAAACTGTGCGATTTTGGTGTCTCCCTGCCGCTCGATGAAAATGGTGTATTGGATAAGGAGAAGGCCGGAAAAGCTGTGTATTATGGTATGTTTTTTATTTTTACTAGGTACTCTTCTTAATAAAAATTAAACAGTACTTAATCTGAAAACAAATAAACCTAAATAATATATTAAAAATTTGAATTATTCTTTGTGTGCTGTCTTGTTTCCGTGAGTAAGTATGAGTTGAGTTGGTGACCATCCAAAGGATATTCAGTCCCCATCTATACTAATAATATAAAGAGGAAAGATTTGTTTGTTTATTTGTCTGAAACTAACTAAATTCTTTCTCCGTTGAGAAGCTATATTATCGTTGTCATGTTAGTCATTTCACCCATCGAAATAATATATCTCTGCTAGGTTTCATCTTATTTGGATAGATGGCGCTATCTCCCGGGCCAAGCCAGTATTTACTTTTATTTTAGATTTCCCGTAGGACTGAAGCATTTTCCCAAGGTAAAAAGTATCCTATGTTCATCACGGATAATGTCGGCTTCTAATGGTAAAAGAATTTTTCAAATCGGTCCAGTAGTTTCGGAGCCTATTCTATACAAACAAACAATCAAATCTTTCCTCTTTATAATATTAGTATAGAATACTAAGACTAAGTGCAATTGGAATAGGCACCGAGCCATGGAGCGCTCCGGAGGTGATCCACGGTGAAGAAATATCGAGCAAGAGTGACGTGTGGGCCTTTGGACTCACTTTATGGGAGATGATGGCTCTGGCTCCTCCGCACTCCTCCCTTGGAGACGACAGCCTCTCCATGGACGAGTCGGACGACAACTTGTACAATTACGGCACGAGGCCACCAATCCCGGCCTACATCTGCGAGCGGGTCTACTCGGAGCCTCTGGCCATATTCTACTGGTGCACAGCGGAAGTCGCCCACAGACCCACGGGGGCTGCGTTGGCAGAAGCAGCCACTTCACAGAACTTGTAAGTAATATCTTTGACTCATTCCGGTTAAAATTGACTCTTGTCGGTTAAAAATTAACTCAAAAAGACTTAAGTGGATGAAGGTGTTATGTCGCATTTTTGGGTTTTTTCGTTTTTTTGCGTTGATGAAAGTAATATGTCCATATGAATGATTACAGACCTTAAGATTGTCGATTTAAGACATTTTTAGAAAATAAAAAGTTGAAAAGGGTGTTATATAGGTAACTACTGTTAATTTTAAAAAGCAAAGAGTGCAGAAAAGTTTGCTTTTGTCAATGGAAGAGGGAGCTATGTTCACTTTTTTTTAAATTAAATAATAGAAGTGTTTACTTGCTATCATACCATTAATATATTAGGTTGTTTACACAACTTTGCATCACAATTTAGTACAAAAATAAGTCTGTGGCGACTTATATCTTAAAAATTGAAAGTAAAACTTTTCAAAATTGGAATTATGCGACATACCACCTTCATCCAATCCAATTAAGGACAAAAAATTTAAATATTACATACCAATAATTCTGTTTCTAAACGAAATAAATAGATAATAATTTTAAAGTCATTAAAATTAAGTCATTTCATAATTCAACAATAGAAAGAAGAGTGTTCTGTAAATAAAAATAAAAATTTAATATTTTGTGTAAACAACTATATTTTATTTGAGT
Organism: Synanthedon vespiformis; assembly: GCA_918317495.1. Lineage (NCBI taxonomy): Eukaryota > Metazoa > Arthropoda > Insecta > Lepidoptera > Sesiidae > Synanthedon > Synanthedon vespiformis. The sequence goes on from OU906948.1 coordinate 245,859, forward strand.
ATAACATAAAATTAACAAGTGTTTTCTTACATTTAAATACAACAGTTCAGTCACAATTACATACAAACATACATTTTCATTGTGGACGCTTATTAAATGGCACCCAACGTTATTTTCATTACATTAGGATTTTATGTACTTATCTTAAATACTTTTTTTATGTACAAAAGTGAACTTAATTTTTTGCCTTTCAGTTAGTTATGTAACTTTTGAGTTGAGATATGAAGGCAAAAAAAAAAAGATTAAAATAATTAATTATTATAAGCTGGTCATAGTTTGTTTATAGTTGTTAAATAATAATAAAAATTGGATATATATTTGATATGACTTTTATTTTACTTTATAAAAATAATATCTACGATTACTCGATTGTTGACTAAAATTATAATTTTAGTAATAAAATATGCACTAAATTCGTAAAAAAAAAGTTTAATAAATCGACATTTCTTTTTATATTATGAGATTTAAAGAGATTCAATTTAAAAAAAATCTTGCCACTAACATAATGTTGGGTAGATTCATTTAAACCAGTTATTTATTTAAGGTTGCATTAAAAGTCGTATTTAGTATTTAATACAGATTAAGATTTCAGTTCGTTAATTTTATCCAAAATCACATTTTCGTAGTACATGACGTTTTCTTACTCAACTGTCTTATCAATGACCCTGTCTGTATACATAAATAATTAATATATTATTTTATGTATGTAATAAATTATTTTCACTGGTTTAAAAAAAATATTTGATTATAAACTTGGGCTAAGTTGATTTAAACTAAACTAAGTAGTTATAGAAATCGAATTATTTCAAAAAACATTATTAAATAATATTATTAGAAGCCCTCTCTCTACACAGGTTAATAAAAAGATATTAATGCCAAAATAAATTTAAAAAAAATTCTCAAATTTGGAAGACAAATAGAATGTTAGGATAAAAAAAAATGTAAAAAAAATGCTTCCATTTGTTAACTTGAATTTTTTTATCTAAGTTTAAGTTAACACAGGCTGCAGAAAAATCAAAAACTAAAGTTCAATTTTAATTAAACACTGTTTAACTTAACAGTGTTTTTTTTAAACATTGGTTTAAAAGTACTTTTTTGTACTTTATTTTATTCTTTCGTTATTTTCATTTTTATTACAATTTAGACGCGTCCATTGACTAGTATAGCAAACTAAATATGTAAGTATGTATTATATTAAGAAATAACTTAATTACATACTAAATTAGCACCAATAAGTAAATAACTTAATAATAAATTAGAAAAACTATTCGTCGTATTAAATTGTAACGAAAAAAAAACTACAGATTTCTTAATAACTACATAAATACATGAATAATCGTTTTCACAAAAAAACTGTCAGTGGGTGCAACTTTAAAAAAAAATATGAAAATACGGCAAACGTATTATTTTTACAGTTCTGTGAAATAAATTATTTTAAATATTTTTTTTATATATTAATGTTATGTTATTTAGTACACAAATATTTAAAATGTTAGTTATTTGATTATTCTGTAAAATCCTTACATATTATAAAACAAAGTCCTCCGCCGCGTCTGTCTGTTTGTCATCTGTCTGTTACCTGTTTTTCTGTCTGTCTGTCATCTGTCTGTCTGTCTGTCTGTCTACCTGTCTGTCTGTCTGTCTCTCTATCAGTCTGTCTCTTTCTCCGTCTGTCTGTCTGTCTGTTCGCAATAAACTCAAAAACTACTGCACCGTTTTACATGCTGTTTTCACCAATGGATAGAGTGATTCTCGAGGAAAGTTTTAGTATATAATTTACAAAGTTTCCAGGCGAAGTCGCGAGCAGCAGCTAGTTTTAATATAAAACATAGTTAAACAAGGAAATGATAAATATTGATTAAATAACTAAGTACTTATACTTAATAAGTTGTGGCTGGTTTTATATTATGCTTTATGCTTATTTACACTGGTATGTATTATAATATATAATAAATATTTTTTCTATATAAGGAATATTGAAAAGCATAAGAATACCTGAAAAAACATGGCTGTTCCTATAAAAATATTATGTTTCGTGCGAGTGTTTGTTTCTAAAGCGTAATATGATTTTTTTATTATTTTAATGCTATTTTTATTCTATTAGTGAACGTGTGAGGTATCGGTAAAAGCTAATGCGCATGAGTCACTTATCAAAAAATATGTAAAATTTACAATAATCTGCATAGAGCCAAGAAGAAATTTACGTTTGATATTCCCCCATTGACCATTTTCAGCTCTATCCGAATTATTGTAATTTTGTATCTTTTTATATCTCTTTTAATGGGAGGGAAATGCATTAGCTGGGTTGAGTTAGATGCGCATGAGCTGAAGGCGAGTGTGGTTGTGGTGGAGAGTGGTTAAGGCTGCTCGAGTTCCCTCTGCAAGGAGCGAAGATAGTGGACGACGTCGTGTCGTCGTGCGCGCGCGGCGGCTGCGAGCGGCGTGTCGCCGGCCGCGTTGCGCAGGCGCAGGTCGGAGCGACGCGCCAACAGTCGCACGCATGACAGCTGGCCGAACATCGCCGCTCCGTGCAGCGCTGATTGCCCGTTCGGCAACAGACCTGCAACACACCATTTCATCATAATTACACATTACACATCATGTCATAAATATGTTTAGCCAATGCAAAAATGCACTGCTCGTAGTTACAGGGTACACTGTGTTTTGCAGTTATTTGGGTAATCCGTTTGGCGGCAGTGACCAAACTCCTCCCCGTGAAACAACAATGCCTATATTGTTGTTTCGATTAGAAAATACTCTGGTATTTTTCTCAATCTCATCCTTAATTTTATTTGCCTACGCACGTCAAAACTACTAAAACCTGGGGGCCCCAAACTTTGTCGCTTTGCGAAAACCTCATAAAATATAAAAAAAACTCACCTAAGTTTGGGGAGTACTTGAGTAGCTCCGTGACGACGGCCGCGTGGCCTTTGTGCGCCGCTTTAAAGAGAGGAGTGGCGCCGTCGTGGCGCACGTGGTCGACGTGCGCACCGTGCGCCAACAGCGTCCGCGCCACGCGCTCGTGGCCGCACTGCGCCGCGATCCACAGCGGAGTGGCGCCGTCGGTGCGCGCGCGGTCCACTTGCGCGCCGGCGCGCAATAGCGCCACGGCCACGTCCGCGTGCCCGTTCTGCGCCGCGATGAAGAGCGGCGTGGCCGCGTCGCGCATCGCGGCGTCCACACGCGCGCCCCGCGCCAGCAGCTCGGACGCGAGCGCGGCGTGTCCGCACTGACACGCGACGAAGAGCGCGGTGCCGCCGTCGGCGCTGGCCGCGTCTATGGCCGCGCCCGCGTCCAGCAGCAGCCGCGCGATATCCGCGAAGCCTCCCTGCGCCGCGAAGAACAGAGCGCTGGTGCCCGTCGTGCGAGTGCAGGCGGGGTCCGCCCCTTGCGCCAGCAGCTCCCGCACGCACTCCGTGTGGCCCATGGCCGCCGCTAGGATCAAGGGAGTCGTGCCGTCCTGAAACATGTATTTTATGCTTAGAAATAAATTAGCTTTTCAGAGACATTCTGCTTAACGTTTATTAGCATGTATCAATTTAATTTAGCTAGCCACTAAAGAATGCCTCAACAGTTAATGCTTTTCTTATATCAATATTTCGTTCATACATTTAACATTTGAAAAAACAAAGGACTTTAAACCCAAAAAACCCTCACTAAACTAACAAAGATATATATATTTTTATGATACAGGATGGCAGTCAAATTTCAGTGTGGCTATAGCCACTAAAGTTCATATGGATGATCAAATCCAATTCAAAATAATCCATCAAAAATATGAGTGTTAGCTTGTGAATGTTATCATACATATAAACTGTTCGTTGTTCACTCGTGGATCATAAACGTATTCCTATTAAGTTTTATTTATAGCATAACATAAAAATGCTTCTAGTTTTATTTGATTGAAAACTCGTGGGATTATTTCGGACAAAAGTAGGACAAAGTAACAAATTATAGTCTCGGGTCAAACTAAATATAATGCAACTATTATATATTGCATACAGTAGTTTAACATTGGTTCAGTAGTCAGTATTATTATTATTTTAAAAATAGATTAATAAATAATAGTAACGTCCTTGTCCCTAAGTTATTATATTCGTTTGTTATTTTATTAATATTCACAAACCAATTATCAGGTTTCTAGCACATATGATATAAAGTACTTACCTGTTTATAATGTCGAAATATTTTAGCTTTTTTTTAAAACTGTTGCACTTTTTGGCCGTGTATCTCTTAATGGTTGTTTAATTAAGAAGACTTTATAAAAAAATAACATAGGCAGGCATACGTAAGAATTTGATCATACGTGTAATGTTAAATATAAAGTAACTTTAAGGGAGATACAATTATAATCCGGGAATACAGGAAGCAGAAGTATTTGTCATAACTCACTGGTTTGGCAAGCCTAACTTATAAATTAACTAGCTGTCGCCCGCGACTTCGTCCGCGTTATAACAGAAAAAAATAGCCTATCCTGTGTCCTGTACGTCTAAATTTTTACCTACCAAGTTTCATGAGAATCAGTTAATTCGTTTAAGAGTTATGGAGGAAAATACAATACTTACACTTACAGATCTATTATTAGGATTGATAACGTGGCCATCTAAAGACGTAGTATACGTCCGTCTTATTGAGAACTAGGTTTTGCTACGGTCTTTCCAGGATATAACAGTTAAGTGACGGCACAAATGGTAACTTACCCGATCTCTAGAATCGATGTGAACCTTCCCCGTGTCGAGCAACTGCCGGAGTCGGTCGCAGTCGCCTCGCAACGCCGCCAAGTGGAACTGGACATCGGTGCGGGATTCTTTCTGGAATTACAATATCACTATTCACTATATTATTTACTAGGTGTTGCACGCGACATCGTCCACGTAACTTTATAAAATATAACACACACATGTCTGTGAAACCATGAAAATACACATACAAAATTTCAACCCAATCGGTCAAGCCGTTTAGTAATTGACATCGACAGCAGCTCCATCTACCGGGTCCAATTGTATTTTTAAATCATCGAAATATGCATATAAAATATCAACCCAATCGGTTCAGCCGTTTAGAAGTTATGTGAAAAAGAAATTAAGTACAGAAGGATAATTCTTACTACCCGTTATCCTATTACCCGTTTTCCCGTAGGAATGAAGCATTTTCCCGCGCTAAAAGGTAGCCTATGTTCATCACGGATAATGTCTGCTTCTAATGGTAAAAGAATTTTTCAAATCGGTCCAGTAGTTTCGGAGCCTATTCAATACAAACAAACAAACAATCAAATCTTTCCTCTTTATAATATTAGTATAGATTACGAAGCCAACACCAATATACAACAATCCATATACTTATTATTCATATTTAAACAATTTTTTATAATATTGTATACCTACTCAACTTATTGGCTAACTCAGCATGCATTAAAAACGAACACAAGACATACACAAAAGACATTTTCGGTTTTTTTTTGCAAAATTAAACTAATAAAAAGAAAACTAAAAACGACTAAGTATCTCTTAAGTATATGTATAATGACCGATTCAATAAATGAAGAAATTATAACCATAAAACACAGATATAAGTAATAACATAATTATAACTTATTTTATTGTAGGTATAAGATACCAGATAAATTAAACACAATAAAATGAGAAAATGCGAACATATACGTGATTAACCAGTGGTTAATGAAAGAGCTACAAAATTGGCTCGTTGCATCGCGTTCACATGAATATTATTTGCATTTTTGCAAATGAGTGGTCCGATCGCGATCGTATGTCTAGCGGCCAGTTCCGCTAGATCGGACAGTTCTAACAGTTTCTCTCTTGGGTTACTTATTGCGGTTATGATTTCATATGTTATCAAATACGATCTAGAAACGTTTCAGATCGTATTAACTGTGTGTAAGCAAGTAAACTTACACTGGTTAAATCTTTACATGGGTTTAAAGTACTAATATTGTAATATTTATCTAATAGCTCGCCACTCCTCTAATTATAGGTAGATTGTAATTTTTTATAGACCTAATTAAAGCCTAATTATGATGTTTTATATAGGTAATTGAGATAATTATGAATTATAGTCGACTTGGTAATAAATAACCTTTTGAAAAAAGTTCGAGTGCTAATTTTAGAAGCACAAAGGCGGGTGAAACCCCTAGTATACTTACTCGATAACAGTAAAATAAATTTGTTAGGTGTTAGCCGATAGGTGACGATGTACGAACATCATCGCCTATCGTCTATCTAATGTTTGTTATTTGAAACTAATAATAGTTTTACGATCCATTGATGGTGTTGCGGACTAGATAACGCATTCTTACGACACGAGTAATTAAATAAAACGTTTTGCAACTACACATTATTTGGTACGCACCAACTTAGTACATTTCGTAACAATGAATACTACTTAATCTATGTCTATGTAATATATTATGTTACCTACAAATTAAGTACTTAGTTACTTACATTTAGATATGTGTATGTAGATACGTCTATATATTTTGATTTGTCTAAAAGCAGCCTATATTATACTTAACAATTAATTATATATATACTAAACTATACTTTTTGCCCGCAACTAAATCAGAGTATTTTGTAAAATTATAGCAGTTTTGTGTCACCAAAATAAGTATTCATTGTTATAGTTTCACATTTTTCATACCAGTATAAGATTTACTTAATTTAAGTATATAATATAAAAATGGGTAACCTATAACTAAAGTGAAAACAATCCCTGTACATTAGTTTCTGAAACGATTTTTTTATATACCTATTTTATGTAAAATTTATATATTTTTATGTAAAATAGCCATTGAAATGACAATTTTATTGTTATATAAGTATCAATAAAAAATTGTAAGTACAAACAGATAGGAAATTATTTTATTCACTTTCGAAATGATTGTCCAAATAGAATGATAGCACTGGTTTAATTAATAATACTGGTTTAATTAATAATACTAAACAAAGTAAGAGAAATTTTCTAAAATAAGATCGTCGTCGAACCATTATAATGCTTCCGTGGGTGTTTGTGTTTATAACGGAATATGTTCACGCGATAATAATAATCGCCAGCAATCATTATTACGACGACCACTGAGTTCTATGTTGTAAGAACCACTAAGTATCCGATCACTATCTTTTGCTTTCTTTTGCAACTTGTACCTAGGAAAAAATACAGCAAATAATATTCCAATATGATAGCAGAAGAACAAGAAAGTGTAATATTTTTTTAATACTTAATAAATGCATTATTTTCATTATCTACTCATAAATATATAATATACAATACAATGCCGCGGGCGCCCAATTTTTTTGATATTTTTTAGTTTTAGATTTTAGTTTAGTTTAGTTTTATTTAGAATTAATAATTGTATTTTTAATGTATTATTATATGTATATTTATATTGTTTATTACTTAACAACGTTTACAGGTGTCTCTATGGGCATTATATATTAAGGTTTTTTAGTTAAAAAAAATATTCAATCTTTATAATCATCGATTTATGCTAATATATTTTTGTCAAGCGTTGATTTATTTATTTTTATTTTTAAATAAACCTCGGGACTCACGGGAACATAACTTTTTCTGGATGAAACGTATCATATGTCTTTTTTTTCTATATTCCTGACAACGTGTATGCAAAATTTCATGACGATCATTGGCGGTCGTCGCGTGGCAACGCGTCGTCATGCGGTGGCATAGCATAAAGAACTTATATTGTGATAAATAAAAAATTAATAACAGGAATTAGTGGCCTACGTATATTTAAGTAAAAGTGTTGGTGGTTTTCTAAAAAGGTTTTAGCTGTAGACAGACGATTTGGTCCTGTTGGTTGGTCTCATTGGGATTTACTCATTAGACATCATTCATCAATCATCACATCAGTCATCAAACGGACACGCTTTAAAAATGACAGTTGTACTCTGTGGAGAAGTTTAAAATAACGCAGAAGCTATTTGAAGAATTTAAAGAAGCTGTGTTAGAGCAGACTTTTCTGTCTTTAAAATTATAAAAAAATATTTGTTGACATTGGAAATGGTCTTTTCGTTAGCTGTAAGGTGCAAAAAGAATTTTTCGAAAAAGTCAAAAACGAAAAAAGTTATGGCTATACTAATATTATAAGAGGAAAGATTTAATAATAATAATAATAATTTATTTCCAAAGAATCAAAGCAACCCCACACTAAGCTGTGCTTGTATCGTGGATTGTACAAGTACCTAATTAATCTACATAAACCTAATATAAATACAAAATTTTATACGTTGAATTAATAATAAATAAGATTGACACAATTACTAACAATTAGAGAACAGAATTACTAAACATTTGATTGTTTGTTTGTTTGTATAGAATAGGCTCCGAAACTACTGGAGCGATTTGAAAAATTATTTTACCGTTAGAAGCCGACATTATCCGTGATGAACATAGGATACTTTTTACCGCGGGAAAATGCTTCATTCCTACGGGAAATCTTAAATAAAAGCAAATACTAGCGGCTTGGCCCGGGACATAAAGTTACGCGGACGAATTTGCGTGCAACAGCTAGTAACTAAGTAATATAAACATAACAAGTGCGTCGTTACTAAATCTCGTGAATAACATTAAGCAAAGATAATACTAAAAATAGTTGAAGTTAGTAGAGCGTGAAGTAAATATAATATTATGCGGCGCCGAAACACGAATATATTAATATAAAGTGAAAATTAAACGAAAATCCTTCGCCCATAAACCACTAATGCAATATTACCTACAATTAAAATTCCATGAGTTAAATTGGCAAAACAAACTTCATAAAAAACATTAGGTAATGGTACAAACTACAAATATTTAGAACTTTTCTAATTAAATAATTAATTAATTTTAGGTTTTTATTTGTTCCCTCACAGTAGGCATCTATCCTCATTTATAAGGTGTTTTTATTTCGTTTATAAATAAATAAATAAAACAAAAAGTATTAAATTATCTTGATTAGTATCTTCATTAATAAGTAAACTAATGTTTACAAAAATTTCAGATTATTAAATAATGTAAATCTCCCATTTCAAAAAGTGGGGCAACAATCCCATATTTACCCTATTAAAAGGATAACACGACGAGGCGACGGGTCTAAAGCCGACGACCGACTATGGTCCATAAGCCAGCGACAGATTTTCATGACCAATTTCCTCCCAGTCGATAACTCGTAAAATGACTGAGAGAGTTGTATCATGAAGCGTTGTGAACGTCAGCTGCGGCTCCGATGGTGGGTTGAGCAGTAGAATGGTAGCCGCCCACGCACACAATAAAAAAAAATTAATCATTTATTTCCGATTAAAAATTCATCAAATTATAGATAGCCTAATATTTTAAAGAAACAAAATTGTCAGCTATTTATAAAATGGTGGATTATGCGTCTGCAGGTCACACGAATATATACGTGTTCAGTGATTACCTCCCAATAGAAAATTTATCACATGATAGTTTATGTATTACTGTTAATAAATAAAAAAGTCAGCTGGCTATATCTTGGTGGAATGCTTGTCAGCTGATGCTCTGAAAGTGTAACGGGCTACCACTGCTCAACCCACCATCGGAGCCGTAGCCGACGTTCACAACGCATCATGATACAACTCTCTCAGGCATTTTACAAATTATGGACTGAGAGGAAATCATTGACGAAATTAGTGCCTGGCTTACGGACCACTATTGCCGTTGTTGTCTTGTTGCCATCACCTACTAAAAATGTTTTATGTTGTTAAATTTGAAGACGGACGTAGTCGTGAAACACGTGGATGGAGCTTATCAAAAATGAAACAAAATCTTTCTAACCGTTTGGCATTTAACCGCCGGTCAACCGTGACGCGACCGCCATTTTTTTGTTGTCAGACGTGACTTGACGTTGACGGCTTCGAGCGGATGTAAACAACTCTCTATTTCGATGTTACGTCAAAATCGGTTATTGTAGAGCGGCGGCCTTGTAGGTCAGAACTCAGACCCCAATATACCTTTTTTGGTATTACACACTTATTTATTTCTCTTTAGTAATTCTAATAAGCTGCTATTAACTAAATTAGTGTTCGTCTACTATTTTAGTAGTTTAACTAACATATTTTCCAGAGAACTGTAAGCGCGCGAGTTCATACGAAAAATAGAAATAGGACAAATCGCGCTCGCTCGCTCGCGAGTTAATTATATGCGGGTTGACCAATAATAAGTTTTTAATTTTTTTATTGGTAAGGACTTCCATAAAAAAAACAAAGAACTCCATTTAATGCATGTCCATTAAATGACAGTTTTGAATAAAATACAAAAACAATTTGCTAGATTGTCGGTTTCTCTGTTTGCATAATAAATGAGACCGCAGAAAAGTCGTTCAAGTGAAATCATCATCAGCGCTATTATGTGTGAAAAATCGTCATTTACAAAGTGACAAGATCTCGCATGTAATTTTCTATTATTTACAAATTAGAAAACAGCAATGGCAAGTATTTTAAATTGTTATAACAATATTTCACTTTAAAACAATCGACAAGTTATTCTGAATTAATTTTTCTCTAAATACAAACAGACAACAAGTTTGTATGTAGAGACAATTTTCGAAAATTCTCACCCTATTCAAAAAAATCTTTCATCAATAGTTGTAATAGAATTTAAGGATGGACTTAGGCTAAATATTTCAATGGGGCATCAGCTATCTAAAAATAAAGATAAAAAGCTTGGCAAAAGTTAAATGCCAAGCCTCAATTTATTGCCAAGCCAATACTCAATTACAATTTAGTTTTTGAATTTTTTATTTTGGACAAAAATTACGACTTCGAGCGGGTCGCAAAGTTTAGCGCATTTCAAGTTAAGCTTTTCTAGGCCTCTCCCACGTAATATTCAAAATTTAGCTTTCGTTCACTTTCTTTTCCAAATGTATATTGTGACTGGTCTATTATCCTTTCTTATGCTCATTTGCAGTACCTATAGCGTAACCTGTTTTGATATACCTCTAGGTAAGTACGTACCTAGGCGGCGGAGAGAGAGCGCGAGGACGACGTCCTGTCCCATCCCCTCCGTCGCCGACGAACTGGACGCAGGCGGCTGGCATACGCTCGCCACCTGGATCTTGACAGGATTAGGGTGGTAGATGGGGACTCTACCGCCCGCTTCATCCTGAAGGGCACGGCGCACTTTGGCAGTTCGGGTGCGCCGTCCCAATGAGCAGTGTCCGGTTATGGACCCCTGCGGCGGAGTTGCGGAAGAGTGTTCGCTCGACCTCGCAACTTCGCCTTATAGCGGACGCGAAGGACGCCAAGAGGTTTAGTCGGTAGGTCTTCCCCAATACCATCTCGGGGTAGGAGTCCGATATAACCCACCGGTCTGTCTAACCACATAACCACCAGGCCGGTGGGTATCCATGATGGATTCCTCTTGTAAAAAAAAAGGTAAGTAGGTAACCTAATCCATTCTGTGACTACTTGTAACCTTGAGAAAAAAATTCCAGTTGGAAACTACTGCATTATACTGTTATCTGAAAGATTTATAAAGAGATGCGGCGTTAGGCACTTGTATATATGCCTACCTACGTATGTTACACTTATAGCAGAAGCAAGCATGTGACCTACTAAGTGTTTTATCGGCTACAGTAAACTTTCTCCATGACATCAACCTAATAAACACGACAACGCAAAGGATAATGACTGCGATGAAGGCAGTTTTTTTATTTATTCATTTACTAGCTGGCGTCCGCGACTTCGTCCGCGTTAAGGAAAAATGTAACCTATCCTGTGTCCTGTACGTCTAAATGTTTATATACCAAGTTCCATTGATTCCATGAAAATCAATTAATTCGTTTAAGAGTTATGGAGGAAAACACACACAATACCTATATATATACTTACTTATATACACTTACAGATTGATTATTATAATATTGAATATATAAACATAAATAAACCTAACAGAATAAATATTTTTTGCAAATTTATAGAATGAAACTTATGCATTTTTGCTTATCTTTAATCCTAATATGATCGGCACAAACTTACTTTGCTTGTCTCATGGGCGATGGTAACCATCTACCATCAAGTGCGTTAAGATGTCTGACGACCTTTGTATATAAAAGAAATTGCTTAACAATACAACACTAGGTTGTGACTAAGGGCCTCTTTCACCAACTACAAGTAAAGTGTTGATACTTTACTTCAAGAAATATTTTTATGTTTTACTGCATCCTTCGATAGGCGATTTTTTTTATTATTTTCTTTTTAATGTTTGGGACTTTTACCGTACAAACAAAGGTATATCAGCTCCATTATCCCCGGTTACCAGTGACTTTAAATGACAGTTAGCCTACTTGACACATGGTGAAAGAGGCCCTAAGACTTTAAAGTTTGCAAAGAATTCCCACGAGTAGCGGACGCGGGACATGTTTTACAAGTTTTTTGTCACTTTTTGTGACACGAATAAGGCTTCAAATTGATGGCTTCTTGCGAATACATTCCCAACACTTAAAATGCAACAAGAGTCTATAATTGCACGCCGGAGTCAGTGTAAGGTCACACACAACGCGGACGATGAGTCAGTTATTCTAAGCGAAAGTGGTGCCTTGTTGCGAGTCTCCAGCCATATACTTACCAACTACCGATCTTACGAAGCCTCACCAATCACTTTTAAATCCTTATAATCTATATAAATAAAAATCCTTTACTTTCAAAAGGTCAGATTTTCAATAGGTCAGACTTTCAAATGGTCAGATTTTCAATAGGTCAGACTTTCAAATGGTCAGATTTTCAATAGGTCAGACTTTCAATAGTCAGACTTTCAAATGGTCAGACTTTCAATAGTCAGACTTTCAAATGGTCAGATTTTCAATAGGTCAGACTTTCAATAGGTCAGACTTTCAATAGGTCAGACTTTCAATAGGTCAGACTTTCAAATGGTCAGTTTTTCAAATCGTCAGACTTGAATCCCTAAATGTGTTGCTAAGCGCAAAACTCGAGAACGACTGGACCGATTTGGCTCATTTCTTTTTTGTTGTGTTCGATGAAATCTGAGGAAGGTTCTTATGGAGAAAAAAAATACGAGGAAAAATTAAAAACAATAATTTTCTTTTCCATACAAACCACTCTGTCCCCAGCTATCAAAGAGATTATTTGACGTCAAACAAAACAAAGGCGCGTTAGTATATAGTAGATTTTAATTCTGTCTTCACTCATGGATAGAGGGATAAATAGGGTTTGTACGTAAAAAAAAATGCACCCCGTGCGAAGCTGGGAGCAGGCCGCTAGTTAGCTATAACAAGTTGTGTTTTGTAAAATAGATGCATTGCAATGATGTGACACAGTCATAGGAATATACAAACTCTTTCTAAGCTTTCATGTGCCAACGCTGGACACTGGGCCACTCTTATGTAACAACTAACTGGCGCCCGCGACTTCGTCCATGTTGAAAAAAAAGTATTATATCCTATGTCCTGTACGTTTAAATGTTTATCTAGCAAGATTCATGAAAATCAGTTAATTCGTTTAAGAACATACGTATACATACAACACTTAGGTACACTTATAAAAAATTTATTATTAGTATGATGATTGATGACTAGCTTTTGCCGACGATTTCATCCACGCCCCTTTTTCTTAAGTCTTAATGCTTCTTCTTAATCTTTATTTTTATATTTTTATCGGGCTATAAATATTTTATTTTCATTTTTAAATGATCCACCGGAAGCTGTACTTTTTTTCTGATTTCTGACTCTGATTTTTATTTTGATTTGCAATAAAGAAATTGTATTTTTGTGGTAAATTATATTTTTCGGATTAAGAAGATATTATATTACATTACGTGAATATGAAGAATGTTTCAAAAGACATTAGACTAAAATGGTAGGTAAGTAGGTACGCGAAATGTATGCGATTTTTCAAGGTCTTGCTTTGTTTTTAACAGAAGGATATTTTAAATTCCTACTAAGTAAAGAACGTGATATCTGAAAAATTTTCCTCACTTGGAATCTTATCTTTTAGCACAGACATTTACTTAAAGCGTCACTACTTTGAGGCTAATTTGAATTGCAAAACTGGTCTCAAGTTCCTACTCGTTTATTTCTTTATTTTATTTTTAAATATTTCCAACTCATGTACGAGTAGATCTTTATTTCAAATTTTTTTAAGTAAATTAGACAGTAGAATTTTTGGTTTCACTTCTGAATCGTATTTTACTAGACTTTGACTTCATCTAATGTTGATGTACGTAATTCCTAACTATTGTAAAAACAGTTTTAGAATTTAAACTAACATTGTACATTGTATCTATTGGCGTTTGTACACGAACATGCTCTATTTTAATCTCGTGACGTCACAGAAGACGTATAACATTTCATGTTAGAAAAATAGCAATCACACGCCTACAAAGAAAACATCTTTGAGTTATTTTTCTCAAAATTCTCAGTCAGTCAGTCAGTTAAGCATGATTAATAATTGTTAAAAGGTGATGGGTTCAACGACCCGTTTGGCCGTGCCCTTTCTTTTTGTTCTCATCCAACAATGCATCCGAGCAGCTGTCTGAATGCTTGCATAACCCTCTCCCGCAATCATGCAACAGTTCACAGTAATGCATTGGTTGCATATATATTGTCACATGGCACAAACAAACGAATGAAAAATTCCTAACATTATTTTGTTAGGTATGTGAAATGTTCTGCGAAACGTAAGTCATTTGAAAGACTGAAGGCGGAATAATGTCTGACCTTGAGACGAGGACATTATGAAAACAACAATGAAACCAATATAATAATATATATAAGTCAATCGAATGAAACAGAGACTATATATAATATGTATAATAATTAGTAATATTCAATCTATAGTCCCGCTCGTAGGAAAAAAAAGGACTCGAGCTACATTTTTCTTTTTCAATGCGGACGAATTTGCGGGAACTAGCTAGCTAAACATATATGCTATGCGTTGTAATATATAATAAATAAATAAAAACATAAATAAATATTTAATCTTGTCAATCGAAACAAAAGTTCCAGTAGAAAATTATAGTTAATCCGCATTGCTTGACCTCTCTCACTGGAAATATGCCAAAGCGCCTCTACAGTATTTTCCCTATATTTGCGGACTAATGTATTATTTTTTCGTGAATCTACAACGCAGATGTGAAATGCTAACTTCATTTATAAACTGATTCTTGTTGGTGTTTCTAAGTATACACAATTACACAAAGAACTTTCAATTTCTATATGAAATCAGCATCAATAATGGATGGTATGGCAATCAAGTATTTTTCTCAATAATTCGATCTCAGTTCATGTCAGTGTATAAAGAACTAGCCACAGAACAAGGCAAAGGCACCAAAACCAAAATATGTATGATTTTCATGAAACTTGCTAGATAAACATTTAGACGTACGAGACACAAGATAGGCCACTTTTTCTTTTTTAACGCGGACGAAGTCGCGGGCGCCAGCTAGTAAGTCGTATTATGGTCACTCGTAGCGTAGCCCTATTCAGAGTAGCTACAAAGCTAACAGGAGTTAAATGTAACGGGTACTCGATGCTGTAATTTGTAATTACAGAAAACGGTCGCCAACCGGTCGGCCATGATTGCGTAACTGTAGTTAATTGACAGATTGTAGTTTTTATAGCATGACCTACACCATTCACTGCTTCATTAGGATAAACAAATCGTAAAATTCAATTGTCAACAAATAACCTGAACTTAAATATCTTAACATTTCTCTTTACATTACATATAGTATGTAATTTAATAATAAATTATCTATATATTATTATCAATGTC
This sequence comes from Synanthedon vespiformis, assembly GCA_918317495.1. Taxonomy (NCBI): domain Eukaryota; kingdom Metazoa; phylum Arthropoda; class Insecta; order Lepidoptera; family Sesiidae; genus Synanthedon; species Synanthedon vespiformis. The sequence goes on from OU906948.1 coordinate 261,617, forward strand.
TGTCGCTAGATGAGCTGTCCAATTTATGAGAAGGTGAATTGATTAAATTAAATAACATTGTCAGAGGAGTTATTTTAATAAGTTTACGGGTACGATCTACTAGTATATGAACCATAAATGCACAGACATGATAATTTATCATTACATAATATTAATATTGACGTATGTTATAAAAGAGTGGGTCCCCTGGCAAAGGCAGATAACAACGAATCGCTTTTTGTATTTTATCTATATTACTATCAGCATTAAAGTAAATGACTATAAATAGTTAGGTGAAAATGAGAGATCATATTGAAAAGTTTCGTCATAAATGTCATAAGTGTCAAAGAAAAAACTCAATTCCTATTAATATCTAAACAATGAAATAAAGGCTGTATATTCAGCGTTAGAACATTCGATACACCTTAATACCAAAATGAAAGAAACGAAAAATATCAAAGTTATTTGTTTTTATATTCGCACATTAATGAGGGGCAATCACGCAATAAAATTTTAGTAAAAATGTTTGTAAATTATAAATAAATTATGCTTTTCCCTACACTAATAGGTTTAGTTTTACTTTCGTTACGGTAAGTATTTCTTATTCTCGTAGCTCGTTTGTATTTGATCGATATTGTTTTTTCGATGTCATAGTGGAGTTACTGTGTCAACAATTGCTGATATAATACATGAAAAACTATGAATCTTAATATCTGACTGTACCAAGCATCTATAGTAGGCGTGGCTAAACAACATGACCTAACCTACAGGCTAATCTATACAGATTTTTATAACAGAATCCCAGCAAAATTAGCTTGACATTTTAACTTTTCAGACAGGTAGTAATTATTTTTAACCAGAGGTCTCGGGCTCTCAAAGTAAATTATTTGTGGGGGTTACATTCAGTTTAGGGACCGTAGATTTGAAAAATAAAATTATATTTTTTAAATAAAATTCACAGTAGGTCACAATTTAAAGGCGTGATTTAGTTTGTGTTACTATAATTATTGTTTAGGATGATTTCTTATTAAAAATTAAAAAAATAATTTAATAGCAACTTTCATTTAATAACCATGTGACTAGTCTTTAAAATGGCATTTGGTTTAGTGATATTCAGCACGTGAATGAAACCTACACCACAGCAATGAAAGAAGAAAAATTACGCTTTAAACGAAAGTAAATGGTTTGACGTGAGTTATTTCGAAACAGGTACATTAAAGTTTATAAGGAAACAGTCTCTAACGAAATGTTTCCTCAAACATCAAACGTCCGTTGAGAGTATTTAGATCAACTCGTCTTGCTCAAACAAACCAAAGGCATTGTTTAGACTTTAGATCGTGGAAATAACGAAAGCTGACAGATGGAAAGGAGATCTATTTTCTAATAATAAAGTTATAAAAAAATCAAAGTGGGAATGCACTTGAAGAAAGCAATAGTTCCTTATTTTTGATTTGAACAACTCTAGATGCACTAAGATGTTTTTCGAATTTTAAGTTTTCAGGTCAGCACTGCAGATAGGGATTTAAATTGTAGAATACTAGAACACAAGATGAATATTTATGGCAATTATATTTAATGCCACAAAAGATACAATTTCTTTAAAGAGCCAAGTTAAATTAATGACCTAAAAGATTGCATTTATTACACTGTTGCCAGGCGAAATGTCTCAACTAAAATCTAAACTAACTAAATTCTAAGCTTAATACAGCAGTTTTTATTTTAAAACTCGTGTTTTGATTTTAGTGGAATGTTAAAAATGCAAAAAAAAGTATTATAAGTGTAGGTATCAACCATTGATCTATTCTTATTAGTCTTTGGTATCAACCTGTTAGGCAGGTGGTTGTCGTCGCTAGTAAACAGAATTGACATAAGAGGGGACACCAGGCCGCTTCAACCTTAAATTATTGGCGCACTGTAAAACTTGTACTGTTATTTCACGGAAATTACTTTGGAAATGGCTACTGCCGCTACATGCTCTTTGTACTTTATGACTGTGGAACAAATAACGTAGAACTCTAAAGTCATAAAATTGGCAGACCATTTGACGGCTGTAAAGACCCTTAGAAGATTTCGGTGAAACAATAGCTTGTGTGAAACCATTGGTCGAGTTATCAAAGTGCTGGCTTTAACGTTCTGTCTCAAGGGTCCGGGGTTCAAATAAACCAATTTTCATAGTTGGCTCTAGTATAAACCTGGAAAGTATTGGCAGGGCAGTAACCAAGACCATGAAATATGAGTTTTGATTAGTGACAGAGTGAGTAAGAGATACCTTAACGTAGTTTTTAAGATTCAGGGATATTGATTGCCTTGATTTGGTGCATTTTTATAACAATACTCTAGGTAAAGTAATAAAGTGTATGCAGTGGCGTACATTAAAACTTTGTGGGTCGATATAAATGCGACAGTCGAGACTGTTATAGATATACACTTTCAGGCCTTTCCTTCGCCCCAACGAGTTTATGTTGGCTTGCAACTCCTATAACATAGTACTGAGCGTTAGACTAAATTAGTCTTTGCCTTCTATTAGATAAAGTGCATAATGAACAAACTTCATTTGCCACTAAGCATATTCACATATAGGTAAGTGAGGATTCATTGTATTATTCATTCAAACCTCTCTGGAAAATCCTTGTATTACGTATCCTTATTTACTTACGTAAATTTATACAAAAATATAAATATTTTAATAAAGTAATAATTTTAATTATTGAGTATAATCTTCTTCGCGATTTCTTTCGCGTTCCTATTATACGTCCTTCTCTTCCATTACCTCTGACAATGGGAATCCAAAATTTTAATGGTCATTGGTTGAGAAGTTAAGGCCTTAATTAAAACGTCAACTAGAAATCTCACTTTTTAATATTTGTAGCCACTAACCAACGAGTATTTCCTTTACCTACTGGGTAATAGAAGTAGATATTCAGATTTGAGTAAGTATTTAGACACGGTTGACGTAATCTCAACCAAACGGACTGAAGGATAACGACTTTGTGACAATAAGAACTCGCGCTATCAGAAATGCGGTCACTTGATATTGACGACACGTTTGGTCTAGTGGCTAGTAACCCTATAGCTGTTAACCAAACGGTCGCGGGTTCGAATCCCGCTAGGGTCAAATGTTTATGTGTTAACATTTACCTTTGTACCTGAGTCATGGATGTTTTGTATTTATAATATGTATGTATTTACAAAAAAGAAGTAATCTATGTATGTAGTATATCAACTGTCTGGGTATAAATAATACAAGCATTATTTGCTTAGTGTGGAACTAGATGGTGCTGTGTGGAATGTGTGTCATATTTATTATATTATTAACTGTGAATGGTGGATTTAGATGTATATTAGGTATACTCATAATATTCCCACTCCCTATAATTTTATACTCACTATAATATTTTAAGGCCTCAGTAATTTTATACGAATTCATTTTTGAACTTGTTATAAAAGATATAACTTGTTATATTTATTTTTGATATTAGACCTTGAATATTTATATTTTGCTAAGAAAATAATCTTAGCATGAAAAGCCACCCAGCAGCAAGTGGATCTATCAACAACGTCAGCCTGTCTATCATCATTCACATAGAAAAAAAATGGTATTTAAATGGTAAGCGCCTTTGAGGATGCGGAATGTGGAAAAAGACCTGGGCCTGTATTCTGTATGCCAAATACGATTCCACACTCTTGTCTTACTTTTTCAAGAAACGTCATAAATAAAATAGTACACTGTGGATTCTGTGAAATCATAACGTGCCATATATAATATGCCTTGGGGCATCTGAATAGAGACATAAGAATGCAATGACACGACAAGGAAAAACATTAGACATGTTTTGAAAAAGTAAGACCAAGAGTGTGGAATCGTATTTGGCATACAGAATCAGGGCCCTGATTGATTAAATTGAAGAAAACTTATTTTCATAGTTAACATAAAATAACTTAATTATTTTTTTATAGAAAATAATAAGTCAGTATTATTAGCAGTACGACAAGAGCAAAGCTAATAAATCAGTAGTATTATTTAATCAATGTTTTCACACACATTTGCACTGTTAAACTAACATCATCACAAAATAACATTCACCATTTAAACAGATAAGAGTTTGCATAAAACGTGTTTATCAATTTTATAACAATTTAAAAATAACTTGTTTGAGATACTTTTTTGCATAAATTTAAAAGCAAATTCTGAATGATTTCGTTATATATTTTTGAATAAATTAAGTTCATATAACTGTAAAATATTGTAGTACATTTCCTGGTAAATCAAGAGTAGTGACATCATGCCATTTGTCACATCTAAAGATACATCTTGTCCGGTTTAACTAGATGGTAAAATCCGTCATAAACTTAACCGATCAAGGTTCTGTTTGACGAAGATTACCACGTGGTCGTGATTTGCGTATTTACAATGAAAACCCAGTATATAATTTTTTTTTTATTCCATTATACTTGTTTTAGACATCTTAAAAATTCAAAGTAGGTATGAAACACGACTTTTTCATAACAAACAATAACCTTCAGTTAATGCAAGTGAGTTGTACTCGTATTATATGATTGTATACTCTATAATATATATGTGACAATAATAAATAAAAAATAGAAGTATCTGTGTTTTTAATGTCAAAATAACTGCTTTTTACTAAATGTATATAAAAGTATATATATACTTTTTGTTTGTTTGTCTGTCTGATCTCCGAAACAGCTGGACCGATTTATCTTATCTTATAAGGAGTAACAAGTTACTTTTATTTATGAAAATAAAAATATTATTGTACCGCGCACAGTATTCAGTAGCGCGCGCGCACTTTTATCAATCAATAATGCTAATAAAATAAATATGTAAGTGTAGGTCTTGTATGTTCCTCCATAACTCTTAAACGAATTAACTGATTTTTATGAAACTTGGTAGATAAACATTTAGACGTACAGGACACAGGATAGGCCACTTTTTTCTTTTTAAACGCGGACGAAGTCCGAAAACCGAGCTAGTATATTAAAAGACACCTTAACAAACACCTGTTTATTAAAAGCGACGATTTCACTTGTCATTATTATGAATTAATTACGTATGTGTGCAATTAGAGCTGTTGCAATTTAAACCTTACTCCTTTGTCATAAAGTGTAACAATTTTCGCACTAATAGTTAAGCATGTATGGATATTAATTAGGACAAATGTGTGCACGTCAATTAGCTGTCGGTACGCTTCCTTGAAGGCAATGTAGCATGAGTGAGACCAGAGACCAAGCAAGTGGTTAGTTGAGGAATTCGTTGACAACAAGTCAGATTAATTGCACTTTCTCCGTTAATATGTAGAGAACTAATTTGACGACACGTTTGGTCTAGTGGTTATTAAACCTAGCTGTTAACCAAACGGTCGCGGGTTCTAATCCCACTATAGGGACAAATATTTATGTCTTGTTAACTTATCTCAATTTTAACTTTAATTTTAACTGTTAACTTTGTACCTGAGTTATGTTTGTTTGTATCTATAATAATGTATTGTATTTATAAAAGAAAATAAATCTATATGTATTCTGGTATCCATAATACAAGCCTATAGTTGCTGTGGAACTATAGATGGTGATGTGTGGAATGTGTGAAGACAATAAAAAAAAATGTGTTTGAATGATTGTCCCTAAGGATTAAAGTCTAAGTCCGTTTAGCATTTACATATAATATATTAGCATCCGCAATTTATCTTATCTGAGTCTATTAACGGACTAAAAATTGGATTTTGATAAATCAATAATAAATGAAAACAAAAATTCGATTGCCTGTGGATTTTTTTGGGGAATATAAAAATTTCAAAACATAAATGTTTACTAAGGTTCTCTGTTGACCTCTTCTAAACCACTCAACAGGTTTTGATACGGCTTTAACTAATTGAAAGAGCGATAAACGAGGAAGATATTTGTGTTGTATATAATATTGCATCAGTGCAAATACGATGGGGGGTGTTATTTGTTAAGATATTAATAATAAATTATAAATAAAATACATATTTAAGATTAAGCATATTATTGTTTTAAAATTTTTATTTTTATTATCTATACTAAATATTATAAAGAGCGAAGATTTTATTGTTTGTTTGTATAGAATAGGCTCCGAAACTACTGGACCGATTTGAAAAATTCTTTTGCCATTAGAAGCCGACATTATCCGTGATGAACATAGGCTACTTTTTACCGCGGGAAAATGCTGCATTCTTATGGGAAATCTAAAATAAAAGTAAATACTAGCGGCTTGGCCCGGGAGATAACGCCATCTATCCAAAATACGGTAGATGGCGTTTTATACTTTTCTACGCGCACGAAGTCGCGAGCACCAGCTAGTTCTGTATATTTAGATAAGAATGACTACGCTATCGTCTTGAATAGCCCTATAATGTTAGTTAGATATTGCAGTTATACTGTAATAACCAGTTGTATTATGAAAGATTATATGCGCGCGCAACCTGCAACTTGTTAATTATGTACATATTAAAATAGGTATGCTAAATGCAACTCCTTCAGAGAAGAATAAAGTTGATTTCATTAAATAAAAAAAAAGTGCCATAAATTTTCACAGCTATTTATTATTATCAGTTATTTACGCATAATATACCTATATTGAATGTTATACTGGTGATAAATTTAAGAAATATAATTTGTAATGTAATTTTGAAAAAACAAGTGTAGGTGTTTTTCAGAATGAATGTAATAGTTGCTTTTAAGAATTTTAGTACAGAATGTTGTTTACGTAATTTATTGAAAATGTTTGTTTAGTAAATTTTGATAAGTAATTTTGATCTACATAGCCATGTACCAGGATATTTAAAGTGAATATATTGGTTATGAGAAACAATATAGAAAATCTTAATTATTTAACAAAATAATGATGCCAAGATAATGAACGAACATAGAGAAATTTCACAAGAGGTTTTTAAGGACACAATACCATATTTAATTTTAGGCTTTATTTACTCAAGTGCTTCTTGTCTCTCACTCTACTTACTAAAATTTAAAAATACCCATGTTAGGTAACTCTATGATTTTTTTTTTTTTTTTAATAAAATGGGTTTGCTCTTGGCCAACAACCAGCTGAGTAGCAAGGATGAGGCCTATGATGGAGCGAGCTCACCCAGAAAAATAAACTATAGAATACAAAAAGTAGGACTATAGCAGTAATCAGTTATTGCCATTCCAATGCTCACAGTATTTTTTAATTACTAACAAAAAACGAGTGGCTTATTTTATATTGTATTTTAAAAAATTTATGGCCGCACTATTCTATTTTTTTTTTATTTTCTCGTATTTTCGTGGGCACTTAATTATAACCTATTGCTTGCGTGGGAGTGTTAATCATAAAATACGCTGAATCATAAACTTTTTAGCGTCAAGTAGTATGGAATGTTTCACACGCAAAATTATAAATTAATAATATAGTTTTTAAATCAGCAACAGCAACAAGTACTCAATGATACGCTATGTGGGAAGTTGTTATTTAGTGAGAGTTCTAAATGCAATTTATTTGCGACAGGAGCGGCAGATGTAGGCCGTGTATTTTATATTTAGATGACCTAGAACGAGTTAGGTATTACCTACTTTGTTGATATGAAACAAGTATATGAGTCTCATTTGGAAAGTACACTACACTCGTCAATTTGTCCTGAGTTATAGATAGATCACCTTTTTGTGTTTATTTCTGAGTTATTTGTTATTTTTATTCGCCTTCGATATGAAAAATTACTTAGCCCTGCCTTCAGTTAGGGCCTCTTTCACCATCTCTGAGTAAAGTGTCAAATAGGCTAACCGCCATTTAAAGTCACGGTAAGAATTAAAGCGTACGAGTTTCACCATCTTCGAGTATCTTACCCAAGGATAATATCAATGAAATTGACAATTAAAAATTTAAATTTACCAGGTTTTCGGAAAAAAGCCAAGATGACGATCCTGACAATAAACTCCGAAAGAAACTCAGGACACTATTCTTTTTGTCATTTACTCGCCAACTAGTGTTACATGGGAAGTAACTAATCAACACCTTACTTCATCTATTTATCAGAGATTAACTAGAGAAAGTGATAGCGTGTATAAAAAAATCCAGTGCATGGACACTTTTTCGCAGTGATTTTGTTTGAGACCCTGAATCTAGTGTACCCTTTATCAAAGGAGTTAGTAGTTACATGAATCGGTTCAGTGACACGGATGAGGTTGACAGACTGGTTTGTATTGGGACAGAGCTGCCTTGCCTTGCCAACGGCACTGCGCTAAATATGGAACCCACCCCGTCTGTGCGACGCAGACGCACCGCACAGACGGGTTTTGTAACGACATTCGCGGATTTTTTTTATCTTTAATTACTGGAGCGCGTCACGAGATTTCTTTCCGAACGCCAAGTTTATAGGCCCTGCTATGCCTAAGTAGGTACTGTATTTAAACCCATTTGAATTTAATTTTAATATAAAAAGAACTATATAAGAAAAACATACACTACAGGATATTAGTAAAATACAGACCTACTTAGTCCTCATATTAATTATTTTAGGACGCCATTTCGGGGGATACGCGCCTCTTTACAATGTCATTTTAAATCTTAATTAATATATACCTAAAAGGCGATGTGTGTGTGTGTTCCCTATGGACTCCAAAAACGCTGAACCGATTTTGATGAAAATTCTAGACAACATTCATATTAGTCCAGTGGGTAAGTAATCCTGTGAAGTTTGGTAGCATTCGGACGCGGACGAAGTCGTAGGCACCTACTAGTAAATAAGAAAATTTATCAAAAATCTATTTATATTTGTATGATAACCGTTTAACTACATATTTACTAACTACTTAGTTAGCTACTTGGTTTAACTAACCATTAGCAAACTAGATAGTGCTGAACAAATTATTCTTTTGAGTTAATAAACACGATTTATGATAGTAATTCAACCAGAACCAAGTGGCAATGACTATACATGTTAATGATAGGTAAATTGGATTAATAAAGAAATTAACATTTTATAAACTAAACCATAACTAAACTATAACTTTTGTAGCCAGGTTTAATAACTTTAAGATGTGTAGTGTATTATTATCGGTAAATCCTATTAATATGAATGCTTACTATATTATTACTTATAATATTAATATGTAACCTGGATTAACATATAGGGTACCTACTTTTTGTTCTGGAAAAATTTTAAATTCTCGAGGGATCGTCTAAAAATAAGTAGGTATAAAAAATATGCGCCACTCACTATCGTCACATTTCGTTATATTTTTCATTTTTCATCGCGGGCGAAGTCACGGGCTTTAATAGCTAGCTAGTACATAATATATTAGAAGCTAGTCTCTTTCGAAGAATTACTATTATGGGTTATGATGATATAAGTAAGTAGGTACCTACCTAGGTATCTAATTAATATCTAACATACACGTACCGCTGCGCTGTACTACCTAAGTATGATAATCTAGGTGATAGCTAAATTACTTATATTACTGACTAAAATATGTTCAGCAATTTTTTCGTGAAAGGGTAGAAACTTTACCATTCATAATTTACCTAGGTAATTACCTATATTTTTAATGGATAATAAAAATTTATTACATTTTTCTCTAAAGTTTTATAGTAGGTCACAAACTAGTAAGTACATAATATAATAATATTTATACCTAGGTAATATTAGTAGAATTTGTTATGACGAATATGAAAATACCTGCTTAATTTGAAATAATGTAAAAAATATAATTATTATCATAAAAATATTATTTTTCGGAATTATATTTTAATAATTAACAAGTGTCCACACACATAAGTAATTCGCTAATCAGTATCTAATCTAATCCAAAATTAAATAACTTATTTAAACACATTGTGATACAAATATTTCTACTGTAGTTTTAATATACCTAAGTGATTATTATATTCTTACCTTTAACGACATCTTGATGGCAATCAATCGATTTTCTTCTCAAGGTTTTTCATAAGGCTTTTCAAACGTTTCATGGGGATACGAAACATTAAAATAAATAAATTACTCCATAAAACACGGTCAACAGTTACGTAATGTACACTTGAGAGGCGTGTTATTTTTTATTGCAAAAATTGAGGTCGTTTTCATTTATTAACACGATTTTTTTTTAAATAAGTAAATACACGAAAATATTGAAAATACACAAAAACACGCCACACCATACGAAAAGTGTCTGTTCACTCACGCCCGTAGTGAGTTTGTAAAGATTACGTTGTTTTTATTTTAGTTAGCTTGCCCGCTCACTCACTCACTCACTGCGCTCCTTTTATTGACGTATCGTATGAATGAACTTCAATCACTGACCTGTAATATATGGAATGGCTATCCCATACAAAATACAGATAATTTCGTGTACCATTTTGAAATGCCACCGTACGAATATACGGAGAACTAATTTTGACTTTTACGTATTTTTATTCCATAGATAATGTATAATAGTGTCTGTTTTATTCTATTTGTTGATGTCTTAAGCAGTGTTTAAGTTTATTTGTGTCCGCTTGAGTTTGAAACACGAGGTAACGTGTTTTCTGTAAATGTTCCATTGACAATTTTAATTATTGTATGACTAATATTTTAGTTCCATGTACTTGCGCTCCATAGTCTACAGCGCGAAATGGCGTTTTTCAAATAGATATAAAAATAATTTGACAGCAGCCTATCCAGTATATATTGGAGGTCAGTGACTTCAATTCAACGATGAGGCAGTGTTGCCATTACATAAAATATGTCAGACAATGTTTTTTTTTATTATTATTAGATATACTTAATTTATATGCATTTAATTGAAAATAAATAAAATATTTAATACACATTTCATGATTGAAACTTGTGCCATTTAAAAAGTGTCGCCATCTGTACACAGAGATCGGAATTACATTTTTTCACTAAAAGTAAGGAGCGTAGAGATAAGGAGAACAATCTTATATGGGTGTTAAACAAAAAAGTGGCAACTAAAATCGTCGAATTGAGATGGCGCTGGTGTGTCTAGGGCAGTGATCTAGAGAGTTTGAGAGTATGAAATGAAACGGAGTGAAGTGCGCGCTGAGTTGAATTGTTTACTATCACTAGCTGCAACCAGCGCCATCAGTTCGTCGTCTTTCAACGGACACTTTTAATACACGGAGCTTGCGCTCCTTTACCTCTATTCTCCTTGACTAAAAGGTTGAATGAAAAGCTGTTTCATTTGTTCAATAACGTAGTTTTAATTTCTGAAAAATTATAATACATTTGAAAAAATATAAATTTAATCAGTCGTTCCGCTTCATGAGAATCATCTTGACGGCTTCAATGATGGCCGACTGTGAGTGATATTTGTCGGAATGTTCACACTTAAGATGCGCTCGAAGTTCTGTTGCTGTATTGGTTCTGTATTCGCATAATTTACAATGATACAAAAACAGACCGAGATGCCGGCCTCCTTGAAGGACATGTTTTCGAAGATTCTCCTGAAAAATCAGTGCGTTCTATTAGTACCAAAAAAATCGAAAAAATGCGTTAAACCTATATTAAATAGGTTAAAATATGATAACAATAGGTAGCACATGGCGCTAAAATCTTTATACAGAAAATATTGAGTTTTTGGAGAAAATTTATAGATACATTTTTGAAGAATAGTGCTTCCCGTGTGGTCCCATTTCAATTTGGTCCATGAGAAAACGGTTTAAAGTCGGTTTATTTTTTGTTAAAAAAGTTATTTTGAATCGGTTGAAAATAACAAATACTTAGGCTAAAACAATACATTAGATAGTTTAAATTACTTCCTAGTAGTTTCTAGTACAAAGATTGTAATATTTTTAATGTCAAAGTGGACATAATGTTTAGACAGCCCTTGAATGTTTAGTTAGGTACAGTCGGCCGCATAAGTCGATTAAACACATTCAAAATTGCAAAACAACTGAACACTCAACGCGCCATAAGTCGTTGTTATAAGGAGTAAAGAACAAAATAAACCTCACGTACAAACGATCGTAAAAAGCTTAGGTAAGTAAGTATGTAAGTAAGTAAATTGAGTGTTTAGTGGTTTTGCACTTTTGAATGTTTTAAGTTAATAGACTTATGCGGCCGACTGTACTATTGAGAATTGCTAAAACGTACCAAACTTCCACAAGTGAAGTCGCAGTGCGGACAAAAGTAGGGTTTGATTTCTTTGTGCATCAGCATGTGTCTTTTGAGATGGCTCGCTTGGTCTGTCTTGTAGGAGCACTGTTCGCATTCATGGTGTTTGATGCGATCGCCGTGTACGCGACGGTGTCTAGAAAAAACGCCTATGTATTAAATTCACACGATATAGGTATTATTAAGTAAGTATTACCTCAATCCGCAATGATTAAATAAACAAAAATAAAGAGGCAGTCATGAGGACTGCCGACAGAAGTGAAAATCCAACGCACACACATACAATATACAATCGGCAGGCTTCTAAATGCGTCTGCTGAGCGACAGGCGAAAAATGCGAAAAATTTGTGCAATATCACACTAAATCGTTAATTGTGAGCTACGTGATACGATTTAGTGTGATATTGCACAATATTTTTGCATTTTTCGCCTGTCGCTCAGCAGACGCATTTAGATAATAAGCCTGTGGGTATATTAACGAATGTGTTGGCGTGATCGCGTACATAGCGCATAACTGTGAGCATTAGCATGTTGCTGACGCGAAGGCATACATTTTTCCCTACCCAAAGTCGTAGGTATAACGCGTCTATAGAAGTTTTCACTTCACTTCAATAAAGTAGGTATATAATTTCTCTTGTTTATAACAAACTAGCTGCTGCCCGCGACTTCGCCCGTGTAACTTTGTAAATTATATTTTAAAACTTACCTCGGTGACCACTCTATCCATTGGTGAAAACAGCATGAAAATCGGTGCACTAGTTTTTGAGTTTATCGCGAACAGACAGACGCGGCGGATTATGTACACCAAATGAAAAACAAGTAGCGCCATCTATGAAATATTTACATGCAACAAGTCAAAGTGATTTTCGCGCCCTCTGTAGGCGAATAGTGTACTCATGAATGATTATGTTATAACAACGGAGCATTAAGTACATCTATTGAACGTCAGATGGTTCTGAAAACGCACGCGGTTATAGTAAATAGGAATAATAATTGAAATATTACTTAGCAAGTTGCACAAAAGAAGTGGCCACATAACTGCATTGCGCGTGAGGGCAAAGTTTATCTCTCGCCGCATGAACACATCCCGCCGTGTGACGAGTCAGACTTGCTCTGTAATAAGTACTTATATTAGGATTTAAGTGTAGATATTTAATTAATGTTGACTTTCTAATGGAATAACTACAAGTATTGGGTTGATCAGTTATTTTTAGAAATAATTTTCTGTTTTATTGAATTATGCACTCAGTTTAGTGCATCCATCGATAGCCGATTTTTTATTATTATTTTCTATTCAATGTTTGGGACGTTTACCTTACAAACAAAGGTATATTAGCTCCATTATCCAAGGTTACCGGTGACTTTAAATGACAGTTAGCCTACTTGACAGATGGTGAAAGAGGCATTAGTTAACATCAGTAATTTATTTTTTAATTTGATATGGATTACTATTGAAAGTTATTCAGTTGAGTTATTGAATTTCCAGTGAGATCGGCCAGAAGCACAGCCTGAGATCAATTATATTGTTATAATATCAACACGCTCATCACCATCACGATTAGCATCCATAAATGTCCATTTATGGTCATTTGAAGAGCTACCATGCTCAACCGACCACAGCCAACCTCTTGAAGTCCTGGTCAGCGAGCAGATGATCAATGACTCATCTAGCTAGGCTATGGGTAAGGCTCTAGTTACGTGTATAGTATAGTAGAAAATTTTGTAATAAGTACTTAAGTAAACATAAGATACAAAACAGTTTCTAGTGTAGTCGAAATGTTATCAACACATATTCGAATTATGCGTTTTAAGTAAACTTGGTTACACTAATGTGCTTGTGGGCGACGACGGTTAGAACGTGGGACCATGCGGATCTACAGTACTCAAGGATGCGAAACAAATGTTCGAACTACAGTAGGTTTCTTAGCAAAATAAGTTACTGTACATTGATAATTGATTTACTTGAAATTAGAACGAAAAGCTTTGATTGGAACTCAAATATAAAGTACCTATGGTGCCTTTTATTTAAAAATTGATTGAAAAAATATTGAAAATAAAAAAACCCTTTCTAATGGTGTGCCCCGTCATTTACCGAGGCCTATGTCCAACAATGGACGCTTATGGACTAATGATAATTAATGTTAGAAAACGACAAGCACTAAATATAGTCATGTTCTGTTGTATATAGACTGTAAACAGCATTAAATATCACCGTATTCTAGAAAATATTTTTAAGGGCCGATTGATTTTAAGGCCGTTTTTGCTCGAAAACCAGACCATAACCACGTCTGCTGAACACAATGTCCATTTGTGTTTGTCCAGTACATACAAGCCGAGGAAAAATAAATTAGAGTGGACGACGGTTCAGGTGGCCATTACCCGGTGATGCAGTCGGGAATTTGCGTTTAAACTTTCAAAATTATCGTAATCTTTTGCAATTGTGGAATAGACTTGCATCATAATATTATATCCCTTAGAAAATAACTGAGTAGGCGAAACGCTTCAATTGATAAATTATGAGCATAGACGAGTCCAGGAATACGATGAACATTATGCATTTGTGAGGTGAAATCGCCAAGACATTTAGCACATTCCTAGCTCCCTAACTATCACAGTTGCAACTGCATTAATGCAAGCACCCGCCATAACGCATAAGATATTACACAAGTTAGATCATCAGTGGTGTTAGGTGGACTCAATGGCGCACTCAATTGTCTCGATGCACTGAAACTTGTCTTTAATGGTAACTGTAAGTTGATTCACGCGGTTTGCGGTGCAAATTTAATCTGGACCAAGCGTCTATTCTAATATAAGTTACATATAAGAATTCAAATTTCTTAGAAATGACTTGCAAACATTAGACTATGGTGTAACTTGTATTACAGATCGCCATGAAATAAGATCGATTCGGGAGTAAGAAATTACAAGACTTATTGTCTTGTCGCCACATTGACAGCAATATAACCGATGGATTACACCAGACGGAAGTTCTAGACGGTGTAAGCACAGTGCAATATGCTCGCCACACACTAGATGACCAAGAGATAGATGAGGTGAATTAATTAGACGTCACCTGCAAGGATCTGCGACGAAAGCCGCAACACGTGCCTACAATAAAACATTCGTGCGACTCACTAATATTTTGATACGGCGCGCTCGAAATACCAACCATCCGGGGAATTTATTGCTGGAGGATATAAAAACATCATCGTCGACGGCACTCCGGGCGGCGATGTTGCTCTAATCAAAGAGCTCGCGTCAAATTATGAATGTTTCCCGATATTTGTGAAGGAGTTGTGTGACGCGTGACATGGTCGCATCCGCTGCGCGCGCGCCGGTTATTGCAAATTGATGTCGACGCGTGTCCACGGCGTGATGCGGCGCTTTATTTTAAGTGAGCATTACGTGTGCTTCGTCCGAGCGGCTTCCGTCAGCCGACCGATATGATGATTGTATTATTTATTGTTCTTTTGAAGTGTGCCATGTACTTGTGCCGATGTCGACGGCGCATAAATCAAAGCTGCGCTGTATGACGCGAGACATTATTTAAGCACCGGGTGCGGATGCGCTACAAGATGTTACAACTTCTAGTGGTGACGCAAATATGTACAATACCTACTTACTAAAATACACAATAAATAACTCGAGAGCATTTGTATCGCATTTACAAAAGCTCCTTTTTGAAAGCTAAAATCTGAGTTAAGATATGTATAGGTACATATATATCGTTATATCAAGGACAATAACGTGAAAAGCATTATAATCCCGACAACACCGTGAAACAAGGTGCAAGCGCATCAGATGAATGAAGTACTTCAAAAGATGTATCTGAACAAAATATAAGCGTAAATACCTAAGTGATATTTCATGCATAAATTTACTTACTTATTTGGAAAACGTTTCTTACAACTGCCACATACAAATTCTTCTATGCATTCGTCGGTTGAGTCGACAATCGCTGGTAATTTAGTTATTTTACCATCACTGCCGTGCTCGTTCTTGGAGTGATTAGCCAAACTCGTCTGTCTCGTGAAATTAGCTCCACATATAGAGCAAATGAAGGGCCTCTCAAAAGTGTGTTGCCTTAAATGTTGACGAAGAGAGGCTTTTCTATATATTTTGGAGCATATAGGACAAGAATACTTAAGAACCAGTTTCTCTACTTCACCAATTTTTCGAATCTCTTTGATAGGGTTCGTGTGTAATGTCTCGTGGAAAAAGCATTCGGCTTGTGAGTCCGTGTTGAAGAGGCACTGACTGCAGTTCCAAAGGATGGAGGACATAATAGGATTGTCTTCAAATTGACATGCGTTGGCTCTGACATGACGAGACACTTCTTGCGAAAGAATGAACGACATTCCGCATTTGGGGCATCTGAAATTTTATTTTTATGAATTAATTTAGTTTAAAATACTAGTGCCTAAAGAACTAAAGAACTAAAGAGAATAGGTCTGCACTTACTTCTTCTTAATGTTGGGGTGCATAACACGAATGTGTTCTTTTAGTTCTAAAACATTTTTTAAAATTACATTTTCAGTGCAGTATGGACATTTTTTGCTCAGATCTTTTATGGGCAGTCCCCGTTCACTCATATTAATTTTTCTTCTAATTCTATGCTCTGAAGTCTGACGGTGACGTTTGGCATCTTCGGAAGAGTTGAAAGATTTTGAGCAAACAAGACAAAAGTGAACTCTCTGTTTATGTTTTGATTTAAGATGAGCAGCCAACGTTAGAGAAGATTTGAACTTAGAGTTGCAAAATTGGCATTTATGGAGTTCTTGGTAATCGTCTGAAGCCGAGTAAGCCAATTTATGTTCTGAGCTGATCGAATGTTGTTTTAATTCTATATTGTACCGAAACTCTTTCAGACAAACTTCACACTGCAATATTGTTTTCTTTCTTATTACGATAGGCATTGATCTATTCACTACAGCTACAACTTCCGTGTGATCGGAGCTTGACATGTGTTGCAACATCTCTTGGGACGATTCAGTTTCAAACTTGCAAAATGAACACCAAAGGCGGCCATCAATCAAGGATATTTTTTGCTCGTGTTCCTCAGAAAGCCAGTGTTGTACGAAACATGACTGCCAGTTAGTGTAAAATTTGCAGGGACTGCATTGGTAAGGTGATTGGTGAACAATAGCGTCAATATTGTCTAAAATGAGTTGTCGGTAGGCAGTACTTTGAGTTTCGGTAGCCTTACGGAAATGATAGTGGGATATCAGGTGTTTTCCCATTAAATGTTGTCTCACTCTGGATTTGCACCCTGAACAACGAATGAAAATTAACTTTCTCTTCCGTTTCTTTTTGTTTATCTTTACATTGATTTTAGATTCCGTTACTTTTGGTTTTTTTCTTTTGTCTTGAGAATAAATACTGTCATTTATGAATCGCGAAGGACGCGTTGTTCTCTTTGCAGTAACATTTTTCATTGGCTCTAGATGTCCCGAAAATTCTAACTCATTTTCCGGGAGTACCTTTCTCATATGTAGGTTGGACATTAGATGCTTTTCATAAATTGCTCTAGAGCCTAAACGTCGATTGCAAGCCCCGCACCAATATTGAACAGATCCTTTGGTTTGTATCGTGGTTTGCATGATTTGAGTTTTTTCATGAGTGCCTGGTACCCATTTGCCTTTTGTGTGTTCTGGAGGTGGTGCATCGTAATCTTCTTCACGTTCATTTACATCAGGCAAAAATGGTTTCCATTTGCCTCCCGTATGCTCTTGTTCCTCTCTCAAATCCCACTCAGGTTCAGGTGATGCCAGTCTCCATTTTCCACCCGTGTGATTAAGAGGCGGTTTCCATTTTGTAACGTTTGCCACTTCTTCTTCGTCGTCTTCTTCTGATACGTCAGACTCTTCCGATTCATCATTAGCGTTAAAGTCGTTGTATCCTAAACTATATGATGACGTCGGTATGTCTTTCTTGACTCCGCCACTTATACTTACAACAGCATTTATTAGCTTTGTTTCGTTGTCTTCACTGTCACCTATTCTCAAGCTGTGACCTCCGATCCAGTCTTCCCCTCTTAGATTAGTTTCTAAAGGACTCATACGTGGCGTGTGCCTCGACGTAGATGGCAATACAAGTGGGTTTTTCTTAATACTTTTCGGTACAGACACCGGTGGTGTAAGTCTAGTCAAAGAAGTCTTCTTCACGCTGCTCTGGAGCTCGAGCGATTGAAAGAATACATCTGCGCCAAGATTATAAGTGGGGGGAGTCGGGTCCAAAGAGACAATTGATGATATGTCTGCTTTCGAGGTGACGGCTTTAGCTTTTTGACACCTTTGTTTCCTATGCTGTATGTAGTTATCGAGGCCAACAATCGTGGCATCGCATTTGATGCAGAGGTGGCTGTCATCGTCTTCATCGTCGCGGGGCGACAACATGTCCTGTGAATTTTAATATGCAATTAATGTTTGGACGACTGTTTGAAAAGTGAATATTGGGTTAATAGGGCGGGGTGAGGTGGTGACATCGTCGCGGGGTGGGAGGTGGAAATAACTCGTTAATCGCGTGGTGCATGGATATTAAGCGGTGACGTCTCGGGACGTCAGAATCGGGGCAATAAATACGTTTCGAATGCGAATTATTTAACGGACCGGAATACCTAGTTGTTAGTTGTTCGTGATGATCGATAATGTATGCAAGTCAGTGGGGGTTCATTACTGCGGAACTTTGTATTGCAATACCAGGACATTTGCATAAGTGATCTATCACTCCGCTAATAACATAAATCGAGTTACACAACATTTTCATTAGGCTTAAACGGTTGTTTTGCGTTGCTGCAGCCGCTGACATTTCGTAGAGTACGATGATGTCCTAATTGTTCCATGTTGACTCTATATACCTACATAACTAAGGGTTGTACTGTCTTTCTGAAAATATATCTCATCTTATATCGGATATCTGAGCTTCATTATTTATTTTGGTAAACCAGTCTGGACTAATGAAGTCTCCACGTATGTCCATCTGAATTCGCAGGACACCTTCGTCAAGCGATATTATGATTGACATTATCAAGAAAGTGCAAAAGGTAATTTTTTTAAGAAGAAACTTTTTCAATTACAGAATACCAGAATTACAGATTATTTTTTTTACACAATACCACCGTGAAATAACAGCATATTATGCTGTTGTGTTTCGGTAAGTAAGTAAGGGATGCCAGAGCCCATTACCCCAAACCCTCCCTTATCCCTTATCCTTAATCCTTGTATGGTCGGCAGCGCACTTGTAGCACTTATGGCGTTGCTTATGTTATAGGCGACGGTAGCCACCTACCATCAAGTGGACAGTCAGCCTGTCTCTCGACCTTAATGTATATATAATTTTATATACATATATATAAATGTGGTGATTACAGATTTCTGCTTATTACGAAGATTGAGTTATTTTTTCGTGGTTCTTTGAAACCCTTAATTGTCGACGAGTTATCGACACTTGGGTAGTAGTCGAAACTGGTGACGCCCGGTGACACGACACGTCAATCGGCGCTGCCTGACACCATTGTGGCCGACAAATGACATGTGACAAATGGCTACCGCGACGCGTCGCCTGTCATTACCGTCACTATTGTCATTACACCGGCTTCGTGGAACTTTTTAATTATTCACGCTGCCTTGTGTGTTTCTACATCAATGGTCTATTGTTATTTTTAGTCTGATTTAGTTATAAGCGATATTCATAAAATTTTCAGGAGCTTCGGAACATTATAAGTAATTAATTTCCTAATTGAGATATATTCGAGAGATTTTTCTTCTCTTGTTTACTGACATTAACAAGAAGAATTATTTTTTTTTATTAGAGATGGGTTTGCTCTTGGCCAACAACCAGCTGAGTAGCAAGGATGAGGCCCATGATGGAGCGAGCTCCACAATAAAGCTAATAAAGCTTTCTTTTTCTTTACCAAAAGGAGAAAAATTTAAATTATATGCATTTGTATTTGTGCCGTCGTCCGTCAGTCACGTGTTTGCAAACCTGACCCTAGTATGTTCCACTTAACACTTTTCGACATAATCGAAGTGCCAAGTGTCAAAGAGTCAAGTCATTCGAGAAAGTCAGAGATGTGACGCGGATAATACATAGTGCATGACATGGTTATGGTAATACATACTGTTTGTTCTACACCTCTTAATTGCAAATTCAGACCACAAGAAGAGAATAATTTAGGTATCTATCTTCTTCTCAGTCAGCCTGTTTGTTGCACATAACATATAAACAAATTTGGAATGAAAGGTAGTGCACTTGTAAATAAAAAGGACATTGAGCGATTTTTTATAGACCACTACGTTATCTGATCATGACAGATCGTAGGATATAACACAACAACTCCATGGTATGGTTTACAATAATTGTGCCAGTTGCTTGTGTATGTATTAGAATTGTAGAATTTACAATTTAGATTTTTTTATGTTAAGACAGTTTAATATTTGATTATTTTATTCTACAGTTTATTACAATTAGGTACAGTAAATTTTATCAAATTGTCAAATGTATAAACACAACTTTCTAATTCTGCTGGTTTGTAATATAATAATTTGTTTCGAAAATAGTTGAAACAAGTAAAGAAAAAATTGTAGCCATTACCAATTTATAAACGTATTTAATATTTATCAATGTACTATGACTATGAAAGTACTCATAGATTTGGGAATCTGACCAAGGTCAGTACAAGTCCAAGTCCAAGTCCCTACAACTTGTACCAAGTCCTACAAGTAGGAGCTAATGTCAAATATTTTGTAAGTATGGGGAGTAAACAGTTAAAAGTGTCAAGTGGAAGAAGCTCGCGACGTCGTCAAAGGCTGTCGCCCGAATAACGACGTCTCGCCATCGATCGAGCGACCCTCCCCCGCGCCGCCTCGTTGCACCCCCGATGTCCGCACTGACACCTTTGCTGGCCGATTCAATTACATAAAAAAAACTGCACTTGATTTTAGAACAAGTGGGAACACTATTATATGAATACAAGTAACATCAAACAGGGTAAGAGTCCATACTATCCATATTCCATATCCATGCATACTAATAAGAGTGTTTTCACACAGTGTTACCTTTTCAATCTACTAAACCGATCATTGTGAAATTTTACATACACATTATCAGGAATACAGAAACGGACATAGGTTACCTAACTTTCAACCAAAAAAAATACTGTTCCCGTGGGATAAAAATAAATATCCAACGTATGGAAAAACTCATATATATATATATTTTTTCCTATTTTTTCAACGCAGATGAATTTGCGGGCTCAAGCTAGTATAATTTATAAATATTTTTCGATTGTTTCAATGAATGCACTTCGAGACTTGAGGTGCAGAGGAGATTTGGCGTATGAGTCAGTTGTATTAAGGAGAGTCAGCTCGTCTGTCCGTCTGTTCAAAAGAAATTAGTGTGAGTACGTTTGTTGAGAGAGTGTGTGTGCAATGTGCACACACAGTTGTTATGCACGGTGGATTTTTCTCTTCGCCATAAATCAGCTGCCCCGCCTTCATCTAATGGAAATTATAATTGATTCCCTCCCAGCCTAGGTCGTTTTTGTGATCGTAATGTTGGATTTAAATTATTGTTTTACATTCGATAGGTTTCGGTGCCCTTTATATATAATGAAATGAATATAAGTAGTTACAATTCATGACCGTAATCGTAATTGGCAGCATGTATGCATAATGAAACCATAAACACCTTTGTTACAATTACAATTTACAATATCAATCTATACTAATAATAAATCTGTAAGTGTAGGTATTGTATGTATGTATGTTCCTCCATAACTCTTAAACGAATTAACTGATTTTCATGAACCTTTGTAGATTCTTTCTTCTTTTTCAACGCGGACGAAGTCTTGGGCGCCAGCTATTCTTATATAAAGTTAAAAAAAATATATAATATCTTAAAACCTAATGGGTTACTTTGGGAAATTTACATTATTTTAATTATTTTTCTATTGTTGTTATTTATTTTATATATATTTTAAATATCCACGAGTAAGTAAGTATATATAAATAAAAAAGACATCATAAAACTCGAGAACGACTGGGCAATTTGGCTAATTTAGGCTAATCCACGAAAGAAAAATAGGTATGGTAAATATTTGTGTCAGTGAGTGCAGTAAGTAATGAATCAATTAAGGCTCTAAGTAAGGAAATTTCCAAGTAATCTGTCGCAGAACAGCTCCAGCAAGTTGGTCACACTGATACTGTCCACCGGACAACGGATGCGTCTCCAAGGGATCGACTCCTCCATTAGCGTTCGTTTCAGAAATACAAAGGACAACGTTCTATGGTTAGGTTAGTTATCATTGGCTTCCTACTTTTCTAGCTTTTCGTGTAGGGATTTTTTTTTTCGCTACATTAATATTTTTTTTTTTAATTATAATTTTTTACTTTTCTAGCTTTTCGTGTAGGGATATTTTTTTTTTCGCTACATTAATATATTTTTTTTAATTATAATTTTTTACTTTTCTAGCTTTTCGTGTAGGGATTTTTTTTTTCGCTACATTAATATTTTTTTTTTTAATTATAATTTTTTACTTTTCTAGCTTTTCGTGTAGGGATATTTTTTTTTTCGCTACATTAATATATTTTTTTTAATTATAATTTTTTACTTTTCTAGCTTTTCGTGTAGGGATTTTTTTTTTTCGCTACATTAATATATTTTTTTTTTTAATTATAATTTTTTACTTTTCTAGCTTTTCGTGTAGGGATTTTCTTTTTCGCTATATTAATATATATTTTTTTTAATTATAATTTTTTACTTTTCTAGCTTTTCGTGTAGGGATATTTTTTTTTTCGCTACATTAATATTTTTTTTTTAATTATAATTTTTTACTTTTCTAGCTTTTCGTGTAGGGATATTTTTTTTTCGCTACATTAATATTTTTTTTTTTAATTATAATTTTTTACTTTTCTAGCTTTTCGTGTAGGGATATTTTTTTTTCGCTACATTAATATTTTTTTAAATTATATTTTTTTAATATTAATATTTTTTTTCAGAGAAAATTATCACACAGAAAGTTTATTACTCACTTTTACGAATAACCGCCGTGAAATAATAGCACATGTGCTTTTACTTTAATTTCTGTGCACTATAGAAGGGGATGCCACATTTTAGCGTTTCCTCTGATAATTTATAGGACTTTTCATAACATTTTTTTAGATGGCGTTAGTAAATGGATTTCATAAAGAAACGTTTTCCTACTGTAACCTGCTCGCAGAGATATATTATTTCGATGCTGTAACCTCTTGATTATATAGCTTCAGTAAATAGTAAGTATATACCTATAGAGACCATATTATTAAAAATTTCTGGACAGTACCAATAATAATGTAACTTACCTACATGTGTACGCATGTAAGATCATATTATTATATTTTTGGCGATAATAAAAAAAAGTACACAAATATAACCTTGAATCTGGACACACAATATTTACATTCTAAAATATCATTTATGTAGATACATAATATATTAAATTCTTATTCGAAACTAACATCATGGTGTCTTACATCGACGCATTAAAAAAAACTCCTGATTAGTATCTACTTTAGCTTTAATAACCATAGAAGCTATACTCATATGTTTGCCGAATAGAATGTTATATTTTATGTGATTTTTAGTAGAAGTCTTGACTTTGTAGTAACAGTATGTTAGCTACATAGAGGTTATGTTATGGATGTTTAGTAGGAAAGTTGCATAGTGAGTGGCAAGAGTGCGATCGGTCAAACATATCATAGGTACATAAGAGGCAACGGGTTCAAAGGTGGGCATCCATCATCGGTTTACTATGCTGGCGTCATTACTCTCAGTCACAATCCCAGCCGATTGCAGTCATTACGGCGGCCAATCAGCGCGCTGCGCGGGCGCACCCCGTCGAGTTCTTTATAACGCGCGAGCGCACGAATATATCACACGTCAAGACTGAAAGCCTTTTTTACAAACGTATCTCTTATTCGTCATCGTTAAAGTCCCGTCGGAGGCTGGCTCCGTGGCGTCCAATAAATAATAAGATGTGAAAAGGAGTTATTTATTAACGCTTCATGTCAGTGTAGGGTGGTTTTTTTTAATTCCCGACACGGATTTGTGGAAATGGATGCGTCCATTTATTCCAGCGATGACCCACAGCGATAGCCCGCCGATTCTAGCTCTTAGTGTCCGACGATTACGACTCACTTTCGCTCATTCGGTGGCGATTTTTGATGTTTTTATTTGCGTACCAGCACGAGACGAATCGCATGTCAGTGCCTCGTAACATTCATGCAACAAAGATATGTAGATATTAAATACTTAGGTATGAAGATGTGAACCAATAAATCTGTCAAAAAGTCTGAAATATTACTTCCACACAATTTATTTGGCTTGTCAATTTTATAATAAACAAATTACAAGTTTAACGTCCTCCTAAGACAGCGCCGAGGCGAAGATGCGAATGCGACCATTCATTTATTGAATTCATTAAATTTCATTAGTTAATTACTCAGGCTCATATGAAAAAAATACTTGATATAATGGGTTGGTCAAAATTATGTTAAAATGTTTATCATTTAAGCTCTCATACCGCACGCACTTTTTGGACTACCCCGACAACATAGTGTGATTGTGAGTCTATAAAGGCACAAGTGCCTGCGGCTTATAGACTATTAAAATTGAAAGAACATAAATGTAAATATACTATCTGCAAATACTATTGTTAGTGACTTGTATTGCCCGAAGCCGTTGCGATGCAATCGAACCCACACGTTACTGCACATATGCCGGTCAAGTTTGATGTATCATATATTAGTAAAATTATACGTGAAACCTTATAAAAATTTGATTTTCCAAAAATTCATATCATTTATTAGATAATAGGGTAGGGCACACTGCGTTTCGCAGTCATTTGGGCAGCCCGTCTGGCGGCAGTAACCACCCCCTTACAGAATACCACCGTGAAATAACAGCATATGTGCTGTTGTGTTTCGGTGAGTGAGTAAGGGATGCCAGAGCCCATTACCCCCTTCCCTTCCTTATCCCTTATCCTTAATCCTTCTATGGTCAGCAGCGCACTTGTAGCACTTATGGCGTTGCTTGTGTTATAGGCGACGGTAGCCACCTTCCATCAAGTGGACCGTCAGCCTGTCTGTCGACCTTAACATAAAAAAAAAAAAAAAAAAAAAAAAAGTTGAAAAAAAAAATACGATTTCTGTAAATTTTTCATTCAAGAAAGGTGTAATCAAAAGTGTCAGTTTTAGTAATTTTTCGTGATATTAAACGTCTTATTTTAGGATCAAATTTGAGATATTTCTGTTTTTTCTTCGACCTAGTTAGTATATGTGAAGTTATTTATGTTCTAAAACATACATAATTTTTTCTAAATATTTTGTATATATTTATTTGCGTAAGTTGTTTGACCGCTAGTTTGAAAAAGGGCTGTTTAAAACTGTTTTAAATGAGAATTCATTTTAAAATATTTTTCAGCCATTAAAAAACTACGTTAACATATTATCTGCAAACTACTAAAAATCATAAATTTTAATTCCAGCGTGATTCTCCAGCGAGATTAGCCTACAAATACTTAGACCCATGTAAGACAAGGTCAGAAGATAGGGGATGAACACACATGGTGTTCCTTCTTCTGTAAGAGGGTGAGCTGCCTAGCAGATGACCTGCCACACCTGGAATTCGGCTGGAGCAGTTGGTTGTGCGTTGAGATTGAAAAGCAAGCAGCCGACATAAAATAAACACGGCACGAATGGTCCTACATAAATCATAATGGTGGCACAATATACTCAACGATTTCAATTAAACGTAAATCTCTTTTGACGCGCCAACTAATGGAGTTGATATTTCGAAAGCCGTTCCTGATCCCGCACATACTCCAGCGACGCGTTCACCGGTACACATTTATTGCTGTGTCCCTGACGACATTTTTAATTGTAAAAATCATAATAATTATTATATATTACTAGCTGACCAGGCGAACTTCGTACCGCCTAACAGTCAATAAATGTGTTACAAAATTTTACAGCTACTGTTACATATAGATTTGTATTTTCTAATGACAGTGAAAAAGTCATAGATCTAGTATTACTACCGTTCCGGAAAAAGTTATCAATAACGCCCAGGCAACACATAAGCCAGATAACAGTATGAAATTCACAAATTATTCAGTTTAAAGCTTTGTTATAAGGGTATTAGAGCTGACAAGATAGGCAAAATGAATGATTTTTGGGCTATTATAACACTATGGGCTATTTTGGGCTTTTTGTTGCTTATTCAGCTACTATTCAGCTATTATTTTTCTACTATACACCTTAAAGCAATTTATTTTGTGCCCAAATTGCTTGGATAACGGCTGATAACGGCAAAGAATATTCAGCCATTCTGTGTTGCTTGGGCGGTAGCTATAATATGTTTGCCAGCTAGGGACAGAGTGGTTTGTATGGGAAAAGAATTGTTTTTAATTTTTCCTCGTATTTTTTTAAGTATTTTCTCTTCATAAGAACCTTCCTCAGACTTCATCAGACACAACAAAAAAGAAATCAGCCAAATCGGTCCAGCCGTTCTCGAGTTTTGCGCTTAGCAACACATTTAGTGATGCATTTTTATTTATTTGAGATAGATAGATGTAGGACTTATAGCAAAGACTTGTAGGGACCTAAAACTCAATCAATATAGAAGACGGAACCTACTTCTAGAACTCACTAAGTAAGTACGAGTATGTCACTGAAACTCACGAAATATTCTAAACTTGATCATCTGTTGGTCTGTCTGTTCGCGAGAAACTCAAAAACTACTGCACCGATATTCATGCAGTTTTCACCAATGGATAGAGTGGTTCTCGAGGAAGGTTTCAGTAAGTATATAATTTACAAAGTAACAGGCAGCAGCTAGTTATATATATTATACTAGATTATAACTAAAAAAAAAACCAATTGTTTTAATTATAAACTTGTATTCGCATTTACCAACGAGGACGAAGTCGCGGGCACAAGTTAGTTTGAAAATAAAGTTAAAATTGATACAACAAACTCTATGTAAATAATAAGCATAGTTTGTAATAAGTATTAAAATTTACATCATTTAAAAAATTACACAATTCTTGTTAAGGACCGACCTATTGTTAAATTATAAATTACTTTTAAATGTTATAATTTATAATATGCATTATTTCAATAACGCACATTAAGTTTTATAATCCGTTTTCTTATAATTAACAAAATAAAAAAGATTTACAAAATTATTTAATAGCAGAGCGTGGTTTCGATCCACGGACCTCTGGGTTATGGGCCCAGCACGCTTCCACTGCGCCACTCTGCTCTCTGACTGCGCTCTTGAAATTATGTAACGCTTTCTTCATTCATTGGAAATTGACATAGTAGTTAATTTTTTTTCCAACAAACACTGAATCATCAGTTATTAATAAACTACTAGTTATAATAACAAAAAAACTATAGAATAAGTTACTGTATTTTTTAAATATAATTATAATCCGAATCCAATGGCAGTTGGCTAGTTCAATAATAATCAATAAATATCTAACATATTTTGATTATTTAGGTAGGATAATATTATGTTAGATAAGTGATTCCAAATTAGACAAAATTGCCAATAATTTAAATACCTATTTAGATAAGCCAATAATTTATGTATCGTTTAGGGTAATAGGGAAAATTATATTTATTTTAATACTAGCGTCCCGCTCCCGGCCTCGCCCGGGGACAGAATTAAAATCTACTACATACTAACTAACGCGCCTTTGTTTTGTTTTCATTGACGTTAAATGTTTGACAGCTGGGAACAGAGTGGTTTGTATGGGAAAAGAAAATTGTCGTTTTTTATTTTTCCTCGTATTTTTTTACGTTTTTTCTCTCCATAAAAACCTTCATCAGACTTCATCAAACACAACAGAAAAGAAATCAACCAAATCGGTCCAGCCATTCTCGAGTTTTGCGCTTAGCAACACATGTAGGGATTCATTTTTATTTATATAGATTTTTATTTAATTCATGATTTTAGTTGAAATCCAATGACTAAAATTGAGCTATTGAGTGGAAATTAAGAATATACCTAACTTTTTTGGTATAAATATTATTACTAAGTATGTGTTTTAAAAAAATTAAAAGGTAATAATACGAATGCCACTTGGATGTAAGTAGTGTTTGTAAAGTATTTTTTAGCAGCAGCCGAAGTGACGTGAGCCACAGATGTTTCGCGCAGCCCCCTATTAAGGTTATTCTTATCGTTATTTGTGGAGTATTTCCAATATTTGCACCATCTCATTACTCCGCGGTGACGGCGCTAATCCGTCGGGAGAGAAGACGCGCCTTAATGGAGGTGATCATGTGTCCTGGCGCGTAACGTATTGAAATATGACGTATTGGATGTACCTGAGGGATTGCGGGGACGATAAACAAAAAAAGAGAGCCGACGGCGATAAATCAACACGGAGAAGAAATGCCAATAAATATTGCGCCGAATCCAATAATTACCGTCGCGGCAATGAGCCACAAATCAATACGGACTGACAGACGGCCGCATACTAATGTCTTATCCTAACATCAGATTAAAAACATCAATACTTGTCAATAGAGGTCGCCTCCCACGAAATTATAGCCGACAATATCCCGGGGAGGGCAGCCCGAAAAGGATTAACATATATCAAGGTGGAATAATTGAACGAATCGATTAAACGAAACGTATTAATTGCTGATGCGCCCGCGCATCCACTTCACTCTCTCGTATCTCCTAATGACCATTGCGTTCTCTCTCTCTCTGTGTCCATCTCCTGTTTATACGTAACTAGCGACCTCTCCCGGTTTCGCAAAGATGCAATCTTTTTATGCACACAACATACGTAAAGTATCAGAAATCGTTGCGTGGTTTAGAAGAAACGGACAGAGGCGGACAGCGACTTTATTTTATATTATACTAGCTGGTGTGCGCGACTTCGTCCGCTTTTTCTATATCCTATAGCCTTCCTCGATAAATGGACTATCCAACACAAAAATAATTTTTGAAACACAATAAAAGAATCGAACCAGTACCTAGCTCCTGAGATTAGCGAGTAGGTACAACCAACCAAACAAACAAACATACTCTTCAGCTTTATATATATTGGTACTTATAGATAAGTACTAGTGACCTGCCCCCGACATTGCACGGATCTGCAAGTTATACCTACATTATAAAATATCGAACTTTCCAAAAAAACTTTTTCCAATTTTGAAAATCTGTTTCAAAATCTGTGAGGTGGTTAGAAAAATTTGCAGACGAACAGACAGATTCAGAAGGCGATTTAATTCTATAATATAATAATATGGATATGTAGGTATTGATATCGCTATGGATACGTCTTGTCTTGTCCCCTCAGTCCTTATAGCCAGCTTCCATCTAGCTAGAGGACAGTTAGCCTGCCTGTCGACCTTTTGCATAAGAAAGAACACTATCCCAGCTAATTCCCAATTTAAAAACCCAACAAACAAACGTAATGTAAATTACACGAGTCCGTGTAAACCCCTCCAGTTCGCGAGCGAATAATTTGTCAAACAATTGTCGACCTTATCGCGTACGCAGTAAGATTCGGACGAAATGCAAAGTTGTTGTTGTTAATACGAAGTGAACTCGAAACAAACGCGTTCAGAAACTGCTTACACGAATTAGCGCATCAAAGCGGCGGAGAGGGGGGTTCGAAATTAGAAAAGTCTCCCCCCGCGTTCTCCCCACCGCACCCCGCGGCCGTTCTGCACGTCATAAACTGACAATTTACGATAACGCCCGGATTAGCCTGTGTGTCTGTTATGCATTTGTATGGAAGTTAGGTGATGCGGGGTAGGTTACACAGAGAAAATACAGTGCGGTATAGCTGCACACAGTACCAACACTCGTCACATACGAAACGAACACCTAGCCAAACTGAGACTGACTGAGACCTAACTCTTTATTTGTGCATAATATTATCTATACTTACTAATATTATAAAGAGGAAAGATTTGATTGTTTCTTTGTATTGAATAGGCTCCGAAACTACAGGTTGAATTACGATTTGAAAAATTCTTTTACCATTAGAAGCCGACATTAACTGTGATGAACATAGGCTACTTTTTACCGCGGTAAATGCTTCATTCCTACGGGAAATCTAAAATAAAAGTAAATACACTTGGCCCGGGATACACTTGACAGCGCCATCTATCCTGAATCAGGTGAAGCGACTAACATGACAACTGCTTGGTGATATTTTTAGCGATAGTTAAAATAAAATTAAAATAAATAAATAAAATTAAAATTGTATTATGTAACTATGTAATCAACGCTTTACTTATAGTTGGTGAAAGAGGCCCTTATTTTATTATCATGAAACGAAGATAAAAATTTAAGGCTTTTTATTTTTAAAGTAACGAAATCTTTTTATTTTTGACTTTAAAAAAGTGAAAGTGTTGTCCTATTTTTGAGAAATAAATGATTTGATTTGATTTATCTATCTTTGCCACCACGTCAAGTATGTCAAGTCATGTTTAGTTTAGACTTACCTACCTAAGTAATCTAGCCTAGCTTTTGTGAAATATACCCAAAGACCCAACTTTTATTAGTCTCAGGAATGCAATTCAATCACCCACCAATTAAATTTCGTATTTAATCGTATTAATCGTATTAACATTTAGCACGTAGGACCTATTGACTTGTTAGCAAACGAGCGAATTTAACATTTTACTTTTAAAAAGAAGCTATTTTTCAATGTACTTAAGTAATTACTACTTTATCTATTAATAGGAAAGTACGCATTGAAGCCGTCAAGGATAATGGTCATGTGGGCACTATCAAGTCCACTGAAAGAAAACAGTAAGGTATAATAAATAAAAAATAAAAAAAAAAAAAAAATGCAATTAAATAGACCAAAAATAAATACACAAGTTCCTTTTTTCTTACATCTGTATATTAAGTACATACATATATTATATGGCATCACATATTATGAATATATGCAGCTCCCCATTTAGTTACTTAGTATGTATTTGATTTCAGGGCCTCTTTCACCATCTGTCAAGTACCTAGGCTAATCGTCAATTAAAGTTACTGGTCACCGGGAATAATTTAGCCGGTAAAAGTCGTTTGTTTGTACGGTAAAAGTCCCAACATTAAAAAGAAAATAATAAAAAAAAATCGCCTATCAAACGATGCAGTAAACCGAGTTTAATAAAATAATTTCTAAAAGTATTCTAAATTTACCACCACTAGGTTTTTATAAATTTTCCTAACTTCCTTCCTAACCTAAATAAAGTCAGAAATAAAATATTATTATTATATACGTATACTTTCTTTTAATATCAAGAACTGTTGGTATATGTTTCGGCATCTTACACTGTTAACCAAACGGTCGTAAGTTCGAATCCCGCTAGGGGCAAATTTTTATGTGTTATCATTTTACCTTTGTACCTGAGTCATGGATGTTTGTATTTTAATATGTAGTTATATATTTACAAAAAAAAGTAATAATAAGACGTATTATATCAACTGTCTGGTATCCATAATACAAGATACCAGCTTATAGTTGCTTAATGTGGAACTAGATGGCGCTGTGTGGAATGAGTGATATATTTATTTAAATCTTTTGCTTTCGACTGTACAGTGACGTATTATGACCGCAGCGCTAAGTTTCTTTAGGGAATGAGAACGGGAAGCTTGGACCGAACGAACGCTGTTGAATAATTGTCCCGCCAAAGGAAAACCCAGCAAATCTACGCGATTAGCATAAAAAGCATCTAAACAGGGCAGAGGAAGCCGTCGGCTTCCTTCCGCAATATTTGTGAAAAAAATTACACACTTCCTCGCGACATTTTGTCTTTGCAGCTTCGGACGAACAAAAGGCCAGAGGAAAAAAGTAAGAAATGCTAATTGCGACTCCCGCAAATAAAATGGTCATTAATGAAGCGAATTATTGTAGCAAGAAAATTGTTATTGCTCGGGTCAGGTGAACGGTCCGCCTTCAATTCTTTTGTGTTAAGCAGGTATGACTTTTAACGAGTGCATAAACTTATTTTTAATATAAAATAAATAAGATATGAGGTAATTAAGCGGTAATGAAGTTGGGTGAATTTGTGCGTTGCGAAAACGATATCACAGACGATTTTGTGCGCTCAATTCCGATATGCTTGCATGAATTATTGTGAGGAAAAAACATTTTTTTAAGAACTTGAATTACTTGTTTAGATACAGAAATTAAGATTGATTAATTAATTTTTTTATGTTTTTCACGTCATTGAGTAACAAATAGTTGCTTCCAAACTGATTCGATTTTGGGAGATGAAGATATGAAAATGTTGTATTCTAAAGATGGCCAAGCTATAAGTAGGTATTTAACATCGACTTATGGGTGGCAAGTGGTAAGTCGATGGTACTTGGCCTTGGTCCACGAGGTTACCGAGGATAAATGTGGAGGTCAGTTTTTTTTTAATTTTTCAATATTTTTATGAGGCGTACATTAAGTGATCGTAAAGGTACAATGAAAATACAATAATACTGTAAGTATTTATTTAATTCTGATCAATTCACGAACAGTTCGCTTTTAGTACTTAGAACAAATATTGAATTAATCTCAGCGGCACTCACCAATAGTTGGGCTACCAATAGAGGCTGCAACATAGAATTTTATGAGGGCCGTGTCCCATCATAAAGCACCCCGCGATCCCGCCGGTGGAGTAACAGAGGGGCATAAAAGTTTAGAGGCATTCGGCTAATAAATCGCGCGAAATAAATAAGTGTTGAGTCGGTTGGCGGCATATTGATTCGTCATGTGGCGCCTTGAGCCGCGGGGCGGGGGTCGGGGTGCGGGGCGAGGGGTACGGCCATAAAGGTGCGTAATGGCCGCTGTCGGAAGACAGCGCATTGGCGCGCATCGATTAGCGCCCGCCGACGCGACGCTCTCAGCCGCCGACGCAACGACTGCCACATACCACACAGTACTGCCAACACCTGCTTCGCTTTGCACCCTTCATCTTACACCACTCTTAGACCACCGGCAACCAAAAGCCCTTCTCTTTGATGGATCATAGCGTTCAAAGTCCAAACGCACGCAGATTGTGAATTCCATTGCGTTACACATTTCAGAGTTTTCCATTTCACGACTGAATTAGAAATAAAGCGAGGAAAGGCTTAGCACTATTTAAAAACACACGTTTTCTTGCCAATCCGCTGAGGGTTGAGTTCCCACTCAACCTCAATCAAAGAGGTGGCTTTTTTAAAATTATGTTAGAATAAATCCAATTAATTTTAAACAGATAAAATCCTATGACACCTATTTCTGTCGCGATCTTAACAACTCCTACATATTTCTAAAAATATAGAATAAAAAATTATGACAATTAACGCAACTTTCTACAACTTTTTTATATAAAGGCAGATGGTCCACTTGGTGGCGTAGCCTATCGCCATAGGTGCCAGTTATGCCTTAATAGGATAAGGGCAACGCGCAACGGGCATCCCCTAATCACTATAACCAATGACATTGCGATCTTCTGCAAAGAGTCGTCAAATTTAAGGCAATGTGCCCATCCGTTACTAGAATTTGTAACTAGAATTCATTGATTTTTGTAATATATTTTGTAAAATTTCATGGGCCTTTATGCTGGTAAAACACGTTAGTAACATTTTTTTTTAAATTTTGATTCGAAATTTCCTACAAATAATTGTTTTGTAGATACACAGACTATGATACTCGTTGACTTGACAATATATTTAAAATTAGATATACCTAGTACTTTCCGATGTAAGCTTTTAATTCCATATTTATGTACTGCAATTAAGAAGTTATTCAAATTTCGTCAGTTACATTTGGACTTCTGAATCATACGTCATGAATTATTGAATCAACATTATGACACAAAAGATGGCGCTAGTTGTACTGTTTTCGTAAACACTTCTTAAAGGTGTGAAATATTAATGTTTTTAAGCGTTTTTATCAGTTAGTTTTGAACACATTTAAATATTTAATCAATGTTTGCATTAATTAGGCAACTAAACCCTATATTTTTTAAATACTTACTTATATGGTAACTATAATCGTATGCCTTGATTTAATCTTGTAGGTTCGTTTCGGTGAAACCTATCTTATCTATACACAATTACCTACTTTTTTATCTATTACTTTTACGGCCTCTTTCACCAACTGCAAGTAAAGTGTAATTTTATGTTTTATTAAATTATGCACTCGGTTTAGTGCATCATTCGATAGGCGATTTTTTTTTCATTATTTTCTTTTTAATGTTTGGCACTTTTACCGTACAAACAAAGGTATCAGCTCTATTATCCCCGGCGACAGGTGACTTTAAATAGCGGTTAGCCTACTTGACAGATGGTGAAAGAGGCCCTAAGGGCCTAAAATTCGCCCATGGAAGGATGCAGTAAACCGAATGCATAATTCGTTGCGTTTTGGTGCTTAGTGAAGTCGTGATGTATTTTTTTGTATCCATAACCTAGGTATATAAAATGTATTTGATATATTTAAGAATTTCTTATGAAGAAAGATTTAATTTTAAATTTTAATTTAGGTGCAACTGAATGTGAATGTATATTGTAGAATTTTCAAGTGTATTTAGAGATTATACAAAATCTGGATTCGGGAAGTTCGAAAGTTCTTTACGATACAACTGATTTAGAGTTTTCATGACAGACCACGCTTTCTGGACTTATTTCATGACTAATTTATAATTTTTTTGATTTTCTTTTTAATATTATTATACTAGTAATTTGATTTGCATGTCGAAAGCCTCGATTATTCTAATAATTAAGCTTAGAGAGCTTGTTCCTGACCTCCTAAAAGTAAGACTACGTTATCCTTCAACGGAAATATGTAAAACCAAAACGGAGTTTGATGTTAATTAGCTCCATCAGAGGGTTCGGCCGATCGGGGTTCAGGATTCGAACTCGGTTCGCCGACTCGCCTGCACTCCTGGACGTTGATTAAAATCTCTCACTACATTCACACAAAGCCTTACTTTGATATATGTATAAATCTTATGAAACGTCTGCTGCGACCCGACGACTCAAATCGACCTGCAAGCGATAATATGCCCTACTCGCAAGGTAATTGGGGCTTCATTAGTTTGACATCATTCGTCCGCCGTGCCTACCACCTGTCAAGTGATATATTGGCCTTAAATAACATATCTTATTTATGTTGAATCGGAAACAAAACGTATAAAAAGGTTTTTATTATAAATAATCGAGCGGCTCCGAGTGGGTGGATAACTAAATTTGTACGCGGCCTTGTAATACAACTTATTGGCTGTGCATGGCTGAGGCTAGCCAGCTGCAGATAAATTGACGGAGATAGTGTTTTTGTACTGGGTAATATGGCGTGTAACGATCTTGTATCAGAAAATCATATAACGTTGTATGTAATGAGGATAATATGAAACGCAATTAGAACCAAGAAGTCTATAGCTAAGCAATTCGTCTCACTCCAAGCACCGTGTGAGACAGTCTTTACATTTGGAACTGTTTCGTCCATTGATATTTATATTTTTCACTCAGGTCACAATAGGTTTTCCAGAGGAAGCGCTCTCACATTATGTCTGTCTCGAAAAACCTGCATTTCGAGACTAATTTTTGGAAAATATGTCGTTTTTACATAATAAAATTGACCTAGAAACCGACAAGCTACTCCAAAATACGGTCGAACTCCGTATCGTATGTAAAATAATTTAAAAATACGAATGAATACTCATGATAAAAAAACGTGGCAATATTTATGACAACCTTTTTCAGTGCAGAAGCCGCAAAAGCATTAAAATGTGTACATAATTCAAAAGTGATCGGGTTTTCAGTTCGGCGAGTCTATGACACTCACACTAAATCTTTTTGGAGGCGGACTGTTTAGCTATAAATTTTTATTTCGTATATAGAAAATAATAAAAAAATATAAATAAAAAAGGCCGTTCGGTGCACGACCGGAAACATTTGTCCCGGCGCGTCACGGGTAATCCCCTTTCTTGATTTATTATTAATTAGGTTACGCACATATTTCGAAACCACACAGCGATCATTTGTTTCGGAAAACGTTCATTTCACAATTATTATTTTATTTAAAAACAATCAAACACAATTCCCGAGCTGGGCCCTGATTCTGTATGCCAAATACGATTCCACACTCTTGGTCTTACTTTGTCAAACCACGTCTAATGTTTTGCCTTGTCGTGTCATTGCATTCTTATGTCTCTATTCTGATGTCCCAAGACATATTATATAT
This sequence comes from Synanthedon vespiformis, assembly GCA_918317495.1. NCBI lineage: Eukaryota > Metazoa > Arthropoda > Insecta > Lepidoptera > Sesiidae > Synanthedon > Synanthedon vespiformis. The sequence continues at coordinate 297,941 of OU906948.1, forward strand.
GGCACGTTATGATTTCACAGAATCCACAGTGTGCTATTTTATTTATGACGTTTCTTGAAAAAGTAAGACAAGAGTGTGGAATCGTATTGGGCATACAGAATACAGGCCCTGGTTCGATTCCCGAGTGTGGCAAGCGTATTTATCTTAATAATCTTTTTGTTTCTTTTTAAAAATAAAGGAATTTTCCTATCTTCAGTATTTAGAGAAATTTCCCTCCAGGTGGCGTTAAAAATTTCCACCTTGTATATTGGCTTTACCTAATAAGAGTTGCTCAGACAAAGTAAGTATTTGAGTTAATTTTTATTTTTAACAAGTAAATATTATGACTTTTATTATTGTTATTGGTTTTATTCAACCTTTTGAAGGAAGTTTCTTTAAGATGTATCATTTGACTTCAAAATACGCTAAATAGTGAAGAATATACAACAACAAGTATCTTTTATCTTATCTGGGCCAATAGCTTGTTATCCCTCTGGGATATTTCATTTTAAATAGCAACCTAGGGGACTGTTGGTTTTCTTATATTTACTTAGACTTCCGCTGATTTCGAAAACGTGCATCAAAATTGTGTTATTTTGCTAATAAGTGCAACAATAAACTTTTTCGTTTTGACATGAGCGAGACTATTGTTTGCGCCCTCAATAGGATAGCGGTGGTGTTGCAGTTGCGTCTATTATGCAAGAAGCTCATAAAAGTCATAAATCTGCCTCTCATACAAACATAATCTCTCCATTATGACGAGTGATGCATTGCTCTCATTGTTTGTGACAAACATAAATTTCCTTTATTTCTTTGTCACACGAAAAAAGTAGCTCCGATAAATCCGTTAAGTTCGACTGCGAGACGTAAAACGCATCTCCCTACCTCTCCCTACTATGTCGTTCATCTTGCTATGAGACGCTTATCATATAGCCGATTATGTATTAATCAGCTGTATTTAAAGGTCTATATCGATGATCTATATTATTATTTCTAATAAGCGCCTGTTTCACAAACGTCAAGTAGGCCAAATTGTCATTTAAAGTCACCGGTAACCGGGGATAATGGAGCTGATATACCTTTGTTTGTAAGGTAAACGTCCCAAACATTGAATAGAAAATAATAATAAAAAATCGGCTATCGATGGATGCACTAAACTGAGTGCATAATACAATAAAACAGAATATGATTTCTAAAAGTAACTAATCAACACTTTACTTGACGTTGGTGAAACAGGCGCTAAACCTAATATCCTTGCTTATAAGTTATTAAATATACTTACCTAATACTTATTTACTTATAATATTGCTTATTATTTATTTTATTTTAATATGTATTATAAATGTAGATATATACTCTAAATAAATCAAAATAAATACAAAATTTTTGGTCTATATCGATGATCTATATTATTATTTCTTATAAACCTAATATCCTTGCTTATAAGTTATTAAATATACTTACGTTAATGTTTGGGACTTTTACCGTACAAATAAGTGATCAGTGACTTTAAATGGCGGTTAGCCTACTTGACAGATTATTAGTTTAGACATTAGTTTATTTTAGATGTTAATCAAAATTTACTTTAAAGATACACTAAAAAATGTAGGCATTAAATTGACTGCGCATGTTTAGCACTAAAGTATATACCTAGCTAAGTATGGATAGCAAAAACATTGACTGCTGCTGTATTGTATAGGTATAATATAGCACGTATAGGTATACATAAACATATAGGTATGTTATAACATTAAAAGTTTAAACCTACCTATTGCAAATGTAAGATTTCTAAACTGAGTAGTTCTGGCTGTGCGTTGACAGTGAAGTCAGGACAAACGACTTTTTAAGTAGGTATATCATCAATCAGCACTAATAATGAATCTGTAAGTGTAGGTATTGTATATATGTATGTATGTTCTTCCATAACTCTTAAACGAATTAACTGATTTTAATGAAACTTTAGCTAATATTAAATGAATTTAAAAATGTAACATTTTTAATGTTGGTGATGCGAGGTGATCGGGGTGAGGGGTGAGGGGTGAGGGGTGGGGTGGGATCGGTGCGTACGAGTAACAGCCACGCACGCCATAAATCTGTCAAGAGGCGGGCCCCCAGCGCCGCACCAAACTCTTGGACCGTTCGCACAAGCCAACTCTATTTGCCCAAATCTCTTTAAACATAAAATTCATAGCAAACATTGCTAATCAAACTAATTACAGATTAATTAATTAATCTTTAAATACCTATATACCTAATATGAAAGTGGTTGAAATAAGTTGAATTAAAATGTAATGAACTATTTATAATACCTACTTACATAAATTTAATTTTGTATTGACAATCTTCCTAAGGGCCTCTTTCACCAATTACAAGTAAAGTGTTGATTAGTTACTTTCAGAAATAATTTTCTGTTTTATTGAATTATGCACTCGGTTTAAACTGCATCATCCGATAGGCGATTTTTTTTTATTTTTCCGTACAAACAAAGGTATATCAGCTCCATTATCTCCGGTAACCGGTGACTTTAAATGACAGTTAGCCTACCTGACAGGTGTGTACGCCTTTGTTTGTACGGTAAGAGTCCCAAACATTAAAAAGAAAATAATAATAAAAAAATCGTCTATACAGTAAACCGAGTGCATAATTTAATAAAACATAAAACTATTTCTAAAAGTAACTTATCAACACTGTACTTGTAGTTGGTGAAAGAGGCCCATAATATATAATATATGATATATTGTATTAATAGGCTTGATTAAAAAAAATATTAAGATTACCTCTAAATTGTGCATTAAAACGTTCAATTAACTACTTATTGTATAATTTTTTTTTTTGTAAACACTACACTCTTATTAAATTAATTATGACTTATTTATTTATTATTATTAAGAAAATGTTCGCTGCTTATGCTGTCCCTACAGAAGAAGGTGGCAGTGGATCAGCGATGTACGCACTGGCGACGACTCCTAGCTGACGATGAAGAACTGCTGCGTATAATACTTTACTTGAGAGTATATCTGTCTTTTTCTTTGTATTTCAATTTAAAAAATATATATTTTATTAATTACATTTTTAATATAAGTACTTACATATTTTGATTACAAACTTTAGTGTAATTAATGGTTTTAAAAAAAATATTTATATGTCTTTTTAATCTACCTTATGTATATTAAAATTAGTCTACATGTGTAAAATAAATGAGGATAATAATAAATCAATATTTAGTAATTACTACCGTCGACTAATCTGGTTTAATATTAGTTGTGTTAAATACCGAACTACTCTTAGTAGCTACAACATAATACAAATATTTAAAAAAATCCCCCGACATCGATTATTCAAAATTGTATCTTTAAGAAATAAGTATATTTTCTATATGATACAAGTTTATACACGTGTATATTTTTTTTATTTATTCTTTTTAGTTTTAGTTAAGGTTTGGTTTAGATACCTACTCTTTTGTAATGCCTACGACGTTAAAAAGGAAAGCACTTTTAACCATAAACTGAAATAGATATCTTAAGTATTGTGAATTAAATTTCGCGCCAGTACCTAAGTATCTATAGAAAAACTAATCTAAAATTTACAATACAATCAAAGAGGGTTGAAGGGGTCGCATCCATAAAATAAACAAAGCTCCGACTAAATTTTCAACAATACCAAACTAACGTTCAATTATTGCAAACGACATACGTCTATGTGCCTGGCACAAGCTCCGCCCATTAGCGGTGCCATCTATCGTCGAGTGGCGTAAATATTCATTCATGTCAAACAGGCACACATTTTGAGGTTATAATGTTTGCAACATTAAAAAAAATATTGAATATAATAACTTGTTGAGCCTTTTAACAAATGTTCGAGACGTGTATATTTATTCTGCGTCCATTTATGTGTATATTATGCTGTATGTCTTCATTGGGGACTTTCGTCAGATTTTGAAATACAGACGCCAAACGAACAATAACACAATACAATTAAGTGCCGATTTTGTTCCAACACGCAATGTTACAACTAAATTGAGTGAAATGTGACATTAAAATTAAGTTAAACTTGAAATTAATGACTCACCAGTTGTTTTGTTTGTAGATTTGCGTGGAAACGTTGTTTATATGTGGCTTGTTGTCTTGTTACTCAGATCACTCCGCGGCGAGTGCGACCCGAAGTTGGCCGAGTGAGTTCGTGGCCCGTCCCTCGTGTTTTGGCTTGTCGCGTCGACGGCCCGCCCCCGGCTTGACGGCACGACAACAGTGACAAGACAGAAGCGCGAGATGCGCCCAATGTACGGGTGGCGCGAATTTTTGCAAACTCAGCGGTTCTCACGCGAATTCGGAATGCAACATTCGAATTTGGAATGCGAAACTTTAATAATGCACGATTTAGAATTGCCACATTTTTGAAGCGTATTTTTTGTGTTTAAATAAACATTTCATAGTATAATTTTATTAATCCAACGATAGTGCAAAGTGGGTATACGATTAGATAATTTTTGATCGAATGTGCTGTTGGCGTATTAGTGGCCAGTTTGAGGAGTAACAGGTCTACATAAATTATTGTAAATAAGAAGCGGATGACAAGGCCTGTGGAACCGGTCCAAGGGATACAGATTTAAAACGTCGAGCAGGTAAGTCCGACAATGGCTATGCAGCCACGATTCGTTTAATTAAAGACGATAAATAAAGAAAAAAAAAACATTACAAATGCCCACCGAATACTTGGACGGACATTACTTTTTTATTCTTTGTTTTCCCTACGTGAACATTTTCACTTTTGTTTTGGTCATTCATTACCAATTTATTCAAATTAATGTGTTCTTGTAATTTATGTATTACCTCTAGGTACCATTCAATAAATACATGTGATTTACATATATTCGTATTTTAAATAAATCAGTAAATCATCATCAGCCTATGTCTCTCCACCATAACAATAACAAATAACAGGTTTAATAAAATAAAATAAAAACAAAATAAAACTTTGTGGTTTTGTTAGGTAACTATTTTCGTTAACAGATGGCACCACTAGTCATGAAATGTTTAATGTTTGTTAGGCAAGAATTATTTTTTAGCATTTATGATTGTGTATGTATACTTATTGCTTTTTTTAATAAATTTTATTCTATTTGTATCATTCTTTTTAATTTTAATTTTTTTTAAAAGTTTAGGGTGCCAATAAATTGGAGGGGTGCCAACATTAGGTCATTTTACCCTAAATGAATATAATGTAAAATTCAAATGTCAGAGGAAGACAACAAAAATGTTGTTGGTTCGTTTTGACACTCTTGACGAAAATGTTATTCGGAGCGCTTGTCGAAGGGTGTTTTGGGGTAGCAATCTAAGTAGCTCGTTGGCGACCCTTTATAGCGTTGCCAGTGAATCTCTAGCATAAATAGTAGCAACACTAAGAAGACGCTCAGAGGTCGTCAGTGGGAAACTTTTAATGAATTGCCTTCAACGGCGTTTTTGTTTGGACTCAATTGTCCTTTTCGGCCGGAGTCGGAGGATGGGGTCGTTGCATTTTTGATGGGCTGTCCTATTACACGACCGAATCCCAATCTTACACCGATTGTAATAAAACCGCAAGTGTTTGCAGCGAATTGTAAGTAAGCGAATGGCTTTTTCAGATATTATTGTTAAGTCGTTTCAAACCCTTAATAAAACTGCAAAGGGTTTTTTTCAAGTTCAAGTTTATAGACTACTAGCGACAGCTCCCGGTTTCGCCCAGGAGAAACTTAGGTAGGTTTTATTATACTTAATAAAAAAATTGTGAAAAATTGTCTAACAGTGAAAACCGCAACAAAAAATTAATTTTAAGGTGAGCCACTTTATAGTTTTCTCAATCCTATTGAACATACATAAAAAAATTAAAAAAATCAGTCAAGCTGTTCCGGAGGAGTTTGATTACAAACACTATGATACGATAATTTTTTTAATGGGTATATAGATTTAGTATCATTGTTTAAATAATTTAAATAAAATATATTTCCTTAATAGGAGCTCAAAATTGCTTCGTCTTTCAGTTCAATTTTAGGCGCTAAGCAAAGCCTAAAGTTTAAGCTTACGATGTCATAGTTAATTAATTTTAAAGTAGACATACTACTTACTTTAATTTAATCATATATAAGTACCTACTTAGATACATACAGGACGTCCCAAAACTATGGGACATGAAAGGAAAGTAGGTACCTTAAATATAGTAATTTAAAAAAAATCACACGTATTTTTATGATGCAAATCGAAAGAATGGACAAAAAATAAATAATTCTTCTTGAGTAACATAGTATCTTAAAAGACAGGAATAACGTAAAATGTTTGATTCAAATTTCAACGTTGACGACGTAATTTTTAGAAAATCTTTGAATGCAGTAGGTATGTATTACTAACTTTTAAAAATAACAGTCTTCTTTCAGCAAAATATCCTATCTTATATTACGTCGTGAACGTTGAAATTTGAATCAAACATTTTACGTTATTCCTGTCTTTTAAGATACTATGTTACTTAAGAAGAATTATTATTTCTTGTCCATTCTTTCGATTTGCATCATAGAAATACGTGTGATTTTTTTGAAAATTCAAATCAGTTCGGTTCCCAGACGACACAAGTAATTTTTAGAAAATCTTTTAAATGTAACATGAAGTCTTCTTTCACAGGAAAATATCCTATCTACGATATTTAAGGTACTTTCCCTTCATGTCGCATAGTCTTGGGACGGTATACACGTTAATCTACCTTTAGCTACTGTCCTAACATTCCAGGGTCGCATTTAATCTGATAGGTACAGAGTTGCATTTCTATTTTTAACAATAGAAGATACGGCGTCAGATATATCTTGATATACACGCGACATATCTCCAGTATACTACAAGCGACCTCCTGCTTATCACATGACAGCTTATATCAACGTCAATCAAATTCAGATATTGTCATGTCATGTCAGTGACATCGAGCAAATCGAATTTTCATTTTATCAATTCAACAAATATAGGAATTTCCAAGCTGTTTTAGTCTTTCATAAATATGGGCGAAATAGAAAAAAAAACTCCTTTGCTGTTTTAGATTTGAGAGAAGACAATTTTCTACTGTTTTTTTTATTCAAGGTGCCATGTCTAAGGTTACCATATAACAAAGATATTAAACACCTATTTAAACTCTTTGCCATATAACCATTGTTATGAAATATATGTTCATGCCATTTAGCAACCAGTGCGAAAAATAATGTACAAAGTATATTACATATACCTACTTTATGTAGATATATATATGAAACTAGCAGTTGCCCGCGACTTTCTAGCCTAAAGCCTTTCTCGATAAATGGACTATTCAACACAAAAAAATATTTTTCAATTATTGGAACCAATTCTTGGGTTTAACGCGTTTAACCCATACAAACAAATTATTCAGGTTTATAATATTAGTAAGTAGGTACTTATATTAGTACCTTTATTCACCCAAGATGTATAAAATTCCTTATTACTGTAGGTATACATGTATAGTAAGAATACAGTCATATATTAAAAATTGCAAGCATGCTTTGCTATTTGCAATAGATTAATAATTTTAGATATCAAAACCATATTTATTAAGGTTTGCACATCTGTAGCATGTGAGCATTTTTTTGGTTTATTTCAACGTTATCGGAGACTATTAAGGGCACTTTATTTTAATGGGCAGCACATTGTAGTAGATTGAATCGATTGCACCGGCGAGGAGGACAGTCGCCACGTCCACTCCCGATGACAGATAGCGACGAAATGCGTTTAAAATTTTAAAATTCGAAGTCGAACGCGAATGCGTGCGCACGCGCAAGGCTCAGTGACATTCCGTAATGAGCAGGTGAGCATTGGCCACCGTATATCGCGACGTGCGGCGTCAACTTAGTGTCGTGTCAAAAACGTTATACTGAAATTATATCTTAATTTTTGTTTACTCACCAATTACAACTCGTAATCATGCCGTACATCGAAAAATACAGTTCCAAACATATTGTATAACTTGCAATATAAATATAAAAGATTGATTTTAAACAATGCCATTGACTTTTGACTCCATTTTCTTAATCAAAGTAAAAACTAATTAGTATTTGTAATAACTTAAAAAAAATCTTAACATGTAACAGTTTCTCAAGTGATTATCTTGTATTGTAATTATTATCATGTTTTTAATACATTCAAGTTAGAAGTAGTTCTTCAGAAGCAAAAATATATTATTTTTCGTTGTCTTAAAAAAATGGTTTTTCTACTACTCTTCAGAGTTGTTTTGAACATATTTAAATTTAATGTCTATGGAGATTACGATGGATGAAAATTTGTGTTGAAGACGTAAAAGCCTTTTTATGAATCTAATAAAAATATTTGCTGCCGAGTGTACGTCGAACCGATCGAATGTCGTGTTGTTCCGTTCGGTATTAGCGTATGTGGACACACAGTGAAAATAAAAACAAAAAAATTCTCAAGCAAAAAAATGTCTGCCGCCGCCGCGCTATCTACAGTCCGCGATCCTGACGCAAATAATGGCACAGTGAAATCTAACGAGTCGCGCTTATATTAAACATTTTTTGAGGTTATATTCACATTAAAAAATTAATAAATTCTACGTTACTGAATGAATATGAAAGTTGTACATTATAAAAACATTTCTTTACTAAGCTAATACTTACCTAATTAAAAAAGTTAAAGACCAATTAAGCTAATAATAAAAATAAATGGTATTTTTAATCATGGGATTAATCCGGGATAGTTTAAAAAAATCAGCTTTTTTAACTTATTTTGATGTTATTTGTTATTTTTTATGTTATTTATATGTTACTTGTTTCAGTTGTAATTCATTTATTTGTTTGTTTTATAATATGTAAGGATTAAACTGTTAAATATTAAGCTTAAGATCAAAGTAATTTTGAATACTTGTAATTGTAAACTGCAAGCACAATCATACTATTGTAGGTACTGTTACTGTGAGCACATCATACTTATTTATATTATAATTAAGTTACCACTAAGGAAAACTGACTGAGTAGATTTTTATAACATGACATACCTACTTTTTTATGGATTTGCAATGTAGCAGTTTTTATTGTGACAATGTCGACTCTACGCATGTTGTGTGCGGAGGTCGGGCCAGTAGAGCACGCTGCTGCGTTCTCGGCCACGTAAATCTATATCAACACAATGTCTCCTGTCGTTTTGTTCTCATTCACTGAATCCGCCTGGTGCCCTCTCTCGTCTTTTGCTCTCAACTCTTATTAAATTGATTGACACTTCACCAAAACCACATCAAACCTATGCCTGCTGAGAAAACGTTTGATAGAAAATATTTTTGAAATACTGTGTAAGAATATATCCAAATTGTGTAGACAATTTCATGTAGAAACTTTTGTAGGAAGTAATCATAATGCTATTCCTACAGATATTCGCGATATGAGCAAAAACCTGAAAAAAGGTACTTTCAACCCCCCCTCACATCCTCAGCACAACCCCCACCCTTGAGGACTTTTAGTATGTTAATCTAGATACCGTAAAGTATAAATCTACCAATTTTCAAAACTACACGATTTATTTCCCCTGATTTTTCTTATTTGCTCGAACTAATCATCAAAGGGTGACATCGCGTGACTCCCCTGTAAATGGCGGATTTGATATCGCCCGCGTCACTGTCAATCTCATTTTAAATTTAGAACTGCCGGCGTATGACAGCCGTTGGCATCCGATTCTGACGTGTTGAGCTGTCAAACGAGACAACCGTTCGTTGGCATATACGCAGAGATAACGTTTGTTTACATTAGGTATACAATGATTTTTTTACTATTGTACAATTACCACTTGTGTTATAGGCGACGGTAGCCACCTACCATCAGCAGACCGTCAGTAGATTAATAAAATAAAAATATAGGAACTATATATTTCAAAAGTTATGAAATTATCAAAAAATAGTATAAAATTATCTCATAGTAAAAATACTTCATATAAGCTTTATTTATCGTTTCAATAAATGTAAAATCAAATAAAAAACACTTGGTAACTCTTATGTAGATAAGTTCAACATCTCTGATTTGGACAGGTAACATAAATTAAATTATTTTTCATGGGGTTCGTTATTCATTGCGATACAATATCTGTTCATCTATTTTAATTACTTACTTTCTCATATTTAACTCGTTTCATTTCGCTTGGAAAGGGCGTTTTTTTCCTCTTTAATGTCACGCCTCAATGACTAAGGTCACATGTAGGTGTTGAATTGTTTATTGTCCTGCAAATTATATATTGCCTGCATGATTACATTGAAAGTTTGCTTTTAAAAATAATAAACTTTTTTACGTTGACAATGTAATTTTGTCCACATTGAGAAATTAACGTACTTGGTAATTGAATTCATAATGAAGTAATAAAGATAGCAATGAATAGTACCAAACTTATATGTGTCCAACGGCTGAAACGACGTCCATAGCTAGATGTAGGCCTCTCCTATATAGCGCTGATTTGAAGCCTGGATTCAGCTTCGATTTTTAACCCCTATTAGGTCAACTCATCTTGTGAATACTATGTGTCCTGTCTGCGGATATTTTCATCCCTAATTATATCCCGCATAGTAACCCCTTTCTATATGTAGGAGCTTCTTACAAGGTCTACATGTCATTACTGGCAACACACACTGGTGGAAAACCTTAGTTTTAAAACCAAAGATATGTTATTGGTCTCGCTGCGCTCGACTAGATACAGCCGCCGTACCTACTTGAAAAGTGCGGCAAATTTTAATACACCGAATTCGGCGTACCCGAGCTAGTCACACTGCAAACTGTCTGTGATATGTACTTTCTGAATGTTTTATTAAATTTTGGGCATTATAAAATGCCAATTTGCGTAGTGAAACCGTGTAAAAATATAACTAAACTGTGAAAGTGATAAATAGTGACGATGTTTTACACACACTACAATAAAGCTGTTAGGTAGGGCCGTATCTAGTCGAGCATAGCGAAACCAATCTATGTTTATCTATGAATCTATGAAATTTTATCTATGAATTTATCTATGTTTATCTATGAAGAGTTTTGGACACGAAGATGTCTCGTACTTTTATATAAATTTTATATTTCCTTTTCTTTCTTTAGTTAATCCAAAAATTAATTTGTTGTAATGAAAATAAAGCCATTAAAATCTATTTTCTAGATTATATGACGAAAGTGAAGGCTCCGAAGGCAATGATCCAGGAGCTGCTAGATTTCACGTGTTTATGTTATTTTTCTTTAATTTAATCCTTTTAACTAAAAAATCTCTTCAGGTATAATATTGTATGTATGCCTAAACGTTATATGCAGTTTCAAAACACCTTTAGTAAGGATAATAAAGATGTACATAAAAGTATAGAGATATTAACAAATTGTTTACAAACAAACAACTGGATAAAAAATGTTTTATTAATAAAAATTAAAATATCAACTGTCTGAATGTCACCTCCTCTTAACCAGTTTCGCTAACACTTTTTTGTTGCATTATCCCTCATAGTGCAATTGTTTACGTTAAGTGAAATTTGATGCGCTGACGCAGTAATATAGGCCCTATGACATCGTAATAGTGTTTGACAAAAAACGTATATAGTTATCGGTGTGTGATGATCACAGTCTCAATAGATAACAATGTAATTATATGTCATTACATGTGTACAGCCGATTACGGTGTAATGTACGGATTAAATGAGTCTCGTAGTGTTTGGTTCAAGTTACAACCGTGTATCAAGTTATTTTTGAGTTAAAGAATTTCTTGAGTTAGAATAAAAGGTGACGGTCCTACCTTCAACTGAACTGTTATTAAAGTCTGCCTGTCCTCATCTTGAATTCCATATATCTGTAGTAATATTTCGCTTGTGAATGGAGCCATCGGCTAAGCAAGTGTGAGCGAAAGGCCACCTGCGCCCGCGCCGCGCCTTCCTCTCTAAATCGATCACGTAGACAACTTCGATTAGTGTGCACCTACTAGAGTGTGGCTTCGATACACGCAACTTCTGCACATGTTCAAAACGCCGTCAAATATCACATTTTTCTACAGTCTTTTGATATTCCTTCTTTCTATGGGGGTTGTAGAGACACCTGTTTCAATAGTGGTTAAATCAAATAGTGGTTAAATGCAGATCGACATTACAAAAGCATTAGTTCTTGCATTCACAAATACAAATAAACTTATTTCAGACATATTAGTCCATAGTGTTTTAATTGTAAATTATGTGCTATTGTTAAGGGACTTGATAAAATTTTGTGACTGTTATTATAATTTTGGTGGACGTTCTCCTAACACTTCATGAAACTGTTGACGCTTGTCGTGATGTCATATTCTGCTCGATACACTACAGCATCATGACAACCTCAACAGAACACTGTAGGTAGGCATTGTTATACTGAAAACGTAGTTTAAGGTGATAAATTGACTCGTAGGTTGCACATAAAAGTGTTCACAACACCGTGAGAACCTTATTTATTATTTAATCCAATAAGTTTAGCCTATTATTTGTATAATTTTTAGAATACGTTGAAATAGAATGGAATTCTTCTTTGTGATCGCAACAGAAATGGTTAATTTTTGAATTTGCAGCGATTTTTGTGATAAAAAATAGCATACCACGATAAAACGTTAATATTGTTATTAATATTATTCCAACGTCTTTATTACACGGCATTTGATTGACGACTTTTTCAAGCGCCTTGTTTACTCCGAATGCGCATACTGATATCGGCACGTTTCGCACGGCTCACTACACCCGCTTGCCTCGCTGTCAGTCAAACGTCAGGGCAGCTCGTAAATTATGACGTTTTTGCTGCGCCCGCGCACGCAAATCAGCGCCGCACAGATCACACACTTTCAGACCAGTCAAGGCTTTCTTATACCTAATGGTGTAATCAAATCATGGTCACAATTTTTTATTATTCTTACAACAGTATTTATGTTAGGTGTGCGTTCCTCAGAAATAGTTAATACAAAAGTTTTACACAGTAATAAAACTATCATAACCCCAGAGCTTGTGAATAGCAATAATTGATCCAATCATGAGTTGTTGCTAATAAGACTTTGTATGCTGTTATAAATTGCTTGTGTTTGCTATATTAAGTAAAATTATGCTGTTATAGCCTTTTTGGGCAGACTTAGCTTCGAAATCTAGATATACTCTTGGATTTCTGAGTATTAACAAAACCATAAAACCAGAATCAAACGCTGCATCGACAGTGGCGAGAATATATTTCGAAATGGCGAGAAACAAAAAAAAAAAAAAAAAACTATATACTTACTATAGACTTGGCAAACCATACCTACTCAAAAGGAAGAGATGACCATTTTCAACTTTGCGATATAATAAAAGTGCTCCCCGCTAGATTTCCCTGCGACAGAAGATTTGAGGCGCCTCTATTTTCACTGAATTTTTCAGTTACACCAAGGTTTTCCACAAACCTACGTGAGAACAGTTTGTCTAGTCTGTGTTGCGGTACACCGCTCACGTACGCAAGGGTGGGCAAAGCTGAACTATTAGCATATTAATTATCGAATCCCGACTCGATGGTTGCGCCGTTCGCGTGACTGGTGACTACGCCACAGCGGTACGCCGCCATGCCACGCCGCGTCCTCCGCCTAGTTGCAATTCAATCGTTTACCGATAGACACTTTGCAAATAGCACTTCGAAATCGCTGCTACTGCCGACTTCCAAACACTTCACTCTTCCTCAGATTCACTCTTCAGTAGATTCGAATAGCAACAGCGAATGCATGCTATATGTGACAAACTTTGATGGTCAAGGTAGTATAATCATCGGAATCATTCATGCCTGCAGAGCGTCTAATAATTATGTTATAAGATATTTCAATTATTAATATTATATTCAATAATAGGAGACGCGAAGTTTTATTGCAAAAAACAAATTTAATTCAGAAACTTATTAGGGACATTATTCATTATAATTAATTAGGGACAATGTTCTGCCTCTGACACTAGTCTTTGCTTGTCCTATGGAGGAAGTAACTATTGTAGTATTAACATAATATTTATATGTTATTTACAATAATATAATTAATAATAATATGCACAAACATTAACTTAGAAATAATAAAATTTATAAGGTATGGGTTAAAGTATGGTTAAAGTGAGTGTGTGTTAAAGAGTAAGTAGTTAGAGTATATTGTAAGTTACATCTTACTCTTTAACACACACTCACTTTAACAACATGTAAGTAAATATAGATCATCGGATACTCTGAAGTTATATACAAAACTATTAATAATTTGTATAAATATCTCTATTTGTTCTAATGTCCAGTTCGTTAACACCTTTGAATCTAATTTCCTCGCTTCTCAAGCGCTCATTAACTTGTAAGACTGCTTAGATTAAAAGAAAAGATACATTTTTTCCTTCGAGAGAAATATTTTTTGGGTTTTCATTAGCTATGTGTAGCCAGTAATTTATGAAAGCAAAGAAATTGCAAATGTAAGGGAAGCCGTGGCAGCGAGTGGTGCATTCTCAAGTGATGGAGTATATCGCACATTGATCTGCGTAGCCAGTAAAGAAGTCAGTGTGGAGGCAATCAAGTAACAAAACAAAGTGGTGGTAACTAGCAGTTGTAGCTCGACGGGCCACTAATAAATTAGATTGTGCTCATAAACATGGGGCGTCGAAGCTAACCTCGTCATCTGATACTGCGGACATTGTGTGTGCGGGTGTCCCTTGTCGATGACGTCACGAACCCAGATACCCACTGGTTTCTTCAGAGCTACTACACCTTCATGTAACTTAACTTCGAAGTTTTTTTTTTTCTTCGAAGAAGACTCGTAAGAATACCTAATGATTTTTTGACTGATGAGGTTGAACTGGCTGGCTGTTGGTGTTAAACGAACATCGTAGAGGTTTCTAACTTCATTATAGAAAATTAGAAAAAGCATTTAGAACTGGTGATAAATGCAAAAATGAAAAAGAGACTTATTAAGAAATTGAAAGTTAATCTTATACAATAAAACATATTTTTAATTTTTACTTTATAATTTTATTAAATCCTACTCCATCTTATTAATAATTATGTAACTTCTTATACAATATATATAAAATCAGGTTACACAGAAAAATAATTAAGTAAAAAATATATTTTTAAAGTCGATACTTTCATCTGTATTGTTTGAATTAGAAATAGATACATTAGAACTGAGAGTGTAGTGCAATGGAAACGTTGTCCAACCGGCTGGATGCATCGACAGGAGCTCCTTAGTAGCAAGGCCTTTACCCCCGGTGGCAGAACATATTCAGCCATTGCTGACGGTTACCAGATCAGATTCACTCGGTGGCCAATGAACTACGAACACTATGAACGAAATGTGCATTTAGATTAATTTTCTTATTCCATTTCGTCCCAAATGGCTATTACCAGGAAGGTGGAAGTAGTTTAGTTTCATGATAATCTCAAAGTTGTGAATGAAAGGTATTTCATTAGTGATAAATATTTATGGGAAGTTATTCACAGACTTGGAAGTGTCGAAATACTAACTGCTACATTTCCTATTGGAAAATTGTCAAGTATTGGAAGTCCTACGGGTGAAATAAAGATAAGGTGATGGCATATTAGAACAAGTGATTAAAATACAATAACAAATAACTATCTAAGTAATGTTAACTAATAACAAAGAAAAGGAAAACTAGATACAGCCCAGTGAGACAAACTCTCAGCTACGAACACAGCAAAAAGCATGTAAATCTTTGATTAAATTGAAACTATGAGTGTTTTAGAATTCATATATATTACAAATGATAGCAAAGCACACTGCGTTCTCCAGTCATAATATCATGAAATTACAACGAGTGTGCCATGTTTGTGAGGAATGCGAGTGCATTTTCCTGTATCCTCTCTTTATCCCTTAACTCAATGTCGGATCACATTTGCAATAGTCATGGAGTTGCTCGTGTAAATTGGCGACGGTTGCCACCTCACATAAAGTGGACCCTCAGCCAGCTTGGCCTTTACAAAAATGAAGCTTTTGCAAAGGTGAAAGAAACCCGCATGTGTGGGAAGACTAAATTACTTCTACGTAAGCAGTTAACTCAAAGTTAGGGATTGATTCTGTCAGGACTTCCTAAAGCGACTATCTTAGATCCATCTTCGGACTGGCTTTCTTTGGTACGATGCATCTAATGAAAATTAATTAAGTCACTGACTATATCTCTATGACTTTCAAAACTGTAAACCTGTAAATATTATTGACAATGATATCCATTGTAAGTCAGACTATGAAAACCTAAATATTTAGTAAAAAAATTGGATATTCCATCCACTTTTACATAGAACATTTTAGTAATAAAAATCAGTAGCTATCAAATGAGATATTTACTTAACTCTAATTAACAAATTCTTATCCAGGATAGTAAGTGAGGAAACCTGAATAGTCTAGAAATCTAGGAATATCAGAAGTCTTGCTCACTTAATTTCCATATTATAGAAGATATGCATTCACAATAGTTGGGAGACCAATTACAGAGATTGTCCTCAGAAAGACTAAGAGGCCGGAGATGAATCTGCGGCCATGATCACAAGAGATGGTTTGATCTAGGTCCAATCTGTAGAATCAATCACACAATTAGTTCGGTCTTGGGCAGCTAGAAGGCAGCGCCGGCGCAGTAAATCGATCAGGCGGACAACATCTATTATTTACTGACGCCTGCCCGGCCCAACAGTAATTATACCCTTTTAATTGGATAACGCTACGTGCGCCCGCGCATTCAACAACATATTAATGTTGGTTGCCCAGTGATAGCAGAAAAACGAGATTAGCATTGCTACTCATCGTGTACTTATTTTAAAAATGTTATACATTTAAAATGAAGATTTAAGCAGTTTTCATTTTTTTTTCGATAAGAGAAGAGACCTTAGTTTAATGTTGCCGAAGCCTTATTACAAAGCCTCGTGACAAATTATTAAGTAACCAAGTTACGGCAGAATTAAGAAAAAACGATATTTCACGTCTTGCGATGAATTTGATGTTAATGTTGGAGAATTCAATATTTAAGGACTCTGATGGAGTATTGTATGTTGTGTACCTATATGAATATGTATTTCTAGTGAAATAAATATAGTCCAAAAGTTTTGTAGAACTATTTAAATCTAATTTCAACGCAATAGAGACTGCTTAGTTTCGTTAACTCTGGGAAATTATTTCAAGAGATTGTATTCTCAATTCAGTAACTTACCTAGGATTGGTACACCAAATAATTTCTTGGTTACATTCAGTAATATAGGTAGGTACTATACAGTAAAATACAGGTAAGGCACAGTTGAAGAAGAACTTCACTTAGGTACTTCAAAAAAGGCATTATTTTCACTGACTAACACTTAACTCAAATTAAATACTTGGAAAATTTTGAAAATCACACAAACAACAACAATATCATAAAATCTAAGTTGAATTTGCATTAAATTTTCATTTAAGTACATCCTACTACTTTTTAATTAAAAAGGGGGAAAAATTTGATGAAATCTTAGCGGGAAAAAGCTCTTTATTTATAAACTAGCTGGCGCCCGCGACTTCGTCCGCGTTGTAAGGAAAAGTAGCCTATCCTGTGTCCTGTACGTCTAAATGTTTATCTACCAAGTTTTATGAAAATCAGTTAATTCGTTTAAGAGTTATGGAGAAAACATACAAGACCTACACTTACAGATTTATTTTATTATGATTGACAACACTTTGTTAATTACTGAATACAATTAGTACATATTCAAGTAAATAAGTAGGTACACAATGAACATAATGTATTATTATTTATAATTAAACCAAATTGGTAAGTATTAGAAAATGCGTGTGACAATATAATTACAAAATAAACACGACTGTAATTAATTACTCGGATGAATTCCCAATCGCTTTGTGAACCAGTGGCTTATTGATTACTAGTGGGTGCCCGCGACTTCGTTCGCGTTGAAAAAGAAAATTAATGCCAGCTTTACCCGGGCAAACGTTATTTTGCAACTATCACTTACCTACCGAAAAAAAAATCTTAAAAATCGGTCTTAGAGATCGGACCTCATACTACAACAAAATTCTGAACACACCTATAAATATTTGACAACCAATTGACAATTTTAGACAAAATACATCAATAATTTGTGTAATGTCATCTCATGTCATCTTATATCGCTGTGACGACGATGGCGCCGCCATGCGACAGTGGCGCCCAATTATTTATGTTTTTATATTATGATCCCTCGGGAATACTTAGTCCTTTTTTTCTGGATGAAAGGTACCCTATATCCTTTCTGGTGTCCCAGACAACGTGTATGCAAAATTTCACGGTGATCGGTTCAGTAGTTTTTGCGTGAAAGCGAGATAGACAGACAGACAGAGTTACTTTCGCATTTATAATATTAAGTATGGATTTGTATGGAAATGTATGATTTTACTGTTTTCCAGTACTAGTAGTAGATACTAAAAATTATATGTACACAAGACTTCCTCGTTTATCGCTCTTTTCATTAGTGAAAACCGTATTAAAACCTGTTGAGTGTTTTAGAAGTTAGCAGACAGCTGTCAGCGACCTCTATCTGTCTGTTCGTGATTATTTCAAAGACTAATTAATGGATTTTTAACTGCGAATATGCAGTTGTTATTTTTTTGTGTTTTGTCCGTGTTATGTGACAATCAATTAGTGTTTTCATTAAATTCGTGTCACGAAGTGTTTCTTCCAGAGTACGTAGAACGTTATACGTCAATTATTTTAAACAATGTGTTAATATTCTATTGTTGTACAAATGAACAAAAATGTCCGCACGCGACAACGCCCGACAAAAACTAACGATGTACCTCGACACGTTCTGTCTGCTTGTCTGTCTGTATGTCACATTATCTTTGCTGCAATGTATTTAATAAACAGGTGGAATACATTTGCCTTGCTGAAAAGTCAATTCGCATAAGTTAATTGTGTTATACATCTATGTTACAAAGTTACACTAGCTGGTGCCCGCGACATCGTCCGCGTCCTCTATCCAAGACATTTTTTCAATTCGAACCAGTAGGTACTGAGATTAGCGCGTACAACCAACCAAACAAACAAACAAACTGTTCAGTTTTATATATATTGGTTTGGATTTGCTTAAATCATAATTTAATTGACCTTATTTATTTGCAATTCTAAAAGAATTTCAAAATTGTTTTAATCGTTGTCAATATCAATATTTGAGCACAAAAAATGTGTAACGATTACGTATACATTCAATAATCCATACTAGTCCATACTAATCCGTACTAATGTTATAAATGTATGGAAGTTTGTATTGGTGGATGTTTGCCTACTCTTTCACGCTTTGAATAAAATTTTGCATACACGTTGTCTGGGACACCAGAAAGGAGAAGGACATACCTTTCATCGTTCAACGCGGACGAAGTCGCGGCCACCAGCTAGTATTATAAATGCGAAAGTAACTCTGTCTGATTGATAAAGAATTGGGCGTCACTGTCGCGTGGCGGCGCCACCGTCGTCACAGCGCAGCGATAACGATGTCAGGCCTTATTACTCATATATTTTCTTTTTCAACGCGGACGAAGTCGCGGCCACCAGCTAGTATTATAAATGCGAAAGTAACTCTGTCTGATTGATAAAGAATTGGGCGTCACTGTCGCGTGGCGGCGCCACCGTCGTCACAGCGCAGCGATAACGATGTCAGGCCTTATTACTCATATATTTTCTTTTTCAACGCGGACGAAGTCGCGGACACCAGCTAGTTGCTTAATAATGCATTATTCGTATTATCTTGTAAAAAGAAAATAGTCACACTATTAACTGTATATAAATTTTATATGTGGACTATAACTTTTTAGTCCAATTAACAACGTGGCGCCGTTAAACAAATGGTATTCAACATAATTATTATAATTAATATTAACTAATGTAATGCTTCAATTACTGATTGCGCTTATGTATTTTAATTAATTAATTTGCTAACCGTACACTTTTTTGTTTTTGCAGTAAATAGTAATAATATAATTACTAACCAATGTCACAATATTCATTTGGAACATAATCCATTTTTTGGATTTTTATATTTCATTCAACAACACACCCTTGACCCACATACCTAATCTTGTTCCTATTAACTTTCCTATTTTTTGTTTTGTTATTTTTACAAATAAGTCTTTTACAGCCAAAACAGACACCTAGAGTATATATTAAAACCTTGTCATTACGTATTTAATTTTCATTAAGTACCCATTATATACTACTTCATTAAGTATATATAAATAAACCTGTAGTCACTTAACGATTAATATAAAAATATATTTATTGATAAAATATTCGGTTGTTGCACTATAAAACACGGAGTGAAGGAAGTACAGACACTCGTTACCTTCCATTTCACTTTTAAATATACTTTAATTGCTCGGGCTCAATTGCCAAATTAACGTAAAACTACATGGAAACCATGTGTGGCCTGTGACAGGTGTTCTGAAATTAACCCCCATACCTCTCACATCCTAAACTAGCTCTTATTGCTAAGTGAATAAGGTGTACATAAGAATAGGCTGTACTCCACTGCATATAGTAAAGTCATAAAGGTCACAGACATTAGCAGTAGCGGTGTCTTTTGATGTTTTTATGCAATTTCACATTATGTTTCCTATGAAGAGTTTTATTATTTATGGTTGGTTAATTAATAAATTTATATTAATTAAATATTATTACTCGTATCTGAGGAAATTCGAAATGAAAACCTGCTTTAAAAATTACCTAAAATTAATTTAATTATCTGAAATTAATCAGACTCGTTTTAATTATTTCCTAGACTAGACACCCTTTTGAAACTATACACTAGCTAGCTTGAATACTAGCTGGCGCCCGCGACTTCGTCCGCGTTGAAAAAGAAAAAGTGGCCTATCCTGTGTCTCATACCTCTAAATGTTAATCTACCAAGTTTCATGAAAATCAGATAATTCGTTTAAGAGTTATGGAGGAACATACATACATACAGAAAAAAATTCTAAAAATCGTCAATTTAGTTTCAGTATCATGTATAGAGCCCATAAACACGATATCTCTGAAAAAAAAATAAATTAGTATTGATGCTGATGAAGTTACCTAAAAGAGTCTTTCACATTTCAGGTAATTTAGGATTTGGTTGTAATGAGCCAAAGCCGGATTAGTGTAACTACTGAATTTGTTTTTTTTTTTAAATCGCAAATACTTGAAAATTTGAGTGGATGAAGGTGGTATGTCGCATAATTCCAATTTCGAATAAATCGAGGTTAAAGTTTTAGATAAGTCGCCTCTGTACTGATTTTTGTACTAAATTATGATGCAAAGTTGTGTAAACAACCTAATATATTAATGGTATGATAGCAATTAAACACTTCTAATCTATTATTTAATTTAAAAAAAAAGTGAACATAGCTCTCTCTTCCATTGACAAAAGTAAACTTTTCTGCACTCTTTGCTTTTTAAAATTAACTGCATACATAACACTTTTTTCAACTTTTTATTTTCTAAAAATTTCTTAAATCGACAATCTTAAGGTCTGTAATCATTCATATGAACATATTACCTTCATTAACGCAAAAAACGAAAAAACCCAAAAATGCGACATAACACATTCATCCACTCACGTCTTGAATTGAATCTGATGCTTCAGAGAAGCTTTAACGACTTGTAAATTCAAAATAACGCACCTAATATGTTTTTGTGTTCCGTCTGATTAACGGGTAAATGCGTGTACCGTGCGATAGTATAGTTGTCGCGCCCGGATGCTCTCGACATTGATGAACAGCCCCAGCGAAGCGTAACTGTGGGACCGCGATCATTTTGCTGTCAATCAACTATGACAAACAAACTTTAATTCATGTTACAAACACAGAGAGCCAATAAATTATATCTATTGTTCATTCTAAAGTAGTCTTTATTGACAGAGCGTTACGGTTTACATAAAAGTAGATTAGAACGCAATGGCATTAGATTAGAAGAGAAAATATCAAGTTGTTATTAAAAATGGCACAAAGTGTCTTAGTAATAGATGCCATGTAATTGTAGCCGGATAGTGCAATCGATACAAAGCTAGATTTATGCTAAAATGATATATCTATCTGTGAAAGGGTTAAACTTTGTGACTATTTTTGATGAAAGTATTTTTGATGACTACATTTAGGTAACCTTTAGTCCTGACTAAAATGATTTAAAAAGTTTATTCTAAAGGTATTTTGCTGTCACATTTTTGACCCGGCGGGGTCAACTTTGGAAATTTTAATATAATTTTCAAAATTGACTCCGGTCTGGATTTGAAAAGTAGTGGTAGGGCACACTGCGTTTCGCACTCATTTGGGCAGCCCGTCTGGCGGCAGTAACCACCACCTTACAGAATACCGCCGTGAAATAACAGCATATGTGCTGTTGTGTTTCGGTGAGTGAGTAAGGGATGCCAGAGCCCATTACCCCATCCCTTCCTTATCCCTTATCCTTAATCCTTGTATGGTCGGCAGCGCACTTGTAGCACTTATGGCGTTGCTTGTGTTATAGGCGACGGTAGCCACCTACCATCAAGTGGACCGTCAACCTGTCTATCGTGACCTTAACATAAAAAAATAAATAAAAAAAAAAACCCATTTTTTATGTTTAAATATATGTACGGTAATCATATTTTTTGTCCTATTATATCAAGAGAATGCACAGTACTATTAAGATTCGAACATAGTGTTACTCGGAGCAGCGTTAAGTTCAATTTTGAGTGATTTTGAGTTTAAAGAACAAATCAAAAGTACAAACGGTCCGTGCGACCCATTTCGTTAAACATTGCTATAAGTTGCGCTATTAGATCGCTATTGGAAAACAATACGGGATGTCGTGGCGTTAGTTATTGTAACTGACTACGGCATGGGGAAACAGTGTGTAATGTCTCGTACATGAAAATGTAGTATTAAGGGCCTCTTTCACCGTCTGTCAAGTAGGCTAACCGTCATTAGCGTCATTACATTAGCGACTGCTTTAATGTGGGTTGTACTGTGTCATTTCCACTTCATGATCCGTTGCAGGAACAAGTGACTCGGGATTTATAGTTCAAGTTATGTAACGCAGTCACTTTCGTTGAATAAAACTGATTTCGATTTGTATTCACTGAACATACCTGATCAATGCTTGTAATGTAAATATGTCTAGGCAATTGTTTAGAGGTAGACATAATGTCAAAGATTTTCTAAATGTCTTGAGTAGCTACTATTTTATTTTATTTTTTATGAAGTGGACGAGAGGCTCGATGACGGTCTACTTGATGGTAGGTGGCTACCGTCGCTTATAAATACAAGCAGGTGATGCTGCAAGTTCGCTTCAGCTTAGTAACTATAGAAATCAGACAAAGCTAATATGGAAATTCGGTATGTCAAGGTATTCTAAATGGATTTAGAAATGGATATATGAGGAAAGTTGAGAAGATTTTTGATTAAATTAGGAGTAAACTACTGACCGAATTTAGATGAAACACACAAAAAGTACCGTCACCGTCCGTATTTCCATTTTAGATTTATCATTTATCTAAAGCTGAATGATATATGTATTAGAAATCTCAAAAGCAATAATATTATTGTTTAAGGGCCAGTTTCATAACGATCCGTAAGTTAAATTTTATATCAAATAAACGAAAAAATGATCCAACTGTTCGTTAGTCAACAGTACCTATAATTTGACAGCTAACGTTTACTGGCTCGTTACTAACTACGGTTTATCTTACGTATCGTTTATTTTGACAACGGACAAGTTGAGGTCAGAAAACATTAAAGTCTGTAAGACTACAACGAAACCATCGACAATATTCATAAACTTCAGCTACCGAATGTTTAATTTCTTTTGTAGGACCACAGTCAGTAAACGTTATTGACGGACCGTTAACCGTTCGTTAACAGCACAGTAACTAACGATAAAAGGGACGTCGCGTCGTTTATAAAACTGGCCATAAGTCTATCAGTTTATGCGCGACATATAGTGTGGTTCGTTGTTATTCGCACGATTCCGGTATCAATCTGGGGTCGAGGGGCACTTGCTATTAATTACCTGATGCCGACACATGCTGCAACCTTGGGAGTTGAGAGCCACTAACTAATGCATTCTCGGAGATGGTACGTATAGATATCCCCTAATTTATTAGCAACTATAGCTGTTGTACGCGACTTCGTCCGCGTAACTTTTTATCAATTTTATTGGGTTGAAATTTTATATGGGTATTTCGATGGTTTCCTGGATGATTTAAAAATACAATTGGACCCGGTAGGTGGCGCTACTGTCGGTATGTCAACTACCGATTGGGTTGAAATTTTGTATGTGTATTTCCATGGTTTCACATCAGACACGAATGTATTATATTTTATATAAAGTTACGCGGACGAAGTCGCGTGCCACAGCTAGTGTATGAATATTTTGTTACTCATTCACATGAACAGATTTTGATAAAACTTCACCTTTATTATTTTAAGTGAATATTACCATATCCAACTATTGTAATTCCCGTGTATCTGAGATGTATCTTGATGCAGTAGATTGATGACTCGCCCACTCCATTACTCGGCGGCCCAACAGCCGTAGCACTACCATGAGTTGCTATCGAAATCTTACGTTAGTTTACTTCTGTCGATAACGAACGTTTCACCCTTCAATGTACTAGTGAATGATTCAACTACTAACGTTACGGTATTTCTCGAGAGCATCAGTCAAATTTGTAACTCATGGTACCGATTTTGTATAGAAATGTCAAGTTAAACGTCAGTCGCTAATGGTCGCTAGCGACTACATTCGATAGGTTTTTCACTTATACAACTCATGTTACCGGTTTTAGTTCTTTGCGTGACCGCTAGAGGCGCTGTACAATTTTTCATACAAATATTTTACGTTCTCGCTCATCTCTTGCTAGCGATTTCGGTCGTCATAAACTCATGGTAGTGCTACTGGTCACTTCCGTCTAAATACGTCCTATTACACGAGCAGTCGCTTGGATTGCTTTGCATCAAACTTGTTTCATTTCAAGCCTCGCGAAAATTTAAATTGCAGTAATTATTTAAGTAGGTATCTACTTTAATATTAGTAAATTTAAATATATGGTAAACTGCGTTTCGCAGTCATAACTTGGCACTCTTTTTTAACATTGGGAATTCCTCAAATATACCCGGCAGTGATAGAGAATGGATATTTTTTTGCAACGACTTTGAGTGTCAATATGGTGTCTAATATTTTTTTTTGTTAAGTGAAGATTTATTTGACAAAAAAAAGAGCCTTTAATGTAAGGTTTTAATGTAGGTATAGAAAAAAAATTTTAATACCAATTTATATCCATGTTAGTGATAATAATGTTAATAATTAATGATGCCCAAGAAAATTTGTAATAACAGAAGAAAGAGTGCTTTTTGATACTATACTTTTGTCTTTTGAGGAAATGTTATGTCGTACTCAAATACTGAAGAATACGTCATACTTAAATGTAGGGCAAAATAATTACAACCACAGTTGGTGTTAGATGTCACAAATTACTTACACTTAGGGAAGGCTGTGTTAAACTTTCATAACTCCTCCATAACCAGTAAAGTGTAAGAGAAATTTCCAGCTGTAATCGTATACCAAATTCCACGTAGCTACTTTGCAGGATGCAAACCAATAAATATATCGGGCGAGGGGTTGAGGCGGCCAGTGAATAAACATGAATGTGTTGTCAACTGGCGGACAAAAAAAATGAACCACATACTGCCTATGAGGCAGTGTCCATGTAATTAATCGGTTATTTTATAAAAAAATATTTTGTCATCCCATTATTAAATTATTCCATCCCCAAGGAGCCATTATAATTATTTCTAGATGTATATATGTATAGTCTACCTATTCATAAAAATATGTATTTAGCTTTGATTGATAAAAAAACAGGTTTTGGTATTTTTTAAATGTTGCAATTTGTTAGTTTTTGTTAATTCCTTTTATTTCAAGACACACCATTTTGTGTCACGGGGCGTATGTGGTAGGTAAATCGATGGTTCACTCTTGATTGGCTACCGTCGTCTAAAGCGACATCAGCAAACTAAAATAGGTCATATCTCTTCTTAAGTTTAATCTATAGTTGTAAAAGCAATCGATCGTCGATAATACAAAAAGAATCTGTCTGGTATAATGATATATTTTTAAAAAGCCCTTATCATTGGGCTGGTAATACTAAAATACTAGAAATAAGATATTAAGTTTAGTCCCAGGAAAATCAATACTAATAATAAATCTGTAAGTGTAGGTATGTATGTATGTTCCTCCATAACTCTTAAACGAATTAACTAATTTTCATGAAACTTGGTAGATAAACATTTAGACGTACAGGACACAGGATAGGCTACTTTTTCCATTTTCAACGCAGAAATACCACCGTGAAATAACAGCATATGTGTTGTTGTGTTTCGGTGAGTGAGTAAGGGATGCCAGAGCCCATTACCCCTTCCCCTCCTTTATCCCTTATCCTTAATCCTTCTATGGTCAGCAGCGCACTTGTAGCACTTATGGCGTTGCTTGTGTTATAGGCGACGGTAGCCACCTACCATCAAGTGGACCCTCAGCATGTCTGTCGCCCTTATTATATAAAAAAAAAAGACGAAGTCGCGGGCGCCAGCTTTATTAATATTTTCCAAAAAGGGTTTTTTTTTTAGTGTCCGCAATTGTATTCGTTCACTCGCAAGACAGGCCTCACTCAATATCGGATATTGTTCTTGCAAATGAGTATTTATGTCATCGTTTGTATAAAATGTGCTCGGATGTGGCTCGAACGCGTTTTTCCAGCGATCGCGAAGTGTACGCCTCGCCTTATTTATTGGACAAATTTCCAGAATATTTTTGCGCTTTCGCGCGAATTTTCGGTCTCTTATTGTATTGATGTTTTAAACGACAGTTCCCCCTTTTATATTTCTTTATACATCGTGTTTGCGCTGATCAAAAAATATATATAAACTTTTCACATGAATATCTAAATACAATTTGACATGGTACTCCTTACTTCTTTCCTAATAAAGTTTCAAAGTAAGGAAAATGTCAACACTAAGTATATTGAAGCTGCCTGCATAAAAACCACAATAATATTAAACATTCCAACATCAATACGACATGTGTATACTAATATATAAAGCTGAAAAGTTTGTTTGTTTGTATGCACGCACTAATCTCAGGAACTACTGGTTCGAATTGAAAAATTATTTTTGTGTTCGATAGTCCATTTATCAAGGAAGGCTATAGGCTATAGAGAACGCGGATGAAGTCGCGGGCACTAGCTAGTAATAAACTATGTAAAACATTTGTAAGTTTGACAAGTTGTCACTGGCTGAAAATACACACGTCTCCAGCCTATGTGACCCATTCGATAGACATTGGATGCGTATAATACATGTGTGTATTATACGCATCCAATCTAGTCAATTTATTCGGATTGTCGCCATAAATACATGGGTATTTACGAGTTGTCCTAATGCCTTATTGTGGCATATAGAGTGATTCAGCGAGATTGGAGAGTCGAGAGGATTTTCGATATATTTATTTCTTTCTATACCTATGTGTGTGTAATAAATCAATATAAGTAGATACAGTTAGCTTGCGGATTTAGAATTAATTTATAGAATAGTTACACAATAGTTAACTCATCCTTTATAATGCGCACTGCCAAGGTTTGGAACTCCCTGCCGGCGTCTGTGTTTCCGAGCTCATATAACCCTAATCTTTTCAAAGTTCGAGTGAATAGGCATCTTCTGGGTGAGCTCGCTCCATCTTAGGCCTCATCCTTGTTACTCAGCTGGTTGTTGGCCAAGAGCAAACCCATCTCTAATAAAAAAAAAATAAAAAAAAAATTGGAAAAGATATCTAGTTAAAGTTTCGTAAAGTAAGAGATGCCCACCGTATCCAGTTTTTCACTTATCACAAAATGCTTGTGTGGATAAGTTTGAATTTCCCGCACATAACGATATTTTTTTCATTTTATTTTACTTTATTAGGGAAAACAAACAATTACACCATATATCTACATATAGTAAATTTGAAAAAAGGTAACAACATTTTCCAAGAATTAGTAAACTAATTTATACAGAGAGGAACTTTATAGATATTTACTTATATGCAAAAATACATAAAAAATAAAAACAACACCAATCTTGTGAGCAAAAAAAGAAATATTTTCACAAAAATATGGCACAATTGCTCCTTGAAAATAATCACTGAAACCGAATAAAGCTTAACGTTGTATGATTAATTGAAAAGCTATTTATCTACTTTGACCCAAACTCCAATTAATATTTCAATGGTTAAAGTGTACCTAATAGTAAAATTTCTCGACATGAAATAAAAAAATTAAATGCCAATTTGTTTTAATTTCAGTACAATATTTTATTGTTAGTCAAAATTTAACCTATACTTATATACTTACGTCTTTTACAAACTGCAAGTCCTAAATCACCTTTAAAAAAACTTACGCGTTACGTTTCTTGTTACTTTTTCATTTTTTGAGACAAAATCTCTTGCTTCGGTACAGGATTTGATTGGATAGACTGGATTATCTATACAGAGAACTTTATTTAGCCCACACACAAGATATTATATAGCATTTTTCTCCATAGGTACTATGTCAATGCAGCAATAACTATGTAGGTAGTACATATACTGAACTGAGTGCCTATAATATGACTCTATACACAGAAAGAAGTAAATTAATGAACCAACGAAACCTAATTAAAACATTGATTTATGGCTCACGTAAACATATAATGTAATATTATTTCAAATAAAAATCTATCGATTTAATATGGAGGGCACACACGTCACATTGCGCAGGCGCCAGTGCCCTGGTCAAACTGGACATCATAAAATCACGAAACGCAGAACAATATGATTTACTTATGAATCCGAGAGTGCACGATACAGGTGGAAGCGATCACGTGGATACCCAATAGTTAATTTTATATTAAATTTAAATTAATTAAATATTTGTTGCATAGGAGCTAATTTCAGGGGGTGTGTCAAACGTGAAGTATTATCGAAAAACTTCAAAACTGCAAAGTCTTTCCAATACATTATTGATTTATCTCAACCATATCTCAACATTGGAAGTCCATAATATAATAAGAATGAAATCAGTCAAGGAAGTAATCCAACTTTGGCTGCCTCTTACAAAACAGCATGCTTGTTATTGACGTTTGATTATGTCCTGGATGACCTGGATCTGAAAACCTTAAACTAAAGTTAATTATAGATTCGACTAGAAAGAAATATTGTTTGTGTATAAGAATGCTCGAGTACGATCAAGATTACTCAGGATGCTTTTCAAAGAGTTTG
This sequence comes from Synanthedon vespiformis, assembly GCA_918317495.1. Taxonomy (NCBI): domain Eukaryota; kingdom Metazoa; phylum Arthropoda; class Insecta; order Lepidoptera; family Sesiidae; genus Synanthedon; species Synanthedon vespiformis. The sequence continues at coordinate 327,218 of OU906948.1, forward strand.
TGCGAAACAGAAAGAAGAAATCTGTGATGGAACTAAAAATATCGAACTAAACTAAGCTCATAGAATTAGAAATTTGAAGCAGGTCATACACAAACCGTTAGGGAAGAAGGTTCTCTATTGGAGGCCATGTACAGTGACATTATAGCCCATTTAGTTCGAGATGATAAGCCATAGTAGGTTTATGGTACGAAGTCTAGGACAATATAACAGATTTTCCACTCGACAAGACAGTACCGCGTTATCTTTGCTATATATCAGGAGATAGTTTAAAGGGATTTGTTTAAATAACATTTCAAATCTTGTCTAGTTGGTCTAGACCTAATGGAATAACAATTATCTAGTCTCAATGGAAACCCACTGCTTAGTTTGAGAACGAAACACTTGGATAATACGTATGCCTCTTATCGCAACTATCTCATGACTTGGGCCAGCCGCTGACCAATACCAACTGCTGCGAACAAAGATGGTGGATTTACATAAAAACTGTGTAATCGTAACTCGAGAGTGGGTATCGCGATCTGAACATATTACCATAAATTAATCCAATAAGGGATCGAAGCGATCAATTTATCTACATTACTGCGCGAGCGCACGGATAAAGGGAGATTATAAAATTGGACTGAGAGGCCGCGCTAACTTACACCAACTTATGGAACCCATTAGACGGTACATCGAGATCGGACCTAATGGCCTACCAATTTCGACTGTATGATAGCATGAACTCATGCTTAAGCATCAGACTCGAGTGTGAGCTGCGCCGATATTATCACTCCGAACACTTTGTCAGTGGTTATCAACTGCTTAATTATCAGATTCGATTATATCAACTGATACGTACTTATTACTGCATGGTATCAAATACTCATACTGTATTGCAACATTGTTTTAATTGCTACATTTAAGTTATCCAAAAAATAATAATATTATTACTTAAATTTATTACTATCCCCAAGTTGTTCATTCTCCCCATTGGTGTAACGTGCGTTTATATTTTTTTAGGATTTTGACAAGAATATGGTGTTTTTATGATTCTTAAAAAAATCCAAAACATTAAATAATGTATAAATGTCAATCCAAAATGTATAAATGTTATTTAAAATGATGTTTACAAGCTCTAAATATTTTTTAACTTTACCTATTAACCACATTCTCAACTAACTAACTGATGAATGAACTTGAATTGGTGTGATTGGAGGTAGTTCCTTCTTTCTGGAAGTTCTTTCTCATACACCTGATATAAATTAATAAGTGATGCTAAACTCAAATGCAAAAGATTTGACTAAGTATTGTGAGAAATTTAAAATAGTTCCCAAGCAATAAAAAATATTTCAATTTGAACGAAAAAAAAATGCAATAACGTATGCTTTAAGAGATTTGTAATATCAAATCAATTTTACACTCTGCTGTTACGCAACCTGTGGATAAATAGACGGTTGAAGAAATGTTTACAGTTCATTTGGACCATCATACAAAGCAATATCTCCTATATTTGTTTAATATACTGCATAGAGAACGATGTAATGTACGCTATAATTTTATGAGAAGAAAAAGCTAGAAAAAAAAATTGAAAAGGAGATCGACAAATTCGCGACATGACTGTCAGCCTAATAATGAAGAGGTAGTAAAATCTATACTATTGTAAAGAGTAAAGATTTGATTGTTTGTCTGATTTGAATAGGCTCCGAAGCTAAGTAGGTACTGGACCGATTTGAAAAATTCTCTCACTGTTGGGAACATCGATTTATATGATAACATATTATAGTTCAATGGTTGGGAAGCTATTTATCAGCGAGTATCAATTAACAATAGGTTACATTTTATAAAGTAACGCGGACGAAGTCGCTTGCAACAGCTAGTAGTTAATATAGTGGTATTGATTGAGTGTGTTTACGGAAAAATCAGTAATGTATGGAAGCGTAGGTCTAAAATAAAAATGAGTACTAAGTAATATAAAAGGAAAATCCTTGTCCGAGAGAGTCAAAGGGGAGACCTTGACATTTGCGCGTGTGAATGAACTTCACTCGCTTATTTACGACTCATTCATGAAGTGAATGAATGGAGTCACCCACGATTTCGTTCGTTTAAGGACCGAGCCTGTATTCGTATAAATCTAGGATTTTCACCATTACTTCCGGTTTTATTAATCGAAACACGTTTGGCTCAATATAAAATAATTACTTAATAAAAACAATACCTATGTATTTTTAAAAAAAATGTCTAACAAGTCACTTTGAGGTACTTTACCTAAAGTTTAAATTTAAAATTTAAAATATATATTTTTTTGATAATAATGATAGATCGTTTTCTTTTCTTCATTTTTGTTTTTATCAAGTTCTGGGTGTTGTCTATGATAAATCTATAGATTTATTGAAACACTTAGATGCTTACGTTCATACAGGGACAGAATATGCAAGTGTAGGTATCACTGGGTGTCAGTTGAAATATTTAATAAACAAGAAACAAGAGCGGTTGCAACGTGTCATGGGCTAACTTTTCTGGAGGAAGCGGCATCGGAACTGTAGGAAGGGTGAACTCCGCATGCAACCTGGTTTAATTACCCCTGCTTAGCCCCTCCCCTCCCCCTGACACCTTGCCTCTACCCTGCCTCTACCCTGCCCCGGACAACAGATAATAAATATGGTCTTCGCACGCACTCATACAGCGACGCGGTGTAATTGACTGCTCGCGATGCGGTGCTCAAACTTTTGATGGATTAATTACTCTAATTTTAACTTTATCAAGACTTAATTATAATTTATTGCTACCCTTTATATGTAGGTGCCTGCCAAGAATCATTCGATTAGAAACAACTTGGTGTGTTCCGCGGATTCGCCCACCTTGAAACGTTTTAACAGAATAAACAGAAAATAGGTATGAAATAATTGAGATGAAATTTTGCAAATGTAAGTATTGCCAAATCTTTTAATTATTTTTAACTATTTTTTTTTGTGTGATTTTATTTCTAATAATGAACTTTGTAAATCATTTTGATGAATTTTTGTTGCAAAAATGCATTTCTTTTAATCTGTACCAACAATAAAGTTGAAGAGTTTGTTTGTTTTGTTGTACGTGCTAATCTCAGGAACTACTGGTTCTAATTGAAATATTCTTTTTGTGTTAGATAAGTAGTCCATTTGTCGAGGAAGATATAGCCTTAGAGTGTAGGCTATAGAGAACGCGGACGAAGTCGCTTGCACCAGCTAGTATTCTAATAGTAGTTGTTAGTACCTGGCCTTGCTTATGTTTCTTAGTAAAGTCTACATCTGACTCTGCTCCGCTAAAGGTATCATAACACAGTTCAAATATAACTAAAGGATGAATGTATGAAACAGTTTGAGTACCGCCAGTAATAAGATAATATTAGTTGGGTCGGCCGTTCGGTTGGCACATGATGGACGACATCGTATAGATGAATCAACGTGATGCACTTGTTAGTGCATGTAATTTGCTATCATGCAACGATTGCGCCTTAAACTTTCATTATTAACTATAAAAACAAACTAATGGAAGGTAGGTACATACTATTTGTACAGATTGCTAACAGTATTAATAGTTGTTGCATAGGTACCTAGTAGGTATGGTTTTTTTTTTATGTTAAGGTTGACAGACAAGTTGGCGGTCCACTCACTTAATGGAAGGTGGCTACCGTCGCCTTTAACACAAGCAACGCCATAAGTGCTACAAGTGCGCTACCGACCATACAAGGATTAAGGATAAGGGATAAGGGAGGGATGGGGTAATGGGCTCTGGCATCACTTACTCACTCACTGAAACACAACAGCACATAATGCTGTTATTTCACGGTGGTATTCTGTAAGGTGGTGGTTACTGCCGCCAGACGGGCGGTCCAAATGACTTTACTAGAATGTTGTTTGCTGACACTACTTTCTGGAATATTTATTTCAGAATGTAGTCAAATTGAGACTTGTAGCGAATCAACAACAATTTTATTCTTGTTTTGGTTTCTCTGCTGTCTGTACAGAAAAAACTAGTGTGGCAAAAGAACAACAATCAAAAATAAATTTATTAAATTTACCTCTTAAAAATAGAAATGTGGCAAAACAACACATATTTTTTTTGTGTGGCAAATCAACAATGTGGCAAAACAACAACAAGCCTTCTTATCTACCTGTTGTGAATTTACACTTTTTTTAACGACTGTGGCGAAACAACTATGCAAATACAAAAGTGTGGCAAATCAACAATTGTGGCAAAACAACAACAAGCCCTCTTATATTGTTACAACTTTATATAAATACTCGTGTAAGATTAAATGAAGAATATATCGTATACTTATAGGTACCTATTACTTCAAAGTTCAAATGAGTAATTATTAATTAGGTGCTTTAGTAAAATAGGTACTTACCTAATAACTGACTTACTTACTCTCTAGTACAAATACAATGTCTTTCCACAAGTAAAAACTTCCAAAATTTTACAAGTAAGTAAATGCTTGTCGACATTTCGTTCGTTTTTGAAGTCAGTAGCAAGTAGCAACCTATAGCTCCGTCGTGGTAGGTAATAGGTCTACTTTAGACTAATGAAATGCGATTGTTATTTGGCCACTAAAACCATACTTAACCGGGCGCAATTAACAATGATGATGTTGTTTAAATTATACACTTGGTATTTTCCAAATGCCGCCTCATATCCGGAGAACACGTGAAACAAGAAAAAGCCATCCGTCAGCGATCACTCGGCTGTCTCTCGAGATGCGTTTGTCTTGCAAAATTCACACACAGCTGCCCGTGCATATCAGCACCTTATGCGGAAGACTTTAAGGTTTATATTAGCACGACGCAGGTCTCTATGGAACCTTTGTTTTGAAATGTATCTGTAATTTCGGATCGTAAAATTAGTAATTTTTGCGGCGCGGCCATGATGGATCTGTCATCACGCGGCGTTCGCTTTATGGTCCCAAATTATATAGTGCATTGCGCGTACGCACCGTTTTTCTTGCACTGCGTACGATGCATCTCGATATCGCTTGCAACTAAATTAGGTTAGTAGTTTTTTTTGGACCAAATGCGTAATAACGATCGCCTAATTGGTTTCTTAGCAGTTCGTACAAATATATGCAAAATGACAACACAGTGTTTTTGTCGATGAACCCCAACGAACTTTTATGAACCCGAACAGATTTACCTACTTATAAAATTGACTACAATTTTATGAGTAAAAATTAATTCTTGAGATCTTGAGTCTTTCTTGAGATCTTATAGGTATATTCTTAGATTATTATAGTGGCAAGACGTACTGACAGTTAGTCCCTCTGATGGTACCCAGTAACCACCAACTTACAAGAAAATCAGAATGAATGCTATTGTGATTCGGTGAGTACCTAAGGGACGCCAAAAACCTCTACCTGTGACTGGTCTGGTACAGAAGGTTATCGTAAAATAATAGGCAATTGTGTTTCTGTGCGCAAGTAGGATTAGGTAAGGAATGCAGAGCCTATTCCTGTTATTTTAGAATTATCTCTCAAAGGGATAAGGATAGATAAAGTGGGATATATGTATAGTAGGTACCTATATGCTTAGAGGATTGGTTAAAAACACTAACTGATATATCTTCCCTATGTTAGTAGGTAAAGTTGTTGACTCGTAAGACCTAACCTAAGTATAGGTAAGTAATTCTTTTACTCAATTTTTCTATATCCTAGGTCCCAGTTTAACCCTGAAATCCACACGGGTCACATGATTTTCTAACATGGTTACCTAAATGTTTCAGAGGATTAGAGGATTAAGTGTAAATTTTTTTTTTGCTTAAATTAATAATTTTTCTTAAGGTGCTTGATAAATCCTTCATAATAGAGCAATACTTATTATTTAGCAGGTACTTAGGTGAAGACTTGCTTCCCAATTAATTCATGTTCTTCTTCTGAAATAGGTAAGTATGGGTACAGTCAACTATAAATTTTATTTTACAAAATGCAATGTTCTTATACTTACCTACATCGCTGCAGGTAGGTACAGTACAGTCGGGGTAAGAAAAGGTTCGTCACCTTAAAGTCGAAATTTGTTTGCACCAGGGCAGTTATCAGTCATGCCAAAATTTCATTTCAAACGTAGGTAGGTACTTACTTATATGTCAATTGTCTGCTTTGTGCTTTAGTTTCAAAAGTGAGTTAGTGCTACGATTTTGATAAAGGAGAATTTGAAAACTGACGAAGGTTTTTGTTCTCCGACTTTACCTATCTGCTGTTTGGGCGATAAAAATCTCCTTCTAGTAGTACCTAATAGTAGGTAATTATAGGTGCAAGCCTACATATTTCCTCCTTGTCAATAGATTAGATTTATTTTGCATTTTAGATATTTTGAAATATATATATTTTGTTTTTATTTATTTATTTATTACTAAACGAATTAAAAAAAAATATTAGAATTATCTAATTACCTAAATCGGTAAATGTAATTAAAGCTTTATTCTAATTTAAAAAAAAAATGTGATCATTAGGTAAATTACTAAACGGTTGATTTAAAATAAAATGTTGCCAAACAATAAATGTATGTACAGTCAAAACAAAAGTGAGTTAGTGAGCGCGGGAAAAAAGGTAAAAAGCGGGTGTTGCGGTGGGCGGGGGGCGGGACCGCCTTGTCGCCGCCCTACCGCGCGGGGGAGCGAGCGAGACGGCCGAAGGCGGCGAATGCAGCCCGATGCAAGGTCACGTCACCGCGCCGGTCGGGCCAGAGGCGCGCTCCTTTTATTTTACTATCTTTTTTTTTATATTTTTTTTTTAAATTATGCAATTGATATTAAATGAGGGAAAAATATATTAAAAAAAAAGTATTATTTTTTTCTATTAAAAAAATGTTTCTAAAATATATATCTCTTGTATATCTGCTTAGTAATAATGCAGGAAGTATTGCAGTGTGTGGTTGTTTGCAATAAGACAACGAGTGAAAAGCGTACAGCGCTGCATTGGTTGCATGTTATCAGGTCGGCGTGGACGTTTGATTGAGTGGTGGTAGTGCAGTCGGCGGGCACGGTGGCGCTAGCGTCGCCCCGCCGCTCCGCGCGCGTCACTCCGGCCGCGGCGCGCGACTCAACCGCACTGCGACCCGCTCGCCCACCGCGCCGCGTAAACAATCCACGCGTACTCGCGAACTACAAACAAAATATTGAAACGCGACGTGCCAAACTTGTAATGTGTGTGAACTCAGTGCAATTGATATCTGTGAAGTGACCGCTAGCACCGTCCACTTACACAGTAAGGAGATATATTTGCTTGGACGAGACTCCGTCGCGGCCCATCTGTTCAAATACGGCTGATTTGTTTAACTTTCCTATTGATGGATTGGAAAGAGGTTCGACGACATCCTCTAAGTGGTGTTATATGTGTTAAGGAATTCGTTTCACGTATGTTAAAAACAAATACAAGTTTCTACAACAAAGGATACCCGAGAAGCTTCAGAGTGGCATTGCTTGCTTAGGTGTTAGTGGTGACGAGTGGATTTATACTAATCCGACGGGGTTTTCAATATTTGGTATTCACTAGGAATAAGGTGAGCATATCATTTACAAAACTTCTTAAAAAAATAATACTTCAAAATTAACTATCGAATATCTTTTCACTAATTTTCTACTATTGAAAAAGCTACATTTATCTGTGTAATTTTGGAAAAATTCATTATGTTTTAAAGTATGTAAATAGTTTGACGAAGTATTAGCAAGTTTGAGTGCGTAGTAGGCTCGTGAAAGTTCGGAAACAAGCTGAAATTCAGTACGGATGCGGCGACGGCCGGCGACGGTACTGTTATCACTCAATTTCACCCGCTAACCGAATGTTTTGTCGTAAAATCACGTCATGTTTCTTGCAAAAATCCACTAGTGTTAATTTTAATTTTAAAAATAATAGCGTCTAGGTATACCATAAGTAATTATATAGGTTATAAGTAATGAAAAATTATTTTCTTTATTCCTAATTTTTTTGAATATGCCACAGGACCTTTAATGTTAAATTAAACAAATAAACTAATAAAGTTGAAGCAATTCTAAAAGTTATTATTTTGTAGAGTTTATTGTAAAAAAGAATTTAACTTATAAATTAGTTTTAAAATAAAGACGCAACTTTGGTTAGACAAGGGCACAACAGTAACTATTAAGTTACAAAAATTTGTAAAATGAGTTAAAAATATAGAAGTGTCTTAAAAAATATTATTAAAAAAATATTTACAAGAGTATGGGGGCTTATTTGATGCAAAAAAAGAATGGTTTCAAAGCAATATAAGCAAAAGAATACGATACATGGCTCTTCTGTAAAATTACAAAAAGTGCAGTTATGCCCTTGTTTTGCCTAAGCTGTAATTAGAGTTAACTAATACAGCTGCCGTAGTTAGCTATGGCTATGGTGCACGTTGTAGGGAGTTGCATTTTCCGATCGGCCATCTTAATATTTGTAAAGCAGTGTTCACACAGTCGTCATTGAGGAGCAGACGGTTTGCTGGCGGGCGGGGGGCACATGTCGTCACCGCGGGGCGGGGCGTCAATAGAAAGGGAGGCACTATCACATATTGATATGAACATCTTAAATATTATTTTAAAAAAATGATCGACTAAAACTTCCTACCATATTTATATTTATACTGTAATGTGAAGAATCATTACACTGCTTTATTATTTTATCATCATCATCAATACTAATAATAAATCTGTAAGTGTACCTAGGTATTGTATATATACCAATGTATGTATGTATGTATGTATGTTTTTTCATAACTCTTAAATTAATTAACTGATTTTCATAAAACTTGGTAGATAAACATTTAGACGTACAGGACACAGGACGGGCTACTTTTTTCTTTTTTAACGCGGACAAAGTCGCGGACACCGCCTAGTTAAAAATAAAAATTAATAATTCAATTACTGATTGTCAAGTTTAAATGGAATATTTTTAAATGAAGTAAAACCTGTAGGCAGGTAAGTAGGTAACCGTCAATATAGGTAGGTACCTACATACCTAATTCTCTTGTGAAACAGTTATGGATAATAAATTATTGGCATGTCATGACGTCATTGCTCGCCACTATGGGTCATATTGTAATATATTTTATAAACAGGTTGTACAATAAAATTACCTGAGTTGGTACGTAAATTAAATTACCGTTTATTAATTATTTTAATTAATTTAAATGGCTAAAATAAAAGTAACCTCATTTTAGAAAATTAACTTAATCAGGGACACTCACCTTTTTTGGATTAGTACCTACCTAGTAGGTATATGAAATGTCAACATACTACGACAATGGCTACCTGCCTGTTTAGAACTAACTAACTAGTTGTTGCACGCGGCTTTGCCCGCGTGACTTTATGAAGAAGAGAAGAATATAGATTCCCAACAGTGAAAGAATTTTTCAAATCGGTCGAGTAGTTTCTGAGCCTAGTCTATGCAAACAAACAAATAACTAATTAAATCTTTCCTCTTTAACTCTGGATTTCATTTGCATCTTTGCCTAATAAATTTAGTGAAGGACACGACTGAATTTTTTTTGTAATATTTGGAGTTACATAGACTTTTGGAGTTTTCAAAAATAATGATTAATACCTAGTGTAGCCCGTAAAACAGTAATCGATACACATAGGATTCTCACTGAGTTTTAATTAAGTATTTAAAAAAAATATGTATTTTATATTAATTATTTGATATCGAAAACTTACGTATTTAAATTATTGTCAATGGAAATAACAAATAAACCGAATAATAATCAATAATCATTCGTGGAATTTATACAAAACATCGATACGTGACTGATTTAAAACATTAACCGGCAATTAGCCGATTCAAGATGGCGGCCAGCGCCCGCGCAGCCAATGTCAATATCGACATAAATCATCCGCCATATTTATTTTGTTAAACTTAATTTCTGTTCACCGTATAAACACTCCCAATTCTATAAACTGGTTTTACATTTTTAATAGGAAATATTAAATTTTTGACTAAGGCAACTTAGGTAACACATCAGTTAATGTGAACATGAAATCAGCTAGTTAGTATATCTACCTAGGGACCCTAAGTTGAGTAGATGCCTACTAACCCATTGCAATGAAATATTTACCTAAGTATGTATATGAAATACAAATTGGTTACATATTGAAAAGATCTTCTAAGAGCTTTCAAACTGTTTTTTACATGTAATATGACGATTGTAAATTAAAAATTATGGTAATCCTAATATAAATAATGCAGATATTATCTTGGCGGAAATTTTTGATTAAGTAATCTATGACGAATACACAGCATAGCCCTTTAGCTTAAAAACTAAAGGGCCACAAATCAAAATTACACTTTTTACAGGAGAGCTAATCGAAAAAAATTAAAATAGGTATTTTTTGTCTATTTTTTCCTCATTAGATATATATCAAATATATGCATATTATACATCGTTAGAAGCGTATTTTGATATAGCATTAAATGTTCTAATTAGGTTTAGTTATAATAAACTGAATACTAGAAGAGATATAAGCATATATATATATGTTACTTTTGAATATATCAAAAATGATCAAATTATACTAAATATGGAATAAAACAACCATAAGTCTTTTTGCAACATACAATATGAAGGATTGTGATTTTATTTTTGCAATAAAAACATTTTTGGTTTTATGGCCCTTTAGTTTTTAAGCAGCGATATGTACCACTCTAAATGAAGTAGAATAAATAATTATGTAAGGGATAAAATTAAAGGCATTAAAATATGAATGAAGTCTATACTAACTAATACTAATATATGATAAAGCTGAAAAGTTTGTTTGGTTAAACGCGTTAACCACAGGAACTACTGGTTCGAATTGAAAAATTATTTTTGTGTTGGATAGTCCATTTATCGAGAAAGGCTTAAGGCTACATAACATTTTTAACGCGGACGAAGTCGCGGGCAACGGCTAGTTTCATTTCATAACAGCTAGTTCATTTGTACCTTACTGTGCCAATAAAATGGACTGGATGAGGTAGGTACTCTGGCAATTTATTTATCGTTTACAAAAATAGATAGTTATAACAAGTTCAAAATAACTTATTTATTTTGAAATGTCAAGTAAAGTAAGTAGGTAATCTTGTTCTGCTCTGCGCACAGTACATCTATGGAGGAAAAACAGAATAAATTAATGTGTTCCATCAGTTATATTAACGAAATTTCGATCAAAGTCTAATAGATTAGTTTTTTTCAACAGTGACACATCTAAAAAATATCAAATTTATCTAAATGTTTCGGACGCCGTGAAATGTCTCTTTTTGTTTCAAACCACAATGTCCGTCTGATGGCCATTTACATAAATACTACATTAAACCTGAGTTAATTGACACATTTCACGATTTATACGTTAACTTACAAAGAGGTGAAATCATTTGGAATTTTTAGTGGGTTCGAGTATCGCTGGGAACTAGTTTTTTTTTTGTAACAATAAATTTGTTGGTGAGCTGTCAAAAAGTGTGAGATAAGACCTCAATCGTATTGAGATACGTTTTGTCACGCTAACAAAGGAAGTTTCATTAATATCTAGTATCTGCTTTAAAAAATCAGCCTTCACCCATCTTAATAGAATTCAGATCAAGGATTTATTTATTACTAGCTGGCGCCCGCGACTTCGTCCGCGTTAAAAAGGATAAAAGCCTATCACGTGACCCGTACTTCTAAATGTTTATCTACCAAGTTTCATGAAAATGAGATAATTCGTTTAAGAGTTATTGAGGAACATACAATACCTACACTTACAGATTTATTATTAGTATGTATTTAGAACTATTTAGACAGTAATTATAACTTAATTTCTAAAATAAGTATCAATATGAAATAGTTATTGTTTTGATAATACTTGGATTATCATTTGGATACTTATAGGTAATCATTACAGTTTTATTAAATTCATCTAAGGTACCTACTTATACAAGATAATAAATCAAGTCGATCTTAATATGATTATTGTGATGATACTACACAAATAAATGATGATCACTGGCTGAAACTTTGATAGAACATTTCAATGAAGCCTGCTTGAGCATTCTTCAAATTACTTATTTGATGCTGTAGTTTTATTTTAGGTACCCTAGTCTAAGAAAAAGGATTAATTATTAGTTCTACAATGCTTCTAAAACATTGTTTCCTACAATGTTAACAATTTCCTATTTAAAATCCATATTGAACTAGGTATTTAATTAAGTTAAATAACTTCTCTCAAATTCACATTATTTTATTCACACTCAATATCAAATAGTCCACCAAATAAAGGATAAATTACTTTATAATAACATTTTATTGTTACCCATATCTGTATACTAACCAAGTGGGAATTTATAATATCAGTAAAAACATAGATATGTAACAGAAATACAGTTTCCATACCGACATGACTAACTATGGTCACAGTCACAAGGTTTCTTTTACTTACATACCTATTCAAATATAAATTAAAAAAAAAACATGAAACAAATTAAATATTTGAACAGATGTTTGGTGTCTTCATGATAGAATTCGCGTTATGAAGAATCTTCCTTTAGTTGGATTAATAAATAATAAACAATCGTCTCATCTGTATGAAGGCAACGCATTCGCCTTTGATCGCCTATCACTGTGCACTACAAAACCGATTCACAACTAAATGTTACACAATCTGCTAAAATTAAATCAGATATATTTTTTCAAACAAAATCGTCTTTCAAATATCTAACAACAATTCTGAAAAATATTATTCACAATTCCCTGACAGTATGATACCATTTCTTTCTTTGACGCGGAGAGATCCGTTTACTGACTTCCTGCCGCTGCCGCTGGCCGCTAGGCGGCAGGGGTATGTGGGGGTCGACCAGCAGAACTGGCCCTTACCCACTAAAACTCCCCGGTGCCTCCTTGCCCTTTGAGCGGGGTGGACCGGGCTCTGCCGAGACAATAACTCCGATCCACTCCAGGGCAGCCTAGCCATTTCTGGCTAGGCTAACGCCAACGGAGGATTGCTCGGAGACACCCAGGCAATCCCCAGATGGGGACAGTATGATACCATAACTTTTATAATATTATGGAAGTTTTTATAACGAAATAATACTATCCCAACTAGCAAAATATTGTCATATACAGGGTACATAAACGTTTTATAAATAACTGTCAGCCATATGAAAATGGTTTTGTAACAGTTTTTTATACGTAAATATAACGCAGGTTTGGGCGCAGATTATATAACATTTAAATCGTGTAAGGGTCGTTTTGCGGCCGCGTCACCGACAATTCCGTTGAGTAAAAATCACGTAGACATTGAAGTTTAAACTATTAAGGTTTGTAACAGTTTTTACTAATACGCTTACATAACTATATCATCGTACAGACGTGGTCGCGCAGTCAGTGGGACATTTAAGTTAAGACAGTTTTTGTGTTGTGAAAAAACCGGAAAAAAATTTATAAAGTTATAAAAAGGTGAGATTCAGATATATATCTTTATTATTTATTAATGTAAAGAGAACTTATTGTGTTGGAAAATAAAAAGCGATGACTGATAGTTACTTGGGAATTTAAAATTTCCGATGATATGATAGTTAATCTTTGTTAATATTTTAATGGGCCTTCATAATATTGGTGTTTCAATATTGTTTATAAAAATAAAATACATTAATTATCATCAATAGTTTCCGCCATATTGCCAATAGATATTGGGCGACTGCATTTAGACTTGTATATAACTATTGGTCATATACAAGTTTTTATACGATTTAATGGCATCCACCATGACAGTTGCAATTAGGGTTCCCTTGGAAAATAGAAAAAACCTTTTGTGTATATATTCATGTTTTTTTTTCAGGGACATAATGGTGATACTGATATATTTTGACGTTGATAAGTTTTTAACAAAAACAGAACAAGTTTTTAACAAACAAAAAACAGTTATCACAGGAGTGCTATGGATGTAATCATCCTACTAATACGACATTCAAACATTTTCATTCAACAGAAGCATAATTAAATTATTGAACTATGATTTCTTTTGGTGCCAAAACTGTCAGAAGTTTGCCATATACGACTATTTTCCTGAGGACGAATGTAACTGCAGCTGGCCAATAAAGGATACCATCTTTTTCCCATTTTTCAGGAACCACAGATAAAACTATCTTTCCCCTTTCTAAAGTTTGTACAATTTTGAAGAACATAATATCTAAATCAAAACATGATCTGAATGATGCCAAATAAAAAACAATTTAAGTATTTGTGATTTTTATTTACAATTAAAGAGTATGTAGGAGGGGTGTAAAAAATATAGTATTGTTATACGTAAATGTTGAAAAATGTAAGGAACCACTTTCATTTTTACAACTTTGTTCTTGACTGGGCACAGATTCTTCCAGATTAAATGAAGGTATCGTTTATGTATTTAATAATAATAATTGATAATTTTTATTTACTTTTCTTCTAAAACCACCACTTCGTTTAATTCTTTTCCACTTTTTGTAATCCATTTTATAATTAATGATGAAAAATGGCGACTAGGAAAAGAATAAAATTATTAAAAGTTGTATAAAAGGAGTTGTATTATCGTTTAAATAATCAATTGACTTATATAAGTTATATTAAAATAACGTTTCAAACTAAAAGTTTTTTTTTTTTTTTTTTTTTTTTTATGTTAAGGTCGACAGACAGGCTGACGGTCCACTTGATGGAAGGTGGCTACCGTCGCCTATAACACAAGCAACGCCATAAGTGCTACAAGTGCGCTGCTGACCATAGAAGGATTAAGGATAAGGGATAAGGAAGGGATGGGGTAATGGGCTCTGGCATCCCTTACTCACTCACCGAAACACAACAGCACATATGCTGTTATTTCACGGTGGTATTCTGTAAGGGGGTGGTTACTGCCGCCAGACGGGCTGCCCAAATGACTGCGAAACGCAGTGTGCCCTACCACTACTTTTCAAATCCAGACCAGAGTCAATTTTGAAAATTATATTAAAATTTCCAAAGTTGACCCCGCCGGGAATCGAACCCGGGGCCCCTGGAACGTTAGGCAAGCACCCTTGCCACTCGTCCAACGGGCTCGGCCAAAAGTTACTTAAAGGTAGAAGTATATGACCTAATAAGACGATTTTATAGTAGTTAACTATAAAATCATTACATAACAGTTTGTTATTTAAGTGTTGAATAAAAGGTTCTAAATCTACAAAACATGGCGACCTGTGACTATTTTCTGACTGAAACGTTTACTCAACTTAACGTTGTATGACAATCATATAAATTATTGAGATGACGTTTACCTGACTCATTAATATGACTTAAATTATATATAACTAATGCGTCGAACTGAATACTACTTTACAACTGTTTAGTTGCTGCAAAACTGTTAAAAAGCCATGTCTGTTACATGTCTGTTAGTTGTATAATTCTAATATTATATAACTTTTTTGCTAGTTGGGATGTTCTTCGCTTCTAAAAGCTTGTCTGTTCATGGGCCAACTTCTTCTAAACGACCTAACCGATTTTGATAAAAATTCCACTAATGGAAAGAGCGATAAATAAGGAAGGTTTGTAAAAATTATTTGCAGAAACAAATTAAATCCGTAAAAATCTGGAGGCACAGGTCAACTAAGTCTTACATAAATTAAAATTGAGTTAATAACCGTGTTATTTTTGTTTTGAACAAAAAGGATTTATCAATAATCTTCATACTAATAATGAATCTGTAAGTGTAGGTATTGTATGTATGTATGTATGTCCTCCATAACTCATAAAAGAATTAACTGATTTTCATGAAAACTTGGTAGATAAACATTTAGACGTACGGGACACATGATAGGCCACTTTTGTTCTGTTTAAACGCCGACGAAGTCGCGGGCTAGAGCTAGTTTATGTATAAAAAGCTTCAATTAAAAAATCTGCGATCAGTCAGTCAGTTCAGGACAGGTCAGGTCAAGTATATTCTGCCTTAATGGACTTGATTCCTTACAAAAGGACATAATTTTCGACTTCACATCGCTTCTGTGAACTAGTTAATATAAGTTCATTTGCTATGGAACCATCAATTTCTTCGAATAAACAAAACACAGGTACGGCTATTGTTAACTGCCAATCTGTGGCTTCCATCAGAACCGTTCCAAATTCAAAATTGCGTTCAAAATAATAATCGCTGCAATTTGATTGGTAATTTATTTACGACGAACGACTTTGATCTCGGCGGATGTTAAACGGAATGGCGTTTGTTAAGAATGGCAAGTAAATGTTTGTTTTCTATCATTCGGCCGAATGTTGTTACATTTCGCTAGTTAGCGCTGTTTTGACAGCACTCACTCGTTCTTTAACAGCAATATTGCTGTCCGCACCTCTCTCACTCTCAGTGTGAACCAAATGAGATTATTGTTCTAACGCACACATTACCACCTCCAAAATAACTACATTTTGATGATCGTTAGGATAAATTTAACTATCTATCTTCTACACTTTGTGTTTGTGTAGCTCATGTAATGCTCTAAACATTTTATAGTTACACTTTAATCAAATTAATTGAAATGAATACATACCTAAGCAGTGTTGTTATATACTGCCTTTTTAAATTATTTATTTTATTTAAATTAATTTTTTATATATTTTATAGGCTTATTTAGTTTTAGATTTTAGTTTTATTTGGAATTAATGTATTATTATTTTTTTTAATTTGTTATAAATTAAAAAATATATATCACATATTACCTTAGGAATTAAATATCAAATCTTTATAGGCCCAAAGTATTATCGTAATGTAAATCTAATAGTTCCAATATAAAAGAAAATTTATTTTGTAAATGTCATATAACATAATATGTCATAAAGTAATTGGTTATATCATATTATACAAAAAAATATTAATTTGCTATTAGTTTTTAATTATTTTAAAATGGTCATATTTTACAAAAAAAAACTGCACTAATCTGATTGTTTTGGTAATTGATATTTGATATTATTTAGAGGCCATTTTAAATTAACCTTTGCATAAACAATTCGATGTTGTTTAGTGATCAAATGTACCTAATTATTTTATATTAATTATTGATATTTATTCCAAACGTTTTTAATTTAATTTTTAGATAGGTAATGTATTTTATACTGTTTGGTAATTATGAATTATTTTAAACAGACCTATTATTTTGAAGACAAATCTTATTAATTTGTTCATAATAGGTATTTTATAACTGTACCTAATCAAATGGTTAGGTACAGTTAAAATCACACCAATGAAAAACGAAAGACTTCCTTAAATTTGGATTTGTCATCCATTAAATTTGTCTATTCCAAGAAACGGGAACAGTTGAAAGTAATTTTCAGAATTTAAATAAATAAATTTGTACGTAATTTGTCAACCAGTCAGTCTATTTATTAATATTACATAAATATCTGCTTCTGGCGGACGAAGTCGCGGGCAAATCTTAGTAGTATATTATAAATACAATATAGTATACCTACCTAACATTATATCTAACTACTCTATAGCAAATCATATTAATTTATTTTAAACTAACTATATAATGAGTTTGTTAACTCATTATATAGTCAACTCAAAAAAACTTTATACTGTATAAAGAAATAAAATAATAATAAATAATAATACAAACAAGAACCAGGTTTCTTTGACACATTCGTACAGACTAATATGTACCCTATGTCCTATCTGTCTCTGGTGTCCCAGTAGACAACGTGTATTCAAAATTTAAATGTGATAAATTCAGTACTAGTTATCAGAATCTTAAATAATTCTAGATCTAGAAATCCAATGCCTGTAACCTAAGCAGTAAGCAGAACTTACTTAATCGTTATTGTAAGTACAAAAAGAAGCCGTTGTACGCGTACATTATTCATATTGTGATATTATGCGCGTACACAAGCATCTTTACAAGTGATTAGACGTGTGCTCCCCCCTGCGGCGGGGGGAGGAGGAGGGGGTCCCGTTTGTAATTAACCGAGGCCCATAAATTGACCGTAACTGTCATATCATATTGATTTAGTCCCAGAGCGGTGCGCCTCCCGTCCCAACTCACAACTTTTGAGCAGTTCTCGGTCCATGGAAAAATTACAATTGTTTGCTTACATATTCATCGTATTTTGTTCAATAAAATTTGTGCTCAGTAGCACTACCATGACTTGCTATCGAAATCTTACGTTAGTTTACTTCTGTCGATAACGAACCTTTCACCCCTCAATGTGCTAGTGAATGATTTAACTACTAACGTTACGGTATTTCTCGAGAGCATCAGTCAAATTTGTAACTCATGGTACCGATTTTGTATAGAAATGTCAAGTTAAACGTTAGTCGGTAATGGTCGCTAGCGACTACATTCGATAGGTTTTTTTACTTATGCAACTCATGTTACTGGTTTTAGTTCTTTGGTGACCGCTAGAGGCGCTGTACAATTTTTCATACAAATATTTTACGTTCTCGTTCATCTCTCGCTAGCGATTTCGGTAGTCATAAACTCATGGTAGTGCTACTGAAGATCTCTAACGCGACGTAGGAAGGATAGTGTGAGGGTTTTGTATATAGTTATAAATCGACTAGTCGTGCTCGTGACTGCGTGACGCGATGTAGTTAGTTCGTTTTTTTTTAAATCACAGAGGAACTTAAAAAGTTTTCCAATTTAAAATGTATTTTTATTAATGGGTTGCCATTGTTAGCCAAGATACGAAGTGACAAACCCAGTCTTAAAGTCAGTCACCTGATTACTTCTATTTTTGTTATAGATCTTACGACCCCTTTGCTTTGCACGTATGCACGTACACAAACTTTCATCGATTATCCTGCATCAAAATCAGTCAGTAGTTCTGTTAATTAATTAATTTATTTATTTTATTTCATTTTCAAGTTGTTCTAGAAGTTATCCAAAAATCAAACAGAGACGGACAGCGACAATTTTAATAATTATCACTACCTACATATTATAAAACGAAATCGTCCGCCGCGTCTGTCTGTTCGCGATAAACTTAAAAACTACTGCCCCGATTTTCACGTGGTTTTCATCAATGGATAGAGTGGTTTTAGTATATAATTTACAAAGTTATGCCGACAAATCGTGGGCAGCAGCTAGTATTTTGATAAAATAAAGAAGTTTGTTTTTAAATGAGACACAAAAGACATTTAGCACACTACTTTGTTATTGAGACAGGTTAGGGCCGTTTCGACGCAATTTTGTTTTGTCACTGTTTTTGATATCCAATTATGAAGTTACACTTCATAACCTAGTATGTCGCTTATCACAGGAACACATTTAAAATATGGACTATAAAACTTAGTCTTATAATTTTAATATATAGTATAATTCAAACACAAACTAATCAATTTCAATTTGAGCTTCTGTTTTATTAACGAGTTTGCTACGCGAACGTCGACCTTATTTGCTGAAACAATGTCTGAAACCATAGACCTTAGCGTGCATTTATTTTTAGAAGCGACATGGTCAAATATTTTTTTTGCTTCAAACATGCCTATGTTAAATTCAATAATTGTTTAGGAACAAAGAGAGTGTATGTACCTACGTGAATTATCCAATTTTTTTAAATTTCATTTTATGTGTATCTATGACTAGTTAATTTCGTACATTATGACATTATGACTAAATTAACTAAAATATTTATTTTATATTCTATAGTTCTTGTAAAAAGTAGTTACTTTACAGAATCACTTTACATATAATTAATATTATTTAGTAGAAATGATTTTATTTTTTACAATCGTTAAAATACGTACCCATTAATAAAATATTACTTTAGTTATAAAACAAGACAAAACAAGTGGTTAGAGTAATGTGAGGTTGGAGAATATCTCTATATTATTATTATTTATAACCTCACTTGTTAATTTTTATTATTAGTAGTAATTATTATTATTTATCATATTTCCATTTCCATTCAGTTGGTATGTCTATGACGCAACGAGGGCGCGCGTCATCTGTCAATCAATCATTATATCAATCAACCGGGAATCAATATCAGACGTGTGTTGTACGTGTCCGGGTGTGTTTCTACATATTATTTCAATGTATAGTTACTGGATATTAACAATACTAATATTATAAATGGGAAAGTAACTCTGTCTGCCTTTGTTACTAAATCATCGTGAAATTTTGCATACACATTGTCAGCGTCAGCGATACATAAAAAGACATTAGGATACCTTTCATCATTAGGATACATTCAAAGGTGTAGTTACCGAAGGATCTACTAAAAATAAAAAATCCTGAATAAAATATGAAACCAATAAATATGTCAGGCGTTATATTTTTTTATTATTAGGCCAAATTCTACGTATAAGAAATCATGTTTCAAAAATCACCGATCATTAACTAATTTAAAATATTTTCACACATTATGTGGTTCCAAAGTAAGCAAGTAATGCTTCTATTATGGATACCAGACAGTTGATATAATACATACCTAGATTACTTTTATTTTGTAAATACATACATATTATAGTTAAATACAAAACATCCATGACTCAAGTACAAAGGTAAAATATTAACACATAAAACATTTTCCCCTAGTGGGATTCGAACCCGCGACGGTTTGGTTAACAGCTAGGGTTTACTAGCCTTTAGACCAAACGTGTCGTCGAATGTATTAAGTTTAAGTTTTAAGTATCTTTCAGATATCTTAACCTTAAGAAGTCTTCCAGAATACCTCCGTACATTGTTGTGTTATTATTATAATTATAATTATAATGGTCCGAAATAACATGGTGGTTTTATAATATGTATATAAAATGTGCACAGTAATTATATCCAATCTGTCCGGCTGTCTGTCAATCTGTCAATCACGATGTCGCGTCGGCCACTGACTCATTGATCGATAGAATCGCCCGATAAAAAATGGGGCAATTTATTATTAATTCCAGTTTATTCCTTTCAATATTAATGTTGGCAGTGCTTTAATATAATGTACCAAGTCTAAAAGTTGAAATAACATAACTAGTCTTTTTTGCAAGTTTTACCAAATCATCATCAATCAATAGATTGATTGATAATGATTTGGTAATTAGATTTATTATAATCTGTAAGGGTTGGTCATGGAGGAAGTTACTTAGTTTTTAGAGATATCGTGTATAGTTATAGGCACTATACATGATACTGAAACTAAATTGACGATTTTTAGATTTTTTTTGTATGTATGTATGTTCCTCCATAGCTCTTAAACGAATTAAGTGATTTTCATGAAACTTGGTAGATAAACATTTAGACGTACAGGACACACGATATGCTACTTTTTTATTTTTCAACGCGGGCGTAGTCGCCGGCACCAGCTAGTATACAATATTATTATGTAGTTAATGTCATTGTTAAAACTTAATATGTATATTGTACACAAGCTATTGTATGCACCATAGTCTGAGGTGCTGAAGGAAACTTAGAAAGCTTTACATGAGGTAATTAATTATGCTAGGAAAGCTTTGGTGATGCCTCACTAAAAATCTAAGAGAGCATCTTAATCTATGTCTAAACTAATCTAAGTGAGGCATCTTAAGAGTTTAAGAGTATCTATCCACATATCCTCATCGATCAGTTCCTGTTTTTGTATATATTTTTTTAATGTTGGAAAACCAAAGATTGCCACATTTAAACCTAAGATTTTATAGTCCAAGAAAAGGACATTTATTTATTTAGCTACTCTTGACTGGTCAGAGTGAACAGACCGTCAAATCGATATGCTCTGCTTCATAATTTAGGATCCAAAGTTAATACAGATAATATTGTAACACATTCAATAAAATTCACACATGGTTAGGACATTTTCTTGTAATGTTCACTTTGATTCTTGAACCTATGTTGATAGGCATGTTAGTAATATAGCGTACAATACTTATCCAAACATTTCCATCTAATTTACGCAAATATTTTTAATACAAATTATGACAATTTAAAAAATGAACCCACAGTGGCTTCAAGAAACCTGAATGTCAAGTAACTATGTGTTTTGAATGCACAATTTAATTAAGCATTCACCGAGTCCAGGTGTTAAATCGACTCTATATATTGAGCATAGAATTCCTGGAATATTTCTCCTTAGCAGTTGATATGCAAAAACTTGGTTTTCTAGTGTGTTATTTCTACTTACATGCAGACGATAATGGTTTGTACATAATGGATTATAATAAACTATTTGTACTTATGTTACTGAAGTAAAAATAAGTAGTGTTTAGAATTTTTGTCTGTGGGTTTGTGCACGCTAACCTCAAAAACGGCTTAACGTATTTAGATGAAATTCGGCGCACAAATAGTTTATTAACATATAACATATGTTATATTAACATATAACAATTAACATATAGGATAATTATTATCAAAAAAATATGTTAAATTACTGTGGGATTAAGAATAAACTACAACAAATAATACCCAATAATAATTACATTGTTTAACTTGTATTTTTTTATTATGTAACTAGCTGGTGCGTGCGACTTCGTCCGCGTTGAAAAAGAAAAAAGTGGCCTATCCTATGTCCCGTACTTCTAAATGTTTATCTACCAAGTTTTATGAAAATCAGTTAATTCGTTTAAGAGTTATGGAGAAACATACAATACACTTACAGATTTATTATTAGTATTGATTGATATTGATTGATTGATGATTGATGATGATATGTAAGAGCGACTTATACCAGCGCCAATCAGTCACTCAATTAGTTCAAGTAATTAAAATTATTATCGAAATACATTTCCAGCACAAACATTGTATTTTATTAGTGGCAAGGCAGAACGTGTTGCGAAGTCAAAAATTCGTCCAGTCCCTTTACGTAATAATAACAGCATGTGTGCTGTTCTGTTTCGGTGAGTGAGTAAAAGATACCAGAGCTCATTTAACTAATTCCCAATGGAAGGTTACCAAGGTAAATTATCCACAATTTTGAGGTCTTAAAAACCTTTATTCAACTTACTTACAATCAAATTAATGAACCATCTGCTTGTGTGAAATTGTGAATTTAAAAATGGTCACCAAAAAAACCTTATATGATTGAGTTAATATTGAAAGCAATTTATGTTAGGTAGTTAATAAACATAAAACAAGTTATTTTCACTGTCACATGAAAAGTGTCATGGAATTTTCCGTCGCGGGTACTGGGATTGTAACATTCTATTGTTTGTCTAAATTGCGCTCATGTCGACCATGTTCGGTTCGCTGATTGACACGCCATATTGTTTTGTAAAACGTTGATTTTAACTAACCGGGCCCTTACCAAGAGACCACTTCGTTGGTTACTTAATCATACTAATAATTCAAATTCATTTATTGAAACTAGACCCATATTATTTTTACATTTTTATACAATTTTAATTATAATAACAGTTATATACAGTTCCAATTTCAATAATTATATAAAATTAAAGCAAATTGTTTATACATATTATATACTAACAGTAATCCTTACTCCTTCCTTAATATTATAAATGCGAAAGTAACTCTGTCTGTCTGTCTGTCTCGCTTTCACGCCAAAACTACTGAACCAATTTAAATGAAATTTGGTACACAGGTAGTCTAGAACCTCAAAAAAGACATAGGCTACTTTTAATGCGAAAAAAGGGTTGTAAGGGGTTGAAAGGGGAGATAAAAGTTTGTATGGAAGTATCGTCATTTGTATGGAAACTCTTTGCGCACGGGGATAAGAAAGTGCCTAAAACTACTACCAACATGTCTATCGCAACAATTTCGAATATATATACAATCTCGCCTATTAGCTATATCATTGATAGAACATTATTATCTGTAATTATTATATTATTGTAACATTATTATATTATCTTAATAAATCTGCAAGGGTTGGTCATGGTGTAAGTAACTTTGTTTTCAGAGATATCGTGTTTATAGGCTCTATATACGCGAAACTGAAAATAAATTGACGATTTATAATAATTTTTTCGACGATAACTGATTCTTAAACATAATTCTTAAACGAATTAACTGATTTTCATGAAACTTGGTAGATAAACATTTAGACGTACAGGACACAGGATAGGCTACTTTTTTCTTTTTCAACGCGGACGAAGTCGCGGGCACCAGCTAGTTGATAATAAAGCTCCTGTATAGATTGCGTACGGCCCACTTCTGGTCAAAGGTCTCAACAACTGAGTGTCCCAAACTCGCTAATCCACGCTTACTATTTAAATGCGTCTGCTGAGCAACAGGCGAAAAATGCGAAAAAATTGTGCAATATCACACTAAATCGTATCGCGTAAAAATTAACGATTTAGTGTGATATTGCACAAATTTTTCGCATTTTTCGCCTGTCGCTCAAAATCAAAATCAAAATATTTATTTATATATCAATTAGGTCTCTACAAGAAACTCTTATGATCGTCATTATAAATTAAAATTTACCATTTACCAGGGTTTCGGAAAAAAGCCAAGATGACGATCCTGAAAAGAAACCCCGAAAGAAACTCAGGATACTATTCTTTTTGTCATCATTAAAATATAATCTCAGCAGACGCATTTAGATAATGCGGGTTGGTCATTGCTTGTAGTCGCAAACTGCTTAGGTTCCTCGTTAAATTTTTCTTCACTAGAGCAAGTATATCTAATAATTCACAAATTGAAAGGAAATTGAAAAGGAAGCCAGGCCAGAATTCGAACTAAAGTCTGCTGTGGCTCATATTTTACTCAAGGAAGGTATAATTATAAGTTAAATGAAACATTAATTTGGTGTAATGGCGTCTTAATTTTATTTAAATATATTTTTACACAAGAGGTTTGACATTTCGACAAATACACTTGTTGTTGAGGAGACCTTGTATAGACTTGTACACTTTGTACATATAATAGAACAATATTAATACCTATTAAATGAAATAGTATTTAGCAGATTCACTAAAAAACACGATTACTCTTAAGCATATATATATTAGGATTCAAACTCTACAACAGAATTTTTGAGAATAAAAAAAATGTTTCAGAAATTTGATTAGACTTTGTCATATTGGAGCAAAAATAAAATGTTAAACTTTCAGCGAGCAATGAATGGTTTTTCTTAACAATGAGAACGAATCTTGTGGTAGGGGTAAAAATTGTGTTATATTCCAGTAGCTGATTGAATTTGTATTGTCCAACGAAAATAGTTGATTCGGCTGCCGACGGACTATATACCAACTCGCTCCACCGAATTAGCATAGTGGCCGCATTTGACAGCAAATCAATCGATTTCACCTAAATATAGATTGCCTTTTATTTATTGACGAGCCCGTTGGACGAGTGGCAAGGGTGCTTGCCTAGCGTTTCAGGGGCCCCTTGTTCGATTCCCGGCGGGGTCAACTTTGGAAATTTTAATATAATTTTCAAAATTGACTCCGGTCTGAATTTGAAAAGTAGTGGTAGGGCACACTGCGTTTCGCAGTCATTTGGGCAGCCCGTCTCGCGGCAGTAACCACCACCTTACAGAATACCACCGTGAAATAACAGCATATGTGCTGTTGTGTTTCGGTGAGTGAGTAAGGGATGCCAGAGCCCATTACCCCATCCCTCCCTTATCCCTTATCCTTAATCCTTTTATGGTCGGCAGCGCACTTGTGGCACTTATGGCGTTGCTTGTGTTATAGGCGACGGTAGCCACCTACCATCAAGTGGACCGTCAGCCTGTCTGTCGACCTTAACATAAAAAAAAACATATAATAATAGAAACTTATGTCAGGCGAATTTTTAAAAAAATGTCACACACGACTGGAGTTTACTCCTTAAGATTAAGATAATAATAATAATAATTAAAATACATGTATTATAATAATATGTATTGAAGTATTTGTAGCCTGTAACGCGTAACGTGTGACTCCGGGCTTATCATCATCAATACTAATAATAAATCTGTAAGTTTTGGTCATGAAGTAAGTTAATTTGTTTTCAAAAATATCGTGTTTATAGGCTCTATACATGTATACATGATAATGTAACTAAATTGACGATTTTTAGATTTTTTTTCTGTATGTATTGTATGTTCCTCCATAACTCTTAAACGAATTAACTGATTTCAGGAAACTTGGTATCAAAATCAAAATATTTATTTATCAATTAGGTTTCTACAAGAAACTCTTTTGATCGTCATTATAAATTTAAATTTACCAGAGTTTCGGAAAAAAACCAAGATGACGATCCTGCGGGCCTATTCTCTATCTGTGGTTTTTAATAACGTGTCGACTTCAAAGTCGACATTAATTAAGAAATAGTACTTTGTCAAACTAAAAACCACACAATAACGCGCCAATAACTTCATCGACATGTATAACTATGGAAAAAACGTCATAGACATTTTGACATGTGCTTAGTGAATACCAAAGTAGACAATTGTCGAGTCTATAACCGCATCGAGTCGATAACCACAGCAAAACCACACTTAGAGAATACGGGCCCTGAGAAGAAACCCCGAAAGAAACTCAGGATACTATTCTTTTTGTCATCATTAAAATGTAAATTAGTACAATACACTTACTTATATAGTAGATAAACAGGTAAGTAGATAACAGGTAGATAAACATTTAGACGTACAGGACACGTCATAGGCTACTTCTTTCTTTTTCAACGCGACAGAAGTCGCGGGCACCAGCTAGTTATATATTAGTAAGGAGTAAACTCCAAAAACCTTGTTTAATTTTCACAAAACTTTGGAACAATCTCCCTTCTGAGGTGTTTCCACCTAGCTACAATATGGGCTACTTCAAGCGAGCTGTTAATAAACTTCTGCAGGGTAGGCAGCGCACTAGCACTCCCCTTGGTGTTGCTGGTGTCCCTAGGCGGCGGTAACCACCTACCATCAAGTGAGCCTGCCTGTCTGCCACCTCTACACTATAAAAAAAAAAAAAAAAAAAAAAATTGCTAAAGAGACTGAGTAGCAATCAAATCTCAGATGTCATAAATGTCACAATCTCAATATAACGTGAAGGTATTTGAGTATTGGAAATGGCATGGTGTACGTATTGCTTTTATTCTGGGTGTGGTCTCTATAAACTTTACAAGTTTCTGTCGGGCTTTACGAAAGGTCGGACTAAAGGTTTAACATTTATTCATTAGGTACTAAATAAATGACTGCAAACGTTTTTGCAAACGAATTAAATCTTATTTAATATTTTCTTATTTATAACTAGTCATTGGTCTGTTTAATTTAATTTTTTTTTTTAAACCATTTAATTGAAAAATGTTAAAATTAAATTGATTAATTTTTTTTAATTTATTTATGTACAATTTTAAGGGCTAATATATAAAATAACATGTAAAATGATTACTAATACTAAAAACCACTCAGGTTTAGTCTCGTGTTATCATTAGATTAATAGATACTATTAATTACAATTTAAAAAATATTACTTTAACTTATAACTATTTAATATTTTTAATTGATATATTGTTATTACATAGATCTGAAGGCAAAGGTTATTAAAAATAATGCCTTATATATTACGTGTATCAAGCTGTTTCCACATTTTACTTTATGTAATTTACTTTATATTTATAATTTTTACATTTTATTTATATCAGGGAAAAACTAAATATCTCCCTATATACTACATATACAAGAAAAACAGAAATCCACAAAGTTTCTAATATAATACTAATTATAATACATACCTTATGATTTAACAAATTTAAAAATATATAATATATAATTATATAATATGTAATATTATAATAATTATAAACGTTCCACAGAATACGGAAATGAAATGCATCGATTGCACATTGTTGTTGTTTAGGGTACTTATTTCAAGGGTTGCATCCCCCATGTTGGGATTGTGAGTCAGCACATTCCGCGTCCACCATCTGCGCGCAAATATTCGGGGTTGAAAGCTCCTGTGGGGAAAATTGATTGTAAAACATACTTTATCTAACTAAACTTCTTCACTCGAAAGAGCTTCACTGATGAACCGTGAGTTTCTTGACATTGACCTTGGGTTGACTTAATATATTGAAATTATCTGCACATGTATTGGTTGTACAAATTTTTTTTGCTAATTAAATAATGTTCAACAATTGTTTTAAAATTATCCCCAATAAGCTTCAAAAAATGCAATATTTTCAGACAACTTGCGAACATTTTAACATTAAGATGTATTTGTAATGTTTAATTTTTATTACATAATGATAATAAAATGTCATTTTCTTTTCTTTATACTTTGTTTAAATATTAAGTAAGTTATACAATCTTATAGCCAAATGAATTATGGGGTCAATAATTATGATACAATTTTATCAGCAAAATAATGTAGTTCGCAACGCTATAATGGTCCGTGAGCCAGCGACAGATTTTCATGACCAATTTCCTCCCAGTCGATAACTCGTAAAATGACTGAGAGAGTTGTATCATGAAGCGTTGTGAACGTCAGCTGCGGCTCCGATGGTGGGTTGAGCAGTAGAGTGGTAGCCGCCCACGCACATAATAATTTTTTTTTAATCATTTATTCCCGATTAAAAATTCATCAAATTATAGTTAGCCTAATATTTTGAAGAAACAAAATTGTCAGCAATTTATAAAATGGTGGATTATACGTCAGCAGGTCACACGAATATATACGTGTTCAGTGATTACCTCCCAATAGAAAATTTATCAGATGATAGTTTATGTATTACTGTCAATAAATAAAAAAGTCAGCTGGCTATATCTTGGTGGAATGCTTGTCAGCTGATGCTCTGAAAGTGTAACGGGCTACCACTGCTCAACCCACCATCGGAGCCGCAGCTGACGTTCACAACGCATCATGATACAACTCTCTCAGGCATTTTACAAATTATGGACTGAGAGGAAATCATTGACGAAATTAGTGCCTGGCTTACGGACCATAAGTATTATTAAGGTCAGATATGTGTAGTTGGTGTGCATCGTTTTAACACCTAAGTTACCAATACATTGACACATTGACCCGAGATTGACCTTTAAAAAACCTCCTTTTTTATTAAGTCGTCGGAACTAGGAGTGTGTGTTCATTTCTCAAAATTAAAATACTGAATTTAATTTTTTCTTACAATTTCCAAGGAATTTAAATGTCCAGGGTCAGGGTCGATTATAATAAATTTGTATCAGCTCACTATAACGTAATTTTTCTAAATATTTTGCGAGAAGAGCTTTGTGAGATCCGCACAAAGGTGGAGTCAGCCTTAGTCCCGAATAAATGGCGGCATTTCAAAAAATCACAGTATCAAAAGTGTCGACGTCACCACTCGTCAATAGGCGGCGAGGCAGCCCGAATGGATCATCTCTCCTGTAATACATCACGAATCGCGAGGCCCATTTTGGGGCCATTTTCCACCGTCGTGGATCCCCATTTTGCTCTCACAAACAACATCATTTGTTATACGTATTCACTGTTATTTTTTTCCAGCAGTTGATGAAAGCTCGTGTTAATAAAATCGCACTTCATTCTTTTTTGTCGATCATCGTCACTTAGCCGCGCTGCCTATACTGGGGTGGCCATGGCTTACGAATTAAATGGATACTCAAACAATTCCATTTAAGAACTATTAGAACTACGAAAAGGAGCATTAATAACACACTGTAAGTCATAACAATAATTATCATCATCATTATCAGCCCGTAAGTGATATTGAACAAACATTGAACGAATTTTGATAAAGTTTTCACTAGTTAAAACAGCGATGAACGAGGAAGGTTTGTGTGTAAAAAAATTGCATCAGTTAGAAAGTAGGAGTCGCATGTAAACAATTTAAAAAAGATTGGATTTTTAAATAAAAAGTGGTATATTTGCGTGTGTGGTATATGTGCTAGATTATATTTTTAATTTATAATTTGTCTATATTTGACATAATAAGTGTTAATCAGTGTAAATCTAAAATGAACTCAATTTGCATGATAACCTGTTATTTCTTTATTGCAGTAGCATACTAATTACCATATTATAATACTTATTCTTTAATGTCGACATAATTAACACGGATTATAAATGACCATCCATTTAAAAAATATTGTTTGGGATCAGATTATCACAAAATTTCGGTTACGTAGTAAATGCTTAATCTAAGGACAATGAAATAATGCTACCGTGTTCGTGAATCTACCACTTTTTATCTTTTAATGAATAATCTAATATTGTTTCTTTTTATATATACTTATTTCATAAAAATAGATACGATCATTGGTGTATGTCCAATATTTATTAAGTAGTTGTTGAAAATTAAAATATAAACATTTTTTGGTACTGATTAAATTATATCAATAATTTTAGAAATGCGTTAATCGGACATTAAGAGAGAGTCCATAGAGTTAAAAATGTTTAGAAGTGATAAATTAAAGCACAAAAATTAATAAACAGATTTTTCGTGGCTATTTCTTTTTTTAAATTTGTGTGGTATTTATCTTATTTTTTATGCCTTTTAGTAGTTTTTAATGGTTTTAAGGTTTAAGTTTTACTTACAGTAAAACTTTTTCATCCAAAAATAATTATGGGAAAATAAAGATGTCCATTAATAATAATTAGTGAATGTCCTATCGTCCCACTGCGGCGTGGTCACCCGAACATTCAACAGGGCCGGCGCTTGCCAATTTCGCGAGTCATGCTGCTCCACGATGAACGGCGACGCGGCCGAAACACAACTTTGTGACGATGCCTTTGACGGTTTTTGACACTGCACTTTGATACGAGGACATATTTATTTATTTATTTTTTACAATTTTAACAATTTTAAGGGCTAATATATAAAATAAAATGTAAAATGATAACACTAAAAACCACTGATGTTTAATCACTTGTTATCATTTGTAATTACTATTAATAAATCAACTGCTTCAAATTAATTACAATTTAAAAAATATTTTGAACCGACTTCCAAAAAAGATGAGGTTCTCAATTCGACTGTATTTTTTTTTAAATGTTTTTTTACCTCAGAACTTTCGACTGGGTGAAAGGATTTTGATGATTCTTTTTTTATTTGAAAGTCGTGTTGGTTCCCGTGTGGTCCCATTTCAATTTGGTCCAGTTCTGACAATGGAATCCACGAAAAAAACAGTTTGAAGTCGGTTTTTTTTTTGGTAAGAAGAGTTATTTTAAATTATTTTCTATTACAATAAGTTGAATGATATTATTAATTGTTTAAGCATAAAATTAATTAGTTCTTCTCCGTTACCCGTCTCAATAACTTCGATGATAAAGTCATGATGACAATGTTCATTTTTGATGACTTTGACGAATGACGACGAACCCATACCATTAAAATTTATTCACCAAATTGTTGCCATTTTTTTTTCTAAGCTACGTATACGAATATGAAATTTTCCATTAATAATAGAATAATTTTTTAATCGCTTTAAAATAAAATGTAATGACACTAATAAATCTGTAATTATTAGATTATGGAGTAATTTACTTTTTCCTTTGGAGTAATAGGCTCTATGCATGATACTGAAACTAAATTGACCATTTTTATATTTTTTTTCTGTATGTATGTTCCTCCATAACTCTTAAACGAATTAATTGATTTTCATGAAACTTGTTAGATAAACATTTATTTATTATTTATTATTTATTTATTTATTTATTTACAATTTTAAGGGCTAATATATAAGATAACATCTAAATGGTAATACTAAAAACCACTGAGGTTTATACTCGTGTTATCATTACATTAATAATTAATGTATTAATGTATTATTATTATTAATTAATTATT
Source organism: Synanthedon vespiformis (assembly GCA_918317495.1). Lineage (NCBI taxonomy): Eukaryota > Metazoa > Arthropoda > Insecta > Lepidoptera > Sesiidae > Synanthedon > Synanthedon vespiformis. Next base: position 358,800 of record OU906948.1, read on the forward strand.
ACATTATTAATGTACATATTAAATTGCTTTAATTTTGATTTAATATTTTTAATTGATATATTGTTACATAGATCTAAAGGTAGGCTGTTGATAAGATGTGGGACTATGTAAGCAGAAGTGCGGGACACGTGATAGGTTACTTTTAATCTTTTTTAACGCGGACGAAGTCGCGGGCAACAGCTCTAGTATATTAATAAAATTAGTACAGTATGTATGTCCGTTAACTGTGCAATCAATTACACGTTTAATAAAATTTTAAATGTATGCTTAAAGAAAATATTACAAGTTGTAACCCTTAATAACTATTAGAATTCCAGTTATCCATCGTTCGTTACGTTACCACGTTGCGTGACCCAACAAAATTAACATAATTTCTAGGAATGCACTTCATTATGCAATATGCAAATACTTGCTATATCAAAGTAAAGTAAAGATAATATTTTTCAATGTTATTTAAATTAATATTGCCCGTGGAAGCCAAATATAATTAATATTTAAAAGGTGCCACTTGCAAAACTCAATTGTTTCTTGTTAATTATTATTATAACTTCATAATATTTAGGGCTTCTTTCACCAACTATACAAGTAAGTTTAGAAATAATTTTACATTTTACTAGCTTGTGCTCGCGACTTCGTCCGCGTAAAAAATTTAAAGCGCCATCTACCGTATTTTGGACAGATGACGCTATCTTCCGGCCAAGCCGCTAGTATTCACTTTTATTTTAGATTTCCCGTAGGAATGAAGCATTTTCCCGCGGTAAAAAGTAGCCTATGTTCATCACGGATAATGTCGGCTTGTAATGGTAAAAGAATTTTTCCAATCGGTCCAGTAGTTTCGGAGCCTATTCTATACAAACAAACAATCAAATCTTTCCTCTTTATAATATTGGTATAGATTAAATTATGCACTCGGTTTAGTGCATCCTTCGATAGGCGATTTCTTTTTATTATTTCCTTTTCAATGTTTGGGACTTTTACCGTACAAACAAAGTTATATCATCACCATCATTCCCGTTGACCGGTGACTTTAAATGGCGGTTAGCCCACTTGGCAGATGGTGAAAGAGGCCCTTAAATCTACATATAGTTACTTTGAAAAACAATACTTACGAAATGTCTTCCGAACTAAACTACTTATTTACAAAATCAATGAGTAAATATATCTGTAAAGCGATTTAAAAAAAATGGAATTCGTGAAGTCAATGGTAGGGGTTTCAAATACAAATGAATTAATTGCGCAAGAAAAAAAAAAGGTTAACAACAATTAAAAGTCGTCATTGATCAATCCGATTGAAAGTCGTTGACCCAACAGTGATTGATCAATTTAGTAGATTGGGTATATTTAGTACGTTAATTAAGCTTCATTATAATTAGCACGTACGATTGACAGGTGGATACGGATCGATATTTCTATATAGGTACATCGACACTTCACAATCGCACTAAACTGTTTTTTTATTATGATAAAATTTATCTACACCATTATGTTACATAAATTTTATACAAGGTTAAACACTTGCAATTTTTTGTGCTCGACTTCAGGCCTTACTATAATTATGTTCGGTGCTGCCTTCTTTGAAATATTATTAAAATAATGAAGTTCACTCACTTTTTTCAGAATTCCTAGTAATATTTTAAAGAAACGACAATGAGCATAATTTTACTAAATTCTAAAAAAAACTAATAAGTGTTATAAATGAGAAAATGAGTGTAAGTTATGTATTATGATCATGTAATAAGTATTTACCTATAAACTTCGTCAGGGATACAGAAAAGACATTAGTAGTACAGAAAAGATACAGAAAAGAAATAGACCTTTCATCCAGAAAATAGTACTGTTCCTGACACTGTCCTACTGATTACAGTTGAAGCAATTTGAATTAAAAAAGTAAAGTTAATTAAACGATTTATAGTTAATTTGTATATTATATGTACTGTGATGTCCTGTAGTTATAAAAATGCGTTGTCATGACGTGTCGATCATTCTAATTCCTTTGAGTCGACAGCGTCTGTCTATGCGCTTGCGACGCCAAACACCAAAGGGTCTATTCCACTTGGCACGCACGTTGTATAGAAAATTAAAAACTCAATTTTAAAGGTAATCAATTGAATTAATTACAACGGTTTTAATGTAATAATTATTGCAGGCGATTACGCAAAAGCTGTGCGGGAAAGCCTTAAGGGAAAAATCTTAGCTTGATCAAGACAATGTGACGGTGTATGAGTTTCATTTTGTATGACAGCCATACTTGTCATACAAAGTTACACTCATAACATTTGTGTCAGCCTATATTATAGAATAGCTGGTGCCCGCGACTTTGTGCGCGTTCTCTATAGCCTATAGTCTTCCTCGATCAATGGACTACCAAACACAAAAATAATAATTCGAACCAGCAGTTCCTGAGATTAGCGCGTACAACCAAACAAACAAACTCTTCAGATTTATATACATAGTATAGATTGGAAAACTATGCGATATTAATTATTTAACACTAATGGACACAAACCTCTCCTTTCTTTCTCTGATTAGCAAGACGCAGGCCATTATTAGGCTATGCAGGCCCAATGGACGAGGTATGCATTGACAGGCTAATCCACAAGCGAGTGCTATATGGACGGTCGCAAGTGGAACACGACGTTTAGCAATGACAAGCACGCCGACAAAGCGACCGACAATCCATACAACCGATCACTTCTAATTGTGTGATTTGATACGAAAACGCTTTGTTAACTGCACAGAAATCTCTATCGTAATCGATAGATCCAACAAATTTATCTTTTGTTGTACGCCGATCGTTCGTTTCACGATTTTTGGACTCTAATTAAAAAGAACGGAAAGGAACGGTACATTTTTATGAATATCTTGTTTCGTTTCGTTTCGTACAATATAAGTAGGTAATACCTTCTTCATAAATTTATTACAGTACAATTTTGTCAGTCGCTGATTTCTTTGATGGCAATCAAATCATTGAAATTTTCTCTGGGATCATTTTTAAATATCTCATACTAGCGACCTATTGCTTTCGCTCTTCTATAATAAATAGGTATAGCCTGCAAAAGTCAACATAACTATTTAACGAATATAGTATTCTTCGTACGTTTGTATCATTGAACTTCTTTTAAACCCCGAGTTTTATATATCTTTATATAACTCTGGCTTCCTCCAATGAGGACTGATGACGATGATCATTTCTAGTCACAAGATTTCTACAATCCCACCAACATTATATATATGCGTCCGCTACCATATGCATAACCTTATTTGTTTAGCATAACCGTATACATTGATTCGGTCGGCCGGTGGGTGTCAGACATCTTCATCGTGCGCCCGCGCACCTTACTCGTAAAGCTTCCTATTTACATGCACATGATTTACTCTCGCCCCGGTGAAATTTTGCGGGATTCAGTTATTTATGTGCCGGATAACGGTACGTGATGATTTATCACGCATAAAAGTCATTAACCAAAGAAATATGGTTTAAATTGAACGCATTTGTAGAAGGTTAAATTTGTATCTGATTTATTAACTGCTATTATTGAAAAATCTACTATAACTTTTTACAATAGTGAACTTTTATATGAAGACGGAAGACCGATGTAATAAATGTGATAATGATGCACTTTGATGAAACTGTATTTTGCAGGCGACAGGCGAAGTAGGTTTACAAAATGACGTTTCAATATGGTTCTTCTAACTAATGCAATCTTTGTTTATGTTGTACAAAGTGACAGGCAGGCCAGATGGTAAGTGGTCACCGTCGTCATGGATAAAAGCAACACCAGGAGGATACTCATTTTGTTTTAATGTATTCTAGTGAAAAAGATATATTTTGGCATTCAAAAGTAGGTATATCTAATATTTATGACAAAATGGTTTATTTGAGAGCAATAGAATAGCCTCTAGTGATTATTAAAATGAGTGCGATTGCCCTATTAAAACCGATTTAATATTACGTTGGCACAACAATAATTTACGCGTCACGATGTGACCTGACAGTGCGCAAACGCATCACACGGTTACACTAAATCGATCAGCTTTTACAACTCTTTTACGATTGGCTGCCGGCGTTTGGCTAAAAATTAATTAAATCCGCCATTTCAGCGCAATCAACTTAAATTAGTGATATGTCTGATGTCATGGGAATGAGTTATGGTTTATTGAAAATGTTCGGATCGTTGTTTGCTAATTTATGTTCATGGCTTTTCGCCTTACCATAGATTTTGTTACATTTTGTTGGAAACTTTAAAGAATTTTTTGTTGTTAAAGTTATAAGTACGTATATGGAATTCAGTGGAAACACATTTTTAAGGTTTGAAATTTGACCTAGTGGCTAAAATCTAGTTAATATACAGGTAGAGAGATATTTGGTTGGAAGTGTTTACGAGTATGTGAAGATTTACTCACCGGTTGCGTGATAATTGTCAATAAAAGAGCAAAGCTGTGCCGCGGGAACGATCGCCCGATGGTACAATTTGTAAGACACTAGCGGGCCAAAATAATTAGAAAATTTCCAATTATTTTTGCTCGCTAGTGTAGTCAAAGTAATTGTTAATTTACTATTTTGCATGTACAAGTATACAGAGCATATTCAAGATCACTAATTTAAGGTAAACTTTAATAAGATAAGAAACCGCAATTTACGTACATATTTTCAGGTTTTTAATATGAAAAAATTAACATAAAATTGAAGCATGTGGTTTTAATAACTTATACAATCATAATATCACTGAAAAAAAAAGAAGTTTGATTACATATCGCTCCTTAAAAACTAAAGGGCCACAAATCAAAATTACACTTTTTACAGGAGAGAGCTAATCGAAAAACAATTAATTATTTTTTGTCTATTTTTTTCTTATTAGATACATATCAAATATATTCATATTATACATCGTTAGAAGCGTATTTTTAAGTAGCATTAAATGTTTTAAGTATTTTTATAATAAACGGAATACTAGAAGAGATATAATAAGCATATAAGTTACTTTTGAATATATAAAATGATCAAAGTATACTAAATATGGAATAAAACAACCATAAATCTTTTTGCAACATATAGTATAAAGGATTGTGATTATATTTTTGCAATAAAAACATTTTTGGATTTTTTGTTTTATGTCCCTTTAGTTTTTAAGGAGCGAATATGAAAATACATATAACCAAACGGTATAATTTCATTTTAGTTCATCAAGGATAAGTTTAACTGACAACTGCATTTCAAATTGTGTATCCAAATACACAATTTTCTAATTCAACAGGATCATACATATCCAATCGGTTTAAAATTTTTTTTTTATTAAAAAAATCGCTTTCTCTTATAACTGAATACCGCACGCTCTTACAAATCGCAATTTGGTTATTTTTTTGTCGCCACTATAATATATTTATATTTTGCTTTATTCGTTGTCGAGCTGTTCATAACTTGGAGCCGAGTTTGTTTTACAATAGATAAAATAATAAGGGGTCTGATTTAATTTTTTTTTTAAATTTTAGTATAAGTAAATTCAGCAATTTGTAAATATTGTAGTGTCAGAAATTGTTGGCAAGACCAAATTTCAAATTTTTGGTTTAAATTTTTATATTGTGTTTATTTGAAAAATAATTTTAAATAAAAAAAATACAACCTATAATGTATATTTTAAATTTATTAAAATTTATTTTGACATTGTTTTTGTGATGCAGAGTGACGGATAGGGGCATGGCCCATCAGATGGGACATCGTCTATTTAGACTCGTATAATACCTACCAGACTTTTCCTCACTGAGTATCTACTGAAACGCCAATAGCCAATAGCAATAAAATTACATTGTGTTCTGTTAACACTGCCAGACTATACTTTGCACGTTTATTAGTATTTAGCGTTTTGATTAAATCAATTTTTTTTTTCAGATTTGAATACTGCTGTTATGGATTAGAAGAGGACAATGTAAGAATTTACATCGTTATGTGATCTTTTTAAATTGTTAAAATAAACATGTTAATTTTAGAGTAGCTTTATTATATGTCAGTAATTTTAATTGTCAGCCTATATGCTAGTGCTTTTTATGCTATATAAAAATTAACTAACTTAGTAAACTCAATATGTCTAACTCCATCTACTGATTTTTAGTAAAACTACTGTTGCGTCTGTGTCGAAGTATATAATTCGTATCTATTAAGTAACTGGATTATATCTATTAAGGTATAGCTTTAGCTGACTTTTACCTCGGTAAACAAATAACATACCATCAACGCTGAGTCTTTAAGATTTTATTTTTGAATTAGCTGGTGCCTGCGACTTCGTCCGCGTTGAAAAAGAAAAAAAGTAGTCTATCCTGTGTCCTGTACGTCTAAATGTTTATCTACAAAGTTTCATGAAAATCGATTAATTCGTTCAAGAGTTATGGAGTTACATCTATACTAATATTATAAATGCGAAAGTAACTCTGTCTGTCTGTCTCGCTTTCACGCAAAAACTACTGAACCGATCAACATGAAATTTTGCATACACGTTGTCTGGGATACCAGAAAGGACATAGGGTACCTTTCATCCAGAAAAAAAGGACTATTCCCGAGGGATCATATAAAAACATAAATAATGGGGGCCACTGTCGCATGGCGGCGCCATCGTCGTCACAGCTATATGAGATGACATGAGATGACAATACATTGACGTGAGATTTTGGTTTTACAATATTCGTGAAAGTCCAGGGAAGGTTTAAACGGTGACAAACATAATTAATAAGTAATGGAAAATACTAAAAACGACCACTTAATTTTCCAATATAAAATGTTCCTAGCTGTGAAACATTATTGATGTCTTTTGTCTGAAATTGTCACTTGGTTGTCAAATATTTATAGGTGCGTTCAGGGTTTTGTTGTAGCATGAGATCCGATCTCTAAGACCGATTTTTATGAAATTTTATTCGGTAGATAAATGATAGTTGCAAAACAACGTTTGCCCGGGTCATGTGAGCATATATTTTCTTTTTCAACGCGAACGAAGTCGCGGGCACCCACTAGTAATACGTATATACATAAAATACCTACACTTACAGACGTATTATTAGTATTGATTAGAAATAAGTCTTTTACTTTAAAGTTGACGATAACATCGCGAGAAAATTAGCAACCTTTGAAAACATGTCTTGTATCGATATTTGAAAAAGCCATCACACCTCTTCACACAGCATAGAGTCCTCCTGTCCTAATAACGAGTATATTTATTATGTACTAGCTGATGCCCGCGACTTGGTCCGCGATACTTCATACAACCTTTTACCTCCCCCATTCAACCCCTTACAACCCTTTTTTCGCATTAATATATTTATTATATCTAATTAACAACCTAAAAAATAAGTCCCAATCTAACTTTAAAAATGACGATGCTTCCATACAACTTTCTATCTCCCCTTTCAACCCCTTACAACTCTTTTTCGGATTAAAAAAAAGCCTATGCCCTTTCTTAGGCTCTAGACTACCTGTGTACCAAATTTCATTTAAATCGACTCAGTAGTTTTGGCGTGAAAGCGAGACAGACAGAGTTACTTTCGCATTTATAATATTAGTACAGAAGTATAGATAGATTTTCTTCCCAATTGAAACGTACCTGTTTAGCCTAATTTTAGACCGGCCTGTATATTCGATTAGGCTATTTGGTCGACGTCACTTGGAGGCAGAGTGTTGGTGTAGCACGGTGTTGGTCTGTTCTCAATTCGTCCGTTTCCATTTCGGTCAATCGACGTGTATTTCGTCGGCAAACTCGCCGACTGTCGCTGTAAGATGTCACTCGGGGCGTGTCCTCTGAATAATTGAACGTGTCCATCTTCTAACATGTTTGTTACAAAATAACAACATCACAGTGCAATGGGTTAAATGGAAGACGGCTCTGTGTTCATTCCATTTGCATTTGCATATATCTATTTAGTAGGTAAAACTGAAATAACTTGTGAATTTGAATAGATTAAATTTAAATTTAGGTATTTTATGATGAAGAAAAAAAATTGCAACGGCAGCAGCGTGCAACATGCTAATAGGTACAATGCAAGCTATTACCAAATAATTTAAATAATTTATTTAAATAATTTTACATATAAAAAACAAAGCTAATTATGACTACGGTTTTCTATACAGTATCTATACTAATATTATAAAGAGGAAATATTTGATTGTTTGTTTGTTTGTATAGAATAGGCTCCGAAACTACTGGACCGATTTGAAAAATTCTTTTACCATTACAAGCCGACATTATCCGTGATGAACATAGGCTATTTTTTTCCGCGGGAAAATGCTTCATTCCTACCAGAAATCTAAAATAAAAGCGGCTTGGCCCGGGAGATAGCGCCATCTACCCAAAATACGGTAGATGGCGATTTATACTTTTCTACGCGGACGAAGTCGCAACCACCAGCTAGTATTTATATAATTACCGATGGGCAATTAATAAGGGGTAAAAAGGCAGATTTATTAAAAATTGGATACTATTCCAAAGGATTCCCAGGATAAGCCTGGGCGAAGTCGTATAGTTTTCACCAAAGCTCGAATCGAGCATAATAATATATCCACATGACAGTGGCGAAAGACAGCCGTAAAGCTGCGCGCACGCATCACACGGTGACACTTGCAGTGGGAACAACTAATAATAGACCTTCTAGGAAATACTTTGACTAGCTACAGCTAGTGTGGAATTTAGTATTGTCTTTGAGAATCGCTTTCAAATATTCTCGGAAAGTTTTACTATTTGTCAAGAAGCCCAGTTGCGTAAAATCCATTAATAGTAGAACTTGGTTATTGTAAATGACTTTATATAAAATTAAATTTTGCTGGTTATATATTTCTAAAAAGGGGATGTTTATATCCGTAAAGAATAATGACCAAAGTATAGATTTTTTTGTAATTATGGGAAATTTTAATTTTCACTGAATCTTTATAGTTCAACATAATAAATAGGTAAGTACAATAATATAATGTAATATGTGTATTATATACATTATAATAAATAAATAATATTTATTATATACATTATAATAAATAAATAATATTTATTATATACATTATAATAAATAAATAAATAAATAAATAAATCAGTTACTACCAATGAGAGCAGAAAATGAATTCTTTAAGAGAGCTATCCTCTACATAATGCAGTTGAATTATTTCTTATAATTAGGTGTTTCAGTCAGTTGTTTTGTGGTGTCCATGTTGTTAGATAAAAGACAATCAATCGTACCCTTGGTGCACGCATAAATCCCGTACAAACAAGAGACTTCGACTCAACTGGGTCCCCGGAATGGGACAAGACCAATGAATAATTGAAAGCGGCTGTCCCACCTTATACTAGACTGATCATTGGCTTGAAAACATATAGTGGGACGCTGTAAAAGTAGGCTTTACATTCAATATCGTCTTCGTTAACTGCTCGGTTCTTCTCGTTTTGACATTGGAAATGTCTTTTCGTTCGCTTCAGTAAGTATAGGCGGTGGTATAGGCCCCGATTTCACGAACAAGTGCGATCCCCTTATATCTCGGTAAGTTGTAAAGATATTATGATTCAAAAAGCTAGTAGCAGTAGTATCTAGACTAGGTCCAATGATTGCTGATGATCAATGATGATGTAGTAATCAATACGAAATTATTTCCCCAAACATACTGGAATAGAAAAATTTAAAAAGTAGCCTATAATCTTTTAAACTTTAACAGTACCTAGCTATGGATTTTATCGATTAGAAAATTATTATTCATAAATACCAGTGCCTAGTATCGTCGTAAAACATGTAGGAATGATTTGTGCTTACGGAAAGAGCATTTTCTAGATTACGCCAAGCATATCGCAGATGATTTACAGTAACATCAAAAGGCAGACGTCAATAATACCGAAACTCGGAGCTTTACGATTACCGAGAACCTAGTGACGGACTGAGAGCGAGGCCATAAATCATATTAATCTTGCTGCAAAGACAATTGGAGCCGATGCTCATTTGTTAACAGATCTGCGACGCGGAAAATTCAAATTCAGAACTGAACGCGTCAGGGGCGAATTCCCCTTGCTTTGAAATCGGCAGATACGTCACCGAGCGACTGGAGGACGCATGAATCAAGCGAGACGCAGCCGGAGTCGAGTTTGAATAATGTCTAATGTGTCTAATGCGGCCCTGGGCATGTAATTGTCGGGTGACTTTTATCGCAGACGGTTATGTGGCGGTAAATCATATGGCTCGAATACAAATACGACATACTTCACTACTAATAAGAGCACAATGAATCACTCTTGTACAGTTTACATCCGAATTCCATTTTAACAGATGCAATTGGGAATTTAATTAATAGCCATAATTCTCCAAGAAAAGTGTTTGCTTTGGTTGCTTAGGTAACTTTTTTATATAAAAACTGGCATCCCTTACTCTCTCAGAGACACACAACTGCGTGTAAGTTGTTCGATGGCTGCTCAAAATATGACCAGTTTTCCCGTCCACTACTAGAAATGCTCTTAACCTAGCTTATGTTCACAGGTGAGACTGTCTGTCTCCCTGTTTTATATAAAAAAAGTAATAAGAGCAAGCGTCTATAGGATTCGAGGGTACAACTCAAATTTAGTTTAAAGTTGTGAAGTAGATTATCTAATACCAATCAATCTCGTGTCAGTCCGCGTCCATAACTGTCGTTGCTAGGTATAAATTGAATCTGAATTACGAATCGAAAGGTGATAACCTAGACCCGGTTGGATATAATAGATTTGTCTGTGAGCAATTTAAATATACTCTGTCAGTCTTCCCGTCAGTTTTAATTACCCTCTATACGTATTCATTCTGACTAGATTTAGATGGTTGTGTCACACTTGGATAAATTTAGAATAAGTCAGGATTAGAGGCCTACATCTCGTAGATCTAGCAAGAAGTCATAGCAGATCATTTAAAAACCAAATAGCACCAAAGGAAGAATTTTAGGATAATACTAACTCCTAGAATAAACTAGATAGATATAGAGATATAGATAACTAAGATAGATATAGATAGAGCTACCCCAGAGTGTATAACAAAAGTCCAAGTAAAAATAAATTAAAATACCTACTAAAATAGAGCAAAAAAAATAAAGAAAGAAGTTAAAATACAATCAAATCACATAAAAACACAATATCTGATCAACCGATCAACCCGAGTTGATCCGTATTGTAATCAGCGTGGACAAAGAAAGCGTTAATCGGTCCAGTGATAGGTTGGTACGCAGATTCGAGTCCCGGCCATTGTCACGGGCCTATTGTCCGAGATGCGAAAACGCAAGGAAACTCATTATTGGGAGAACCACTCCGAAATTGTAGATGTTCAACTCACTTAGTCTATGTAACGCAGCGTTTTTAAAACGCTTCTGAAGTTAAAATATTACAGTACTTTATATTAGAACGTAATTTTTGTGTTTAAACTTTTCGTTTAAATTTTAATAAGTCCTAGCTGGTGCCTGCGACTTCGTCCTGGCCTGTGAGTCCTGAAAAAAGTAGAGCCTATCCTGTGTCCCGTACGTTTAAATGTTTATCTACCAAGTTTCATGAAAATCAATTAATTCGTTTAAGTTTTATGGAGGAACATACACTTACAGATTTATTATTATTAGTATTGATAAATAATTGTTAAAAAATCTTGTAAATCGTACAAAACTGTATAATACTAAAATAAGTTCTGTCTAATTTATTTCCGCTTTTTTGGACAATAATAGAAAATTTAAATTGAAGCATTAGTATAATCTTAACTAACTAAATGAATAAATAGTATGTAAAAACCCTACTTCAAACGACCTAATTTGCAAAAGCAAGATGGAAATGCCAACGTGGTGGAGAAAAAATAAAACTAATTTTTCAAATAACAGCTGTAAATAACAGCAAATAATATCTCGCCAATAGCTACTAACTAAAAAAGGAAATCGTTTGATAAACAAAAGGATTAAATAGCATTAGAGATCCGAACTTTTCGCTTCACATGTCAATATATTGATTTTTATTACGTAAAGTCTTGTTATAATGTACTGTGAAACCATAATATATCATCGGTGAATGATGGATGTGGCATTATTTGGACTGTGCAGACTAACTGTGCACCCAACTTGTCAAGGAAATCATCGATGACCAGTGTGAAGTGTAACCTGAGGTTAGCAATTGAACAAATCGTTTCCAGTTTCAATACCACAACATGCTCCAGTTTACGACCAGCGTAATTTATATGCGTCAACAATGCTGATGTGAAATTGTAATATGTAGAATCAAAACTAATTGCTTATATTAAGTCTATATATATATATAAAAAGAAAGTCGTGTTAGTTACACCATTAAAATCGGTGCAGTAGTTTTTTAGTTTAACGCGAACAGACAGACAGACAGACGCGGCGGAGGATTTGCATTCCTGTCGAAATGCTCGTACATGTATTATAGCACTGCTTTTTCAAATGCCTATTTTGAATTATATCTATACTTACTAATATTATAAAGAGGAAAGTTTTCTTTGTTTATTTGCATTGAATAGGCTCCGCGCTATTTTATAAATTTACGCGGGCGAAGCCGCCTGCAACAGCTAATCAATACTAATAATAAATCTGTAAGGGTTAGTCATGGAGTAAGTTATACTTTGTTTTCAGAGATATCGTGTTTATATGCTCTATACATGATACTGACTAAATTCACGATTTTTAGAATTTTATAACTCTTAAACGAATTAACTGATTTTCATGAACATTAGTAATTAAACATTTAGACGTACAGGACACAGGATAGGCTACTTTTTTATTTTTCAACGCGGACGAAATCGCGGGCACCAGCTAGTTTTTTATTATAAAACGCGGCGTTTCTTCTTACCTAGTGCGTGAGACTTGGTTTTAAATCGTTGGTCTCACTCACACAACCGCACCGTGTTATTACAAGATGCTCAGATAATGAGCTCGGAACTCTATTCGCTTTGTCATCTATTGTTCGACAATTTGACTGATAGCTATTTGAGTATTCAACCAATCGATTATGTTTAAATATTTGCTTGATCGCAGATTAAATTTTCGCTTCTATTTCTTTTATACACCTATAATAGGTCACACAAATAGAGGTGTTATGCTCTTAGCACCTCCTTACGCAATGAAACCTTAATATAAATTTACTGTTACTTGAAAGAGATCTTCGGTTAGGTGGTCTGTGGCAACAATTCCATTTTTTAAAATTACTTACTTTTTTATGGGTTTTTTATAACCTTATGCACAAAACTCATTTAAAATGCTCAAGCAAAGTAAGTGTTGTTAACCTTAATACTACCGATATACCGGTAATATACACTTTAACATTGTTTAACCATATAATTATACAAATTAAGCTGGATATATTATATTTGGTATTGCATACTTTATTAAATACTAGCTGGTGCCCGCGACTTCGTCCGCGTTGAACGATGAATCTTTTCTGGTGTCCCAGACAACGTGTACCTATGCAACATTTTAAAACGATACGAGTATATTCGTGAGTACGAAACGGTGAAATCAAACCAGTGCCGTTTTTTCACAACCCTAATACTCTAAGTGACATAAGTAACTAGGAGATCATAACGTACGTACAGGCTTTGAATAGATTCATATCAGAATGATAGCATCCCTAGGTACAAGATCTAATATAGCGTGGCTTCGAGACGTCTCCCTGACACGGTATCACGTAGACGACGCGGTGTCAACTCGATGTCTAATATTGTACAGAGAGAGCTAGTGCATTTTTCATCCTAGAAAAATCGCAGATGGATGGACTAGATAAAAATATTGTCTGCATTTCTCTTCTTGTTCAATATTAAAATGAGTTTGCTCAGCTGTTATATTGATACAATTTTCAACTGAAACTCATTTGTTCAATAAAATACAAGTTAATGTTTAGTAAACATTTATATATAATCGTCTGTATTGTACGCAATTATATCAAGTGATATTTGTCATTAACGAAGAAATGTGCATAATAAATAAGTAATTTCTCTAGTTCACTCCGACGTCATCATCTTTGAAATATTTTATAGTGACCTTTTTTTAGTTGAAGGTTTTTATTATCAAGTTAATTTCTATTTTGGTGAGTATCATAATAACATAAATGCTACACACTTAGCTACACATAATTTAGAAAGATACGTGACTGAAATCGCGATTAAAAGTTAGTGTAATCATATAAACATTCAGTATTTTTTTTGTTGACGTTTTCAGGCCAAATTCGAATAAATTTCATTTAATTTAATTCCCACATTACTTATTATAATCACAGTTTAAGAACGCTTCAACATAATAGTTATTATAAGGCTGTGTAAAATAGGTAAGTATATGTAAGAGACATTATATTTCAATGAACATAATACAAGACAAATTTATTCAGCAACTAACGACATTTAGTGTTTGATCGGCACATGCCAATCGTAGTGGCTGTAAATAGTTATGAAAATTTGAATATTGAAATAAATGCCAGTGAACCCAGTCGTTACGGACAAACATTTAACAAGGGATTACAGTAGGACCGTGTCATGTTACATCAAACAGTTTATTACAAGTTTATATCGTTAACCGCACAGGTGGGAGGACAGTGGTACAAGTTATAAGCGAGCGGACTAAAACGCTTTACACAAAAATGTTAAATACCAAAGCTAAAGGTGGCCATTTTGAATATATTTTTTTATTATTCTTTTGCTCAATAAATATATGGTAGGTTTATATAAGTTTTATTAAGATTACATCACCTCGTAAAAAAGTAGATATAATATTGATTTATTGTTGTGTGTATATTAGAACTATAAAAGTATTCATAATTTATTTTAATCATAAATGATTTAGACACTATAGATTTCTTTGTTTAATGTGTAAAAAAGTGGTGTTTGTAGTTACAGATAATTATTTGGTGATTATTTGTTTTATTTTCAACAAAAATTTTACAGCTTAACAAAATAGATATAGATTTACTTTATACAATTCATATTTTATTGATAACTTTAATTGTTGTAATAAGAAACTAACTCTTTCCAATTTTTTTATTCCTAACAGTATATCTGGTAATTACACGGTAATTACTATTAAATAAAGAAAAAGAAAATTCACGTACAAAAAAGGAATGCAAAGTGTTCATATATTAATTTAATTAATTCACTAGTATCTAACTAACCTATAGCAAAAGTAACTATAATAAAATATATTAATATACTAGCTGGTGTCTGGGACTTCGTCCGCGTTGAAAAAAAAGGTAACCTCTGTGTACTGTACGTCTAAATATATGTATAATTATCTACCAAGTTTCATGAAAATCAGTTAAGAGTTATGCAGAAACATACAAAATCAATCAAAATACATATTTATTTATCAATTAGGTTACATACACACAATACCTACACTTACAGATTTATTATTAGTATTGATTAATATCTTTGAATACACACCGAATAAAATATTATTTCAAAGTTTTACGCTCTCGCTTTTAACATAGATATCTTTCTGAGCTCATGCTAAATAGAGTGTCCGCCGACGCACAATTTGTTTCTTAAGAATCGGTTACACGATGAAATAATATTTTTTATATTTTTAATTTTTTTGTAACCTAAATATTGTTCTGAACTTTAAAATAGCTTATGACTCACATATATTCAAAACGCTGTGTTAAACTCAGCGAAACGATAAAGAATATGTCTAAATAATAATACTAAGTTAGAAAGTTTATTGTTCTTGCAGACATAATTCTAAGTGACATTAAGTTTGCTGTTAGCTTATAAATAGTTTTTTTTAAATGTAAAACCCAAATATACTATTTCTTATTTTAAACTAAACTCATAGTCTCTATCCGTTACAGAATTTCTATTGGAAAATATAAGTTAAAATTACTTTAAAAATACTCTAATTTAGAGATACATTGGATACCTCAGATACATAGAGTTAAATCTCTGATAGACTCTGTTGTAATATTTACCTTTCATATTACTTTCATATACAACTATTACCTAGAACGGGCCAACAATAATATGAATATTATGTTATAACTAAATAGAATCTAAAACTAAAAATTATTGACTCGTAAAACTTATTTCTTCAATAAATGTTTTAGCATCTGCTATTCAATAAAATTATGTACAAAGTTCTTAGAGGAGTAGGCGAATATTCTAATTTGAACTTCTTTTACAAGTGCATAATTTATTCAACGTAAATAAAATATATATAAAACTTGGTGTGCGCGTACGCCGGTGGTCCGGCTGACATTAGCATTTCACAACACGCGATGTACGATCGAACGTCAATGTTCGTATTCGTAACCGCGCATTCCTGTACTCAGCCTAATGTCGGAGGCGCTTTGACTTTTTTCTCAATATAATTATCGCAGTTTACATTTTAACACCTATGATTGCGAGCATAGAGGTCATTATTATATTGTATTTTTTTCAGTATAGACTTTTTTACAACATGTCTTATGAAAAACATTAAGTCGAGGTATTTATTGATGTGAACTTTAACTTTTTACTACGAGACATACTCATTGTAAACTGTTGGTTTTATTTAACTATGCGATCAAATGAAAATTTTAAATTCATGGTAAATTTACTGTATTGTATTAATTACTTATTGTATAATTTTTTTTGCAAATGCAACAATTTTTAAAGCATTGTAAGAAAAGCAGACATCTTCATTTCAGAATAGAGCGAGATAGAAATATCTTGTGTATACTCGGGATGGGAGGATACTCTTGTTCTTAAATTAAGGATATATTTAATAAACTAATTACACATACTCGCGAATGTTTATTCGTCAGATAGGCACACGTCAACTTATCTATTTTAACAAGTGTTACCCTTTACAATAAAATATTTATGTGTATGCAATTATAATTAAGGCGTTGGACCTCACACGCGCTTAATTAACAACTGTCGATGTGAAAAAATAAAAACGGTGAGGCGCAATTCAGAGGCGGTAGAGATAACGCGTCGGGAGAGATAGCGCTGGGTGAGTCGACTAATGAAGCTATGCAAATTGTGTGCGCCCACGCACAGTCGCGGCTCTTTTGACCATTATTTGTGAGCTTTTGTTTTCTTGAATAGTTAAACAGCTACTGTACAAAGTTTCAAGTTGGATTTAAATTATCTATATTGAAAGGCGACTATCAGCTTGAAATAAATAATTCTTTATTCCAACACTAGTTGTCATTAGCGAGTAATCGCTTTTCTTGAATAGTTCGCCTTAACTGACATTCTATTGAATATTTATTTTGATAAAAATCATTTTGCAATTGCCTAAAATATGTCTTTTAAATGGGACATCTCTTGGTAGCATAATGGTAATAGGCAATGAAAACTACTGTAAAGTCTAATCATTTGGCTTTTGCGTGATAGAGTAATAAACATACATTTTAATATTACAAGGGTTTTTCCGCGACTTCGTCCGTGTATTTATAGTAATTAAAGACTATATATTAATTCTGATATATTAACTGTATTACTGTAAAGTTTCATCAAAATTCGTTCATTAGTTTTTGAAAGGGTATCAAATATTTGTTTTAATATTACTAGCTTTACCCAGCGACTCGTTGGAGTAATTTATTTATTTATTTATTTGATAAAGTGTACAAACAGAAAGCAATTATGTACATGATTACTTAAAAATTACATATATATAACAATTTAACTGAATTGCAATCCTAAATAGTACACATAGCATGGTTAACTTAATTTAACTTAACACTAATGATCTTAAAAAACAATGAAATATACAAACAATAAACAAGCTCTAATCTACTTAAATATTAGCCTTAGTCTATTTTTAAATAAAGAAAATCTATTGTCAAATATATCCAACTCCACCTCAGATCCGGTCACCATGTCATTGAAGGTTCGACACATCCTAACCAAGGGATTGTAATAGGATGTGTTGTTCTTATATGCTTGGATGGAAAAGGGACCCGAGTGGGGAGAACGTGATCTATATTTAGTTTTGATCCTAATCACTGAGAGAAGATTCATACAGTCCCAGGACGAGTGTAATATTTTATGAAGACAAACAATATCATATCTCCTTCGTCGATCTTCTAAAGATAACAGTCCGAAGCTGCGAAGGCGATCATTATAACTGTGGTGTGTACGACCTAAACCATTTCTATATGAAATTATTTTAAGAAGTCTTTTCTGCAGAGACTCAATCCTATTAATGTGAACAGCATAGAAGGGAGACCACACCGGGCAGCAGTACTCGAGAATACTTCTCACCAAAGCACAAAACAAGGATAGAGTGGAAGCTGGCTTTTTAAATTGCTTAGTGGACCTTATGACAAAGCCTAATAGTTTGTTGCATCTATTGACAATGTAATCATAATGATCTCTAAATGTAATTTTCTCATCAAAGAGAACACCTAAATCTCTAATCACAAATACACGTTTCAACGGAAAATCCCGAATAAAATAATTATTTTTAATTCTGTGAAATTTACATGTGAATGTGATAATTTGACACTTTTCAACATTCAGCGCCATCTTGTTTGCAATACACCAGTCGGCCAGAACATCAATATCCCCCTGAAGAGCAACACAATCATTTAGACTATCAACAGACGCAAACAGTTTCAAATCATCAGCGTAAAGGAGACATGAAGATTGAAAACGTCCAACCAGGTCATTTATAAAAATGACGAATAAAAGTGGTCCTAACAGTGATCCTTGGGGCACTCCGGAGAGGACCGGTCTGGGTGACGATACAAAGCCCTTCAATGCAACCAACTGGCTCCTGTTGCTCAAATAAGATACAATCCAGCGTAAGAGATTACCGTGAAAGCCATACTGTTCTAATTTGTGCTCAAGCAAAGAGTGATCAACTCGATCGAAAGCTTTGCTGAAATCAGTGTATATAGCATCAACTTGGCCCCCGGCCGCGAATACACCACATAGGTAATTTTTATATTCAAGCAAGTTAGTCAAAGTGGACCTGTTTTTGACAAAACCGTGCTGCCTTTCAGACAAGAACTGCTTAAAATGGCTGTATATCGGTGCATAAGCAATTGATTCAAGCACCTTAGCGGGGCAAGACAGGATACTGATAGGTCTATAATTTGAGCAGCTAGATTTATCACCATTTTTATAGATTGGTATTACATAAGCCGATTTCCAACATGCCGGGAATACACCCGTCTTAATGGATATATTGAACAGGATTGATAGCGGTACACATAGTTCGCGAGCACACGTTTTATAAACAATGGGAGGTATACCATCAGGACCGGCACCTTTGTATATATTTAGTTTGCTGAGTTTAGCAAGGACTTTGTCAATGTCAACTTCAAAGTAGGACAGTGTATCAGTAACCACAACATTAATATATGGAGGTGGATGGTTTGTGCATGAGTGGACCTTATTAAAAACAGAACTGAAGTACTCAGAAAAAAGTTCACATGTGTCAAGGGTTTCAGAAGACACCTTTCCATTGTAATGCATTTTTAGAGGTATGGACACCCTATCCTTTCTGCCATTTATGTACGTCCAAAAAGCTTTTATATTGTGATGTAAGGAGTCCTCAACAGACGATATATAATTTTTGTGACATTGACGCTGAAGAGTCTTGCACCTAATGCGGAGTAAAGAAAATGTGTCGTAGTCACGAGGATTGCCATATTTCTTGTGTAGTTTGTGGTATTTATTTTTTTCATCAATACTTCTGACAAGAGCACTACTGTACCATACGGGATATCTAAGTGATTTTTTAGATTTAGGTGTATGTTTATGAAGCACACGATTTAACTCTTTATAAAAAATTGTAGTGCATTCATCAACATCTTCACCAAGTAAAAGGTCATACCAGTTAATCTGATTCAGTTCGTGTTTAATTTTATCGAAGTTACATTTGTTAAAATTGAGTCGTTTAGAAATATTAGGTTTAACAGATCTGACACACTTTAGTTCAGGAATATTGAGTAAGTAGGCCAGGTGATGTTTGTCGAGGTTACATACTGGATCAGTAACAGATATGGAAATGGAATGGAGACTCGCAAGTGCGAGGTCCAGATAACGGTCATTGAGGTTGGGTATATAATTAAACTGTGCCATATTACAGATATTCAACGTTTCGACGAGGAGAGTAGCTCTCATGTCTCGTGGATTAGAGGGAGTCATGAAACTAGAAATGTCAGCTCTTTCCCATGTAATGTTTGGTGTGTTAAAATCACCAAGAATAACAAAGTCAACATTTGATGGCGAATCGAGAATTACCTTCTGACAGTTGGAGTGAAAGGAGGCTACATCTGCAATTGGCAAATCAGGTGGTAGGTAACAAAGACAGAGAATGAGACTACGGTCGTCGCAATCAATGGCCAACCAGAGATCTTCGGCTTTGGATTCATGTGACAACAGGCGGGTTACATTGAAGCGCCTTTTAGTTGCAATAAGTATTCCGCCACCAGTAGTTTTTATTGATGAGGTGTCTTGACGATCTCTCCTAAAAACATTATACCGCTCATCAATTGCTTCTCTATCGTAGACGCTGGCGTCAAAGTTAGTTTCAATTAAACAAACAATATCAAAGTCTGCGCTTAGCAAGTTTAAATAAATTTCTGTAGTTTTAGATTTAGCTCTTCCTAAGTTCTGATAAAAAATAGTGGTCATTATTTGAGACAAAAATCAAAATATATTGCATGACCAAACTATGAAAAATAAAAATATAAAAACACAAAAGATCTCACTATAATTAAAAGTCTGTTACAGTTCATTCAAAGACTGCATATTTTTAACCATGATTGCTTTGGTGGTATCATCTTTGCGCACATATATTTGACCGTACTTCACCCAAACATATCTGTAATTCTTCGCCTTTGCTTCAAGCCTAGTCGCTGCATGAAGAGATTTCTGTTCGAGTGAAAGATGTTCCGATACAAAGATCCTGCGTATATCTCCACCTAAACCCAAGTGGGACGTATTGAGTGCATTATTAGGGTGAGTCTTGTTGTATCGATGCACAGCAGATAGCACCTCATCGCGAAGTCGAGGACTAGATAATGAGATTAGTATATTACGTGGCCTAGAGGAAGAAGCATTCATTTTAGCAACTCTGCGGCAAGCAAGTACATTGACGTCAGCAATCTGCAAGTTCACTGTATCACATAATTTCCTAAATAGATTAATAACATTCTCGTTACGAGATTCAGAAACAGATTGCAATTCAACATTACAACTGCGTGATATTTTCTCAACAGAGTATAATCTATTGAGACAGAGTATAATGTTTATAAGTTATAAGCTATATATAATTTTAATAATAAACTAAAATATATTATTGTAAAGTTTCATCAAAATCCGTTTAATAGTTTTATGTGAATGATAAAAAACATACATAAATGAATCATGTTCATAAAATTGTATATCCTTTAGCCATAAACATTTTCTCTTCCAAATAATATCAAGTTCGTGAAATATGTCGCAGTATGTTATTGGATTTCTCATGCGTTTTAACATCAACCCGATCTTACTTTGCAATCGGCAACACTTACGCCAATCTGAATGTTATTACTTCAGTACTTAATGTGCACAAAATTGTCCAATTTACCTCAATGCAGAAGACAATAAAAATCGAGTTTTTCGGAATGAAATTGCGGCAAGTCGTGTTCGAGAGTATCGTTCGTCAATAACGATATCTCAGGTACGTTGGACGTCCATGTATCGATGCATCGATAGCATCGATAGATCGACGGTGGATAAGTCGAGTTTTGAAATGCAATTTCACATTTTCAGATATGAACGACAAGTTGAGACGGTTCCCGGAATCTGATATAGCTACGTTTGTGAATTGGAGACGGTTATCTGCGTGCCGATGGCGAGTGAAGGGCTGTTCGTTTAGCATTTTATTTCGTTTCTGCTTAAATACACAGCTGTGATCGGCATTCACGGAAACCGTTTAATATCTTCGAAAATTCGCATTGAGCATATTAGATAGTATGTATAAACAAATATGTTAAGCAAAACTCGCAGGAGTTTTATCAATATGAGTGAAGATGTCCAAAGTAAAAATAAATTGCCAATAACACTAGATAGATAGTAATAATTATCTAGAAGTATTTTTATGGCAAAATTTCAATGCTAGGTCTTTTGGCCCATTGGTCCCTCCGAAAATTTTACAGCTTTACAGATTTACAGCTTTTTTTTATTACTAATCTTTTGGCTTTACAAAATGTGTCTTATTTTAATAAGTTTCACAGAACAAATACATTGATAACGTACCGATGAAAGAGTTCAGGCACATTTCTCCATTCTCTACTAAGGCTTTCATTAAGGTGTGTGTGCGAATGTGATTAAGAGTTATTGTGGAGCGAAGCCGGCGACGCTTTTATTGAAACCTTTTTTCGTAAAAGTGCAGTTTTCGTCTCGAAACGAGTTGTCGAACGCACCCCGCTGTCAAGACTGTTCATAGTCTTTAGATAAAGACAACAAACGTGTGCAGTCCGCAAGCGGCAATCGTGGCAAACGCGGCGGTTTCAGTTCGGGACTCCCTTCGATTCGTTCACCAGGGAGACGGTAACGTAACCGGAGTTTCCGCAGACTCGGCTGGTTTCCTAGCCGTGTGCATACGTCCGGATATGAAGATAGCGTTCGGAAAAACGACTAACGCGTCTGTCTCTGCACTCTGACTGAGATGAGTTATATTTTGTTGTTTCACTTTTTTGTTTCGCATTTGTTGTTCAGTGCTTTTTTGTCACCTTTTGCGGTGAGTATTGATTCGCGGCTCAGATGTTAGCGCTTTCATACATTTTCTTCGCACTACACTTGCATTTAATATGGCGCCGATAGCTTCCGCACAGAGCGAGGAAAGAACATTCTATAAAACATAGTAGGCAAGTACGATCTAAAAAAAAAAAAATTTATAACATTTAAATTAATTACCATACCACATACTGTAAATATTTGTAATTAATTTCATGCAATTTATTCATGTTTTAACATTTTACCATGCCTAATCTGTCCGAGCTGTGTTTAAACATGCAAATTGTATTTATTGCTTAAATACCTGATCAATGCCATATTACGTTATAATAGTTATTTAGGTATTTGTAGTGCCTTTACTATCATCTCGCTAGCTCACACACACACACTCGGACAGACCTCCGTCACGCGACTGGCATATTTATCTCCCCACGTGGATTGCTGCGCCAGTCACGTGGTACGCTTGAGACTGTGCTTGTCTGTATGAATTAGTGAACAAATCCCAAAGATGCATACACTACAGTATTAAAAAAAAATAGGACTAAAATCTTAAATAAATTAATAATCATTATAATATAATTTTAGGCATTTTAAGTTAATTAGGTGTATTTACTTATTAGTAAATTAATAAAAAGTGTCACACCAAAGTTACATTCTAATAAAAGAATAACCGTTCTGTTGAAATCTTTGATAAATTAACATTATTATTATTATTTATCAAAGGTTTAAATCATCAATCAATACTAATAATAAATCTATAATTGTGTGTGTGTATGTCATGTATGTATCTCTCTCTCTCTCTCTCTCTCTCTCTCTGTGTGTGTGTATGTGTATGTGTATGTGTATGTGTATGTGTATGTGTATGTGTATGTGTATGTGTATGTGTATGTGTATGTGTATGTGTATGTGTAAGTGTAAGTTCCTCCATAACTTAAACGAATGATTTTCATGAAACTTGGTGCCAGCTAGTGTCTAAATAAATTATCACCATTCACTTAGACAAGCACATCGATTGAATTCGATGACTGCAAAATAATTAAATTAAAATTAATGTACCTATGAAGCCCAGGCGAAGTCGAGCCTAATATATAGTTATGATAAGCTTGTTTTGTTTCACTGTTTACCTTCCAAAAAATCAAACCCGAGAACTCTGCGTTACCTTAACTCTACACCTTTCAGGAATGCGATACCCTCGATTAAAATGATTTCAATATATATTTTTTAATATTAATATTATATTATATTGATTACTTAAACAGTATATAAGCCAACTAATATTAAAATAATATAAAACAATTATTTGTATGTATAAAATGTTTACGTCGTATGGAACTATTCGTCCAATGACAATGATCTATGCATAATTCTAGTGAAAATTGACATGTAATTTATTAGTTCTATAAATAGAAGAAATTGCTAGTTTTAATTAAATATATTTAATTATATGTAATGCCCGATGAAAAGTAATTATATGTCGGCACCATGTGTATTTCTTTAATGACGATTTTAATATAATCGATTAGGAGTAGTTGATAATTGCCGGCGAATGTACCTGAATATAATATTACGATAATGTAAGCAAATGATGGAGTATAAAACTGAATGTATCCCATCCCATATTGGTGCAAAGAGGATAAAATGCTAAATATATACTTCTGTCACCATTATCTCTCGCTTGGTTGCTATAAAATTTTTATTGTCGTATAATTTGGTCTGTCGGTGTGTGCGTGCGTCGACCAATCAGGTGGTGCTGTCACTCGGCTGACATTAGCAGCTAAGTTATGATTGAGTCGCGGCGTTTTTCGCATTACCGTATTTTAAATCCCCGATAAAATCATTGGATGTTTATTACGTTAAAGATTATTTTTTATTGCGCGCCGAAGGTTGGCGAGCACTGGCCGGTGGTACTTTGGACGTTTAGTTGTTGCCAATCATCTACTCGATTGCCATTGCACGGCTTCGACGAAAATGCGATTGTGATGTCTCCTCAAATTTCACAGGAACATGGTTCACAGAATAATAAAATAAATAATGAATTAATTTTTAGCGAATGTGAGTTGGTTCCTAAATCATGTTGTATTGTCAAATAATAGGTATATTTATTATTTGCTAAAAAGAGATAATAGAGTAATATCTATACTAATAATCCTATTAATATTTTAAATCCGTAAGTTTGTTTTAATATATTTTGTTCTTCAATTCAGTTTCAAACATAAAAACTGCGGAGGCTTAGTATACTTAGTACAGTAATCTTAATTTTGTTTCATATTTTTTTTAATGTTGTAACATAATAATAATAAAATAGGTAACTATAAATAAATAAATATCTTCACAAACTCCACACAGCACCATCTAGTTCCACATTGGGTAACTATTGCTTGTATTATGGATACCAGCCAGTTGATATTTTTGTAAATACATACATATTATAAGCATAAAACATCCATGACTCAGGTACAAAGGTAAAACATAAACATTTGCCCCTAGCGGGATTCGAACCCGCGACCGTTTGGTTAACAATATACTAGTAAAGTTGCTGCATTAGGTTTCAACGAATTCAAATTCGTGGCACTAAATTGCAACGAATTGTCAAAGCGACTTCTGTTTCGTTCTCCTAACGAAGTTTCCATAAAATTTTAACGCAGCCAGCTGAAGCTATAATTACTAGTATTAATCGAACTAATGAGGGTTAATTATTAATTTCAACCTCATGCCTTGACAGATAAAAGTGGTTCAAAATGTCACCGGGCGCGTAATATTGCGCACCAACAACTAGTCAATATGTTAAGGGCCTAGCGGCTCTTCTGATGTTTCCCTTGCTTTATTTTATTTATCATATTGCTGTATTGTAATTAAAGGACGCTATATGTATCGCATTCGCTTTTAAAGTAATTTTAAAAACATCTGTATCGTATACTGCGTCTATAGGTACATCCTATTGCTAAACACGGGCCTAAAGATTGGGCCAATCTAGCTAGAGGCCTAAGATTGGAGTTAAAGATAAAGACAGAAACTACATCCGTTCACTTCAGTAGCTACTTCTAATTTGGGTCAGTTAATTCATTTAGGAATTAAAAATCTGCATCTAAAAAGTCATCTAAAACTAGAAACCTGTGTACATTAAGTTTGGTTGTTCCAAACTGTTCTACTATTCTACGATTCTACGATAGAACAGTTTGGACAAAAAATTTCCATAGAAATAATTGACTTAACATTATTTACTTGGATTTAACCAAAATTGAAATTTTTAACTATTTTATTTTTGAATGAGTAAATGAAAAAAAAAAAGGCTAGACTGGTTTAAGTAACTTATTAACCACATGTCACCAAAATTAATATCGACATTTTTAACCGAAATACCGTAAACCAAATAATGGAGTTCATACAGAAATATGTCGGTTTGCAGTGTCTGATTAAATAAAGATATAATAGTAATATATATATTGTGTGCAGTAACATCAATCGAGCAATTTAGCGTCCTTACGACTTACGTTCAATGGCCATCAATACAACTATGACAAACAGACGGACGGTGCAGAACTTTATTAGTGAACACATGAATCATGGCCCTTCCATTGTGATTACGCTCAATGTTGACGGACATGAATCTCAATTGTTCGCATTGAGACGGTGACAGCCTCTGTTTTGCTCTTGGGGCAATCAACTTTACATTTCGTTTATAGGGTAAAATATAAAAATAAAATAATACATAGTGTTAACACATAGTCTTTTTCTATTGATGACACGTTTGGTCAGTAGTAGTGACCCTAGATGTTAACCAAACGGTCGCGGGTTCGAATCCCGCTAGGGTCAAATGTATATACGTTGACATTTTACCTTTGTAGCTGATCGTGGATTTTCTGTATCAATCGATACAGAATAATAATAA
The DNA here is from genome assembly GCA_918317495.1 of Synanthedon vespiformis. Taxonomy (NCBI): domain Eukaryota; kingdom Metazoa; phylum Arthropoda; class Insecta; order Lepidoptera; family Sesiidae; genus Synanthedon; species Synanthedon vespiformis. The sequence goes on from OU906948.1 coordinate 385,354, forward strand.
ATCTGTAGGGGTCGGTCATGGAGTAATTTACTTTGTTTAAAGAAATATCGTGTGTATACGCTCTATACATGATACTGAAACTAAATTGACGATTTTTAGAATTTTTTTCTGTATGTATGTATGTATGTATGTTCCTCCATAACTCTTAAACGAATTAACTGATTTTCATAAAACTTGGTAGATAAACATTTAGAAGTACGGGACACGTGATAGGCTACTTTTATCTTTTTTAACGCGGACGAAGTCGCGAGCAACAGCTAGTCTATAATAATATAAATAAAATATAACATGGGCCATATATAACAAAGGTCAGATAACAATTAATTAGAAGCAAGCAACGATCGATATTCCATGTTAGTGATGGTGATGATAACAAAATTGCTATTAATGATGATAGGGGCTCGCATAAATATTTCTAGCAATTTTGTATCGTTGTAGCAAATTTGTATTTAACTCATAAAGCCTAAGCTTAAGGCACCTGTTTGCAGCACCACCTATGACGTTTCTTGTATTCATAGGCGACGGTAGCCACATACCATTAAGTGGCCGTCAACCTACTGCCGGCTTTTCACTTTAAACTTTATCAGCCCTTATTGGAATCGACTGGTATTCGAACCTGCTTGTCGACAGCAACTCCAGTGAGTCTCTCCCTGCTTCTGAAAGGTAGATATACATATACACACGTACATATACAGATACACATAATATACTTACTGTATATATGTATACAGATTATACTTACACCGATGTGTGCTGCAAATTAAATTGATTTCTGATTTATATTCTAATGCGAAATCAAATAAGAGTATATAGACATCAGTATGGTTGAACGTCGTCACCTCGCCAAATGCCAACATCGGCAGTGCAATTTGTCTGTCTGTCTGTGTGATTTGTGTATGGTTGGAACACGCGTAGGTATATAATTGGATACGATAGCTGGTGTCACCGTTCGCTCGAACCCAACCATAGATTACATAATTAATAGACCTGATTATTTATCTATCTGTAATGACCTGCAGCATAATGCAATTTTAACTTTTGCTAGAGAGTTTTTTTTCCAATAATTTGGAGATAGCTTAAACCCTGATCAAGGACGTAGGCTGCTTTTTCTAACAATGTTCTAACCGAATATTCGACAAATAAAAATAAATATATGTCCACGTGTACCTACACTTTGTATTTTCATACTGCCTCTTAATTATATTAAATGTCAGGCTGAACACTTTTGCCTGTTCTGGGTCAGACGAAACAGATGTTCTATGTTAGTTAACCCTATCATTTTCCTGGTGTTACACCAGGATTCCCAGGATTCCCATCATTATTGTATCTAATAAGCTACGAACATTTAAAATACTCTAGTGCAAGAACATCATTATTGTATCTAATAAGCTACGAACATTTAAAATACTCTAGTGCAAGAACGTCATTATTCAGTAGTTATATGACGCCGACGAGACGAACTTTGCAGACATAATACAGTTAAAACTGTAATCTAACACCGACCTATACTTTATTACGAGAGTAGAACTTCTGTCGCATTCAACTATACACTGCGCGAGCGCTTGACGGCGCGATTGATTCCTTCACGCAACTCAAACAACTGTGAACCTATTGACATACGAATTAAAGTACAATTTGGCGCGCAACACCGTCAAGTAGAATCTCGTCTTATTAAGCGAGAAACGAGGCATCAACATCCATCATAATTTCGCCTCATTTTGTTGGCTTGAGTTGCGATATTTTCATACGGTCGCAAATTTACATGTTGCGTTCATAAATAACTCTATTTCCAGGGTGTTAATGAAGTGTTTCCCTTGTGTTGAATAGTTGCAAAGTGAGCTTGTGGACTCCGCGCCGGTCAAACTAGATGTAGGCCGTGAAAGTTGATGGTTGGAATCTAGCAAGGATATCATTTCGCTGTGGTGTTTTCAACGGTGACGTCTGATGGTTGCCGTGTCTTTTACCATAAAAATATATACTTTCATTATGAACACCAATGTTTTATAAATATTAACTACAACACCGACAAACCTCGGCTTCTCTCTGCTAGTAAACTATCTTGCGAAGATGTTTTGAGCTAATCTACAAATACATGGGATGGGATCAACAAATATTAGGAATATTTTGTACAAAAAAAAGTATAGTGAAATAAAAAGTAGGTAATTAATCCAGTCATCTCATTTTATTGAAATGAAATTCAATTAAAAAATTCAAATTCAAGCAATAAAACTAATATGACTACTTAAATTAGAACATCATATCTTTACATGAACCTTATCATACATACTATAACTCATTGTCTAATACAACCATATTAAAGATTTCAGACAAATTTGATATGTAGTAGGGCACATACGACAATTAATATTTTATTTGCAAGCATTATAATAAATATCACAGAAAATGAATGTTAAATTACATTTTTAAATTAATATTACTTATAACACACACACACACACACTTATAGATGTGTATTGTATGTATATTGTTATAATTTTTTTTTAATTAGGTACCAGCCCTTTTTTGTACTTAGAAAATTTAAGATGCCTAACCTGAAAATAGGCTATGAAAAAATTTAATCGATTTTATATATTTGTTAAATATTAAATGCTGTAAGGTTAGCTATTAAAAAAAATATATTTAAAAAGAGACGACTGGTTTGTGTTTATTATTAAATGACGAAATAAGGCCAGTTAATCCGACGTCTAATGGCGGCTATATAGTGGCAGTGAGAAGGTAGTGATAAATAATAACCGAGTAATAGTATTTTCTCTGGACCTTTGCACTCTTTGCGCTAAGGTCCGTTTCCACGGGAAATGAGCAGACTTTCACACAAACGACGTACGGTTAAAACGTAAACATAATTACCAGTAGCACTACCATGAGTTGCTATCGAAATCTTACGTTAGTTTACTTCTGTCGATAACGAACCTTTCAATGTGCACGTGAATGGTTTAACTACTAACGTTACGGTATTTCTCGAGAGCATCAGTCAAATTTGTAACTCATGGTACCGGTTTTAGTTCTTTGAGTGACCGCTAGAGGCGCTATACAATTTTTCATACAAATATTTTACGTTCTCGCTCATCTCTCGCTAGCGATTTCGGTCGTCATAAACTCATGGTAGTGCTACAGATACCTACAAAGTTATCGCTTCTTGACGATTCGTTGTTTTTAATTAGATAAGGTTAAGGATATGGAAGTTTAAAAATTAATAAAACAATCCCACTTAATAGACACGCAGGTTAGTAGAAAGTTAAGTTAGTAGATGTATAGTCGGAGTTGCTAGGAGCTCCGCTTATTGATTATATTAATTTTCCTTTATACAAGACATATGAAATTTAAAAATAATTATTTTTTTTAAGAAGCAGCACTTAATTATCATATCCACTAGAGAGATGTCACTCTTAGAGACACTCTTAGAGATGTCAAGCAATACCATATCTCCGGATTTGTTCTGAGATTTCAGGATTTTTGGGGTACTGACAGGATTGCGGCCAGATTTCGGAAATCTCAGGATTTTTCGACTTTCAATAAAATACAGTAAATTTTTTATATATTTTATTTAATTAGAAAATTTCAATCGACCAAAACAAAAACACAATCCCCTTTGGATAGTATCACAAATCAACGTAATTAACATAAACATAATATAAAAAACATAAAATAATTCATCGTCTTTGGTTTTTAAAATCTACTTTCATATTAAGTGTTTTGCAGAAATAATAAATACTTTCATTAATTTGTAAAACTTATCATTTTTTTGCGACGAAATCTCAGAACTTTTCTATAGAAATCAGGCTTAGGACTTTACAATTTTCCATATGGTAACGGTAACCCTAAGCAATACCCTTTTTATAGCTGTAATTTGTAAACTGCTTACAGATCTTCGTCTTAAAGCGTTATGGGATAAGCAATGGGAAGATATTATGAAGTTTACCGATTGGAGTCGAACCCAATCCTAATATATTCGTAGATCTACAGATATAGGCAATAGGTACGCATGTTACGAATGCAGAGGTGTCATTTTTGCACTGTGATAACAATGATGAGTGAGTGGCACTCGATTCGCAATCGAGTATGCAGCCGGTGCTGGGTGTCACTGACATCAGATCATTATCACCTCTTCAGGTAATCAGCGTTTTGCACTAATGAGTGTCGCCGCGAGTGGCGAGACGACCACTCGACTGGTTCACATATTTTTAGACTTAAATCATTTAGTCATCATTTGTATTTAAAACTAGCTGACCATGCTAACTTCGTACCGCCTAACAGTCAATAAATGTCGTGTTTGTTTTGTTTCGATTGACGTCAATTGTTTGATAGCTGGGGATAGAGTGGTTTGTATGAGAAAAGAATTTTGTAATTTTTCCTCGTATTTTTTTACGTTTTTTCTCATCATAAGAACCTTCCTCAGAATCAGCCAAATCGGTCCAGCCGTTCTCGAGTTTTACGCTTAGCAATATTATGACGTCTAAGTGACCCTAGTTTTCCAGTATGTAAGTCGTCATATTTTAAAATCTGTTTAATTTTTTTTTAATGATGCTGGCTCGTCAATAGCTACTAAACGAAAATTGTTAACGAACAAATGAGAAAAAGACACCTACTACGTATGCATGTTAATTTTCATCAAAATATATATTTTTATATAGGTAAAAGATTACCAATCGATCAATTCGTATTTGTTTCAATTAAATATTTTAGCCACTTTTTGGCTATATAAATAACTACTTAATTACTACCAATTCAATCTGCAGAAATTATAATGAAAGGGTTACTTACACCTTTGTGACTTTCAAAAGTTATACCTCTGTTCTATTTTAGTCCTATCGTTAACTAACCACACTAAAACCCTGATTTATTATTGTATATTTATCAAGTAATATCTGACATTCGAATATTTCACTGATGACGTGAGAAATCTTAATTAATGCTTTATTAATAAAATTCCAGCCAGAATAAACTGTACATTTTTGACGTAAAAAGCGATACGATCTTTCGCCGATCCTTTTAATACATACGATTGAGCGATTGTCAAAAACGAGTTGTTTACCAATGTCTATTTAAACCTTATTCAGTAGCTTAAGATTTAAGGTTTAGAATTGTTTGAATTTTCGATTATCCATTGCCCACACAACATCGTGTAGGAAGCCCTTTAATATAGGAAGGAAGAAATGAAGCATGTCTTTGTATGTTTTTGAACAACTTACCTTCTGAGGTGTAAGCGCATAGCTTTACTGGGTTTATTCAAGGGTGCCATAAATAAATTTTTGAAGATTCAGCGGCGCATTGAACTCGTCCTGGCGTTACGAGTCCTGAATTTAATTTACAAGAATAAATAATTTCGTTTATATTTTGTTCTATCACAATATTTATTTATTATTACCTCACTCTGTAATTAATATTAAATAATATTATTAATTATAATAATACACTAATCCTTACTAATATTATAAATGGGAAAGTTTGTATGGATGTTTGTTACTCTTTCACGCAAAAAACTACTGAATAGATTTCAATGAAACTTTGCCACAATATAGCTTATACATCAGAATAACACATAGGCTATATAAAATACGTGGACGAAGTCGTGGGCAGCAGCTATACTCATATAAATTGATAATATTAATTATTAACACGAGGTATACTTAATAATATTAATCCGAAGAAATATTCCTTCTCATTAATTGTCTAAACTTATTATTCACTTTCCGCGTCTCGTTAGCGGACCCGTGTCGTGGTCGTGTCGGACGGTGTAACGAGATCGATATCAATATCAGCCAATATCCAGGTAATGAGGGTTTCGTAATTAAATGTCGTCTGTCAAAACCGTCGCCGCGTCAAATAATTAAGTATATTCAAAATGGCTGCCGATGACGTCACGTGATCCGCCATTGTTGCGTTTATTGATGTTTTATTGAGGGATTTATTTGTAGTAACAAATTGGAATAATTGTTGTGATTTTTTTAAAGCATAAAACACAAAGACGTTGAGTGTCGAGTTATAATTAACTGCCTAAACTGCCATGCGATAAAAGCACGCGAGCTTCTGTGTTTTGCTGTTTGAGAAACGCTATCCTCATCTTGCTCCAGGAATGGTCAACACAGCGCTTCTGCTTCCTGCCTGAACTTCTGTAAAGAATTGTACAGAACTGTAAAGAGCAGTAAAGAACTGTACAGAAGTTCCCACTGCCCGTACGGTATATACACACAACAACACTTAGGGCATCTTTCACCACCTGTCAAGTAGGCCAACCGTAATTTAAAGTCATCGGTAAACGGGGATAATATAGGTGATTGTTTGTACGGTTAAAGTCCCAAACATTAAAAAGAAAATAATAAAAACAAAAATCGCCTATCGAAGGATACACTACACCGAGTGCATAATTTTAGAAAAGTATGTAATAATAATAATCATAGGTAGTGGCAGGTACTGCGTTTAGCAGCCATTTGCACCCACTTACAAATATCCTTGAAATAACAGCAAGTGCGCTCTTGTTTCGGTAAGTTTACGGATGCTAGAGCACATTTTCCTACTCCTTCCTAATCTCTTATCTTTAATCCTACGCTTGTATTGTAGACTAACTGTTGCACGCGACTTCACCCGCGTAACTTTATAAAATATAGTTTATGTTACTCGTCGCTGCTAATGTAGCTTTCTATATGCGAAAGAATTTTCAAAATCGGTCCAGTAGTTTTTGAGTTTATTCAATTACAAACAAACAAATCTTCTTATAATATTAGTATAGACTACCTACCAGCCACCTAAATTGACCAAAATCGACATAATAAAAAAAAATAGTCTTCGTAAAACCTTGGTACATTTTTTTTCAATACGCTATAGAATTTTTTCATTATTATTTTAATCGTCGATAATGATTTATTGTACAGTACACATCCAACATTGTTCTAATATTTCCGACCACGCACTGATTCCAAGAATATGATAAGCTAACCATAGCCTCCCATTATGTGTTTTTTTCTGCGTTTGCCAAACGCGCACAAATCACTCAATATCTCATCCATAATTTAGCCAGGCGCGTCCAACTTGACAGATTTATGACGATTCTTTCAAGAGTTCTCTACTCAATGCGAGACATGACATTATCGCTGTGACGTATGGCAGGACGACCCACAATACGGCCATAGCCATAGCCTATCTTCAGTTAAGGTAATACAAGTCAAATTTCCTCCATACAAACGTAGAATGATTATTACTCAGCTGTTTTATGTTTAATTTACAAAAGTAAGCGTGATACCGATTTATCTTGTCGTTAACTAGGTTCGTATGGATATAAACTAAAAAAAAAGTAATTGAAAAATCCATATTTTAACACAAGATTTAATGCAACTTTGAGGGTGATTATGTCAATCCAGTGTACAAAAACTCCAAAATACTTTTCATACAAACATTGATTAGTTATTTAAGAGTTCAAATAATTTTACAAGAAATAGATATATGCAGTAGTTTTGTCAAAAAGACTATACGCCCAAGGGTCTGTTTATGATTTTATTTTTGGTATGAATCATTGTGCATCTCAGTCGAGTGCTCTTCCCGCGCTTTGTGCTGTGTGAGAGAGGACGTATTTTATCCATGAGACCGATGAGTTCGGGTCGCCGACTTGTTTCACCTTAAGACTTGGATTACATCTGCTGTAATCATACAAAATATGTGTTTATATAAATGATAAACTTATTATATAGTAAAGAAAAAATATTACATTTTGTGGAAGCATAATTTTGGAAATTCCAATACCGCTGATAATATAGTATCGATTGATAGCGCCCTTCAAATGAGTTAATAAATAACTCTTTGTACCAAAAAAAACGACTTCAAACCGTTTTCTCATGGATTAGATGTCATTGTTAGAATTGGACCAAATTGAAATGGGACCACACTGGAAGCACTACCTTTCAAATAAATCATCAAAATCGTTTCACCCAGTCGAAAATCAAGGTAACAAACATAAAAAAATACAGTCGAATTGAAAACCTCCTTTTTTGGAAGTCGCTTGATAAAAAATATCATTAATATAATAATTATTATTATGTAAATTCAATTTGAATCCGTATTTCTGTCAGCAAACTAGTTTGTACACATTTTTTTAGTATTTAAAAGTATTTTACTAAGTTATAGAATGTTGTTGTACATCGTTTGGGAAATTATTATTATACTTAGTATTTTAAGTACCTACTTATTTTATGAACCCTATACTAGAACTACGAACTACGAATTTTCTTTATTTCTTAACATTTAAATTGCACAAGTCATTATTTATCTTAAATTTGTTCAACATATTTTTCTAGTCTACAAAGATATTTTTGTAAGAATGCAGAGTCGAATGCGAATTGCGAAAAGGCATTTGAACGTGAAATCGAAGCGTCTTACAAAATAGTTAACAAAAGGGGCCCGAAGTGTTATCGCAACACGCACATAGTCCCGCACCGCATCTGTTCCTACATAAATCTGTCGCATATGAAAAGAATTAAAACGTTTCCCCATTGTGGAAGGCTGTATAAATCTAGGAGATATCTTTGTGAGGGACGCGCGACGCCCGCGGCCTCCGAACGAGAAATGGCGATATTTTACAAGTTTTTGACAGCCGAGATGGCTTACCTAAACGGCACCTGCCCACTGTGCATTTGACGGCCGATCGAAAAACGCTACCTACTTGTAAGACTTCGCTTTGTCCAATACATTCAGCATTTATTTCATTTAAAATACTGGCTGGCGCCCGCGACTTCGGCCGCGTTGAAAATGACAACAGTAGCCTATTCTGTGTCCCGTACGTCTAAATGTTTATCTACCAAGTTTCATGAAAATCACTTAATACATACATACATACAGAAAAAAAATCTAAAAATGGTCAATTTAGTTTCGGTATCATGTATAGAGCCTATATACACGATATTTCTGGAAACAAAGTAAATTACTCCATGACAGACCCCTACAGATTTATTATTAGCATTGACTAGGTGGCGTCCGCGACTTCGTCCGCGTTGAAAAAGAAATGTTATCGTCTAAATGTTTATCTACCAAGTTTCATGAAAATTCGTTTAAGAGTTATGGAGGAACATACATACAGAAAAAAATTCTAAAAATGGTCAATTTAGTTTCAGTGTCATGTATAGAGCCTATAAACATGATATCTCTGAAAACAAAGTAAGTTACTCCATGACCTATCCTTACAGATTTATTATTAGTATTGATTGTCAACCAGGATCCCGAAAACGCCTTCAAAATATTATTTCTAAGTCAATTGTATGTAAATGTAAACTGTTTTTTATTTATTTATTTATTTAATAGCCAATCTTACAGCTTAACTTCTTCTGTTTGTAATTAGTATATTTCTATTATTGTGGACAACTCAGGTGTACGCTGGAAACTCAACCTAGTTTATAGTACACCTTAACTATGTACTATCTATTGTTTTTTGTGTGTAAATAAATAAATTTAAAGAACGCAAAACCCTCAGAAGAAGCAAAAAGTGAATGATAATAATTATAATGTACTTAAATGATTACTCGATTCGTACATACACTAAAAACCCATTTACGATCGATTAATAGTCCCTTAAATCAAGTGATTTCGTTTAAAAAAATAAATGATCTCAGTTGGAACCACTTAATAAATTGCCCGTTTGGTTGAATATGTGGAAAAAAAGTATATAAATCGAGTCACCAATAACAGTATAGTGTGGAGTTTATGGTGATGCCCTTGAAGTCTCTTATCGGAGCAACGATTCTTTATTGACACTATAAATGTGAAAACATACGGAATGGAATTGCGAGCGGGCGCAGATGATTCATAGACGCTCTTACGTCAATCACACGGCTGATGAATATTAACTATTTAAATAAAGTATTATATTTAACAATAATTGTATTTTTGTAAAAGACTGGATTTGTATTTTAGAATTCACAGATAATTATTCAGATTGGGACCAATCTGAAAATCTACAATATGATATGTCTAAAAGTTTCTTAAGTTAGCTAATACTTTTATAAACAGCTGAGTATCTTCTTATATACAACTGCTATATTTAGTATTTACCAAGCTGTTTATTTATTATATTTTGTCACTTTTGCTCTTTCGTTAACGCGCCACGAATTTGGCGTTACAGTCCGAAATATTTTCTCGTGTTTTCTCCACATTACCATGACTGATTTAGGTGCTTAATAAGGCTTTGGCGGAATACGTCCGTGGGTCCTTTTTGATCTGACCGGGTGAGCCACTGACTCAATAATCGTTAAGACAAGACGCGTTAATTCTTTACCAGATAAAAATATGTGCTCGGCCTTTGATAGCATTTAAATTGCTTTACGACGGATTCCGTGGCTCGGTTGCACTTTTCAGTGCATATTCACTCGTGTGTGTGCTTGTAATAACTTATTATGCAGGTGGTCTTTACTATTTCTAAAATAAATAAAAAATAAGTTTATCGAGCTTTAAGTAACTATTTGTGGCCCATATAAGGATGTAAGAACGTATGACCCATACACTATAGCGACCAGCCCCCAGCTTCTCTCGAAATTTAAATTTTCAAAAATGATATGTTAGCAGAAGCTTAATATAGTAGGGGATGCCAGAGCCTATTTCCGTATCCCCTTTTGATCTCTTATCCTGAAAAGTTCGGCAGCGCATTTACAAACACCTAAGCCAACATCAACCTTAACGTCAGTCTTTCTACCTTTAAACTTTAAAATGTGGTGTTTGAATAAATATTGTGTATCCAATAAATAAATATAAACTATGACAAAAACCGTATCAATACATTTCTCAGTAACAAAATAACAATTAATCAAAACTTTTTGTCGTATGCACTCCGAGGGGAAACAAATTAAGTTTCTATATAATTATAGTAATAAAGTCGAGAATGCTTTGCATAACTTACGTAAGCTTTCAAAATGTTGCCAACTGTACTTCATAAATCGGTCCGCTATCATTGGATCGCACGTCATCCTATCGCATTACAACATTGTCTGTTTGATATCGAATTTATTACTCCCCGCTTCATTCAAATCACTCGGAACACGTCACTGACGTCTCATAAATTGTGTGACATATTATCGTTTGAATTCCGAGATTTTTCCCCGTCAAACGCATTACTTAGCGAACGAGTTTGATAATAACAGCCTTTAAGTCTTAAGGACTAAGTGTTTTGCGTTGGAAAATATAATTTTGTACAAGATAACATGTTGTGGCTTGCCTCATATTAATGACGGCATGTTTTTTTTTAATTTATCGGAAATATTTCTGATGTTTCTGAGTTGCAGCGGTTTACTTATCGTTTTCAAGAAGACCGAGAGCGGACATTCCATTCGTTCTCATCGTAATATAATGTGATTATCATAGTATTGAAATGACTAGTAGGTATTAAACATTTCTGTCAACATATGGTACTAACATGTGATAATATAGAAATACTAATAGGCAAACAATTTAGTTATTTACGCAAATATGTATCATAGGTACTTTACTACTACACAACATAAATAAATAATAAGTATAGATTTTAGGAGGGATTGTTGTTATTTGGCAGGGATTTTTGTAGGAATGCCTACTGAACACAACTAATAGAATAGTAGAAGATATTTAAAAGTGGGAGAAGATGTCCAGTCCAGCATACTTCTGTAACCAAATTTCAATGCAATTTAGATTAGATCTTAATTATCCACCTTTTTTCCTTAAACGTATGGCATTAAGGCGAGGACTTAGCTGAAAAGCGTTATTTTCTTCGTCTAGTTTGACTTCTTAGAGTAAAATCACAAGTTAAAAACACAGTGCAAAATAGACTATATGGAAAAAAGTTTGAATCGGGCAGATTTATAAAAAAAAATCTGAGAAAATAAAAATAGAAAAAATATCGCTAAAAAAAACTTACCGTACTAAAAATTTTCCGTGACAAGTTTGAAATAGTTTGAATATATTGTTGCAGATGAGCGGGAGTGAGGCGGGCGGCTTGCGGGGCGACCTGTAGAGATGCGCTCCAAGCAGCAACCCAGGCCGTCGTACCGCTGGCAAAACACCAACGAAAACGGTATGTTATCACTACTATTCAAGTTTTATTTTCTAATGAAATGTCAGTACTGCATACCGTAGCAGTGTATACTGTGATATGGCTGCAAGATTCCCTATTTTAATAATTTACAAACATTCGCCACTTAAGCCTTTATAGGCACCTCTTATCGTCGCAAACATGTACCATATTTTGACACTATCAGAATTTTAAAAATACTTCCCTTTGCGACTATATATTGATTTTTTCAGATAAAAAAGCGTTTATTTATGAATTTTTTGATAAGCCTAATTTCGATCTATTTTTTATAACTATAAATACCAAGTGTTAGGTATAAAGGAATATCTTCGGTAGAGTGATCGGCTGTTACTATTGTTAAATTATAGATAGCAAACACGTGATAATTAGATCACAACTTAATAAAGAAGTTTCAGGTGCAGATTTAATCTTTTTGAATGTATATATGTATATTTGAATAATGAAATACATTTCGTATGAACATAATTAGATCACACCCTAATGAAAAGGCCCCACAGAACACCGCCCTGCACTTTTACGCCATTGCAACTGACAAAAAACATGGCATAATGGCAAAAATAAATAATATTTATCGCTTCACGGTGGCTTACGTTCATACAAAAAGAGCTATGAGTTATTACGAAGTATTACATTCCACTTTTGTCCTGCGCATTTTTTTTCTATGCCCCTAACTTTGTATTTATTGCTAGTTTTTGAATATTCAAAACTGACGTCACGGTGCTGGTTTTGATTGAAAATGATTTCATAAACTTTTTTCGACTTTTTCTCACTTATATAAAAAATTACATATGAAGCAATGCTTTTTTTAGAAGTGCCCTCCTTTCGTAATACTATAGAATAAGACTTGATTTTATTTTTTGTGGTTGATTTTTAACTTGTAAGGCTTTATCACACCCAACGCCATGCCCTGTTGTGAGATAATATTATGTAATATAACGTGTATGTAATATATCTATACCAATATATTAAGCTCACGAATTTGTTTGTTTGTTTGCTTGTAAGCACTAATCTCAGGAAGTACTTGTTCGAATTGAAAAATTCTTTTTTGTTGGATAGTCCATTTATCTATAGGCTATATAGGCTATAGAGAACGCGGACTAAGTCGCGGGCACCAGCCAGTATGTATATAAAGTATGCTGCTAAATAAAGGGAATGTTAAAGGACATCATAAAAAACCATGCCATTGCTTTTTTTAACGTTCATTTTGAAAATTTGGAAAAGTCTTTATTAATTTCGTAATTTCCTGTGATTATTTCAAATTTCAGATTATAAATTTTACAGATTTCATAAATAAAAATATGAAAAAGTTGACTTGTATTTGGGAAACGCACTGTATTTTAATATTTTCAAATACCAAATTTAAAATTTCAAATATCAAATTACATTTTACGATTTTACCCATGCTGGATGCATTTTAAAATTTCCAAACTAAATATTGATTTATTTTTTAAAAGGCAGCAGGTGTGTGTCTTTGTTGGCATAAAGGATAAAAAAATATGTCGCTCAAAATCGCTAAGTGCGCGTCTGACTTTACAAAGTGGTGATTTCGATTAAATAGGCGTAGAGTTGTCTGCTAACGCGATACTAATATTGCCGTGGGAACTGAGGTATTTGAACTAATAAATTATGAAAGAAATGGCGTAAAAAGATATAGACGTAACAATTATGTTGCGTATAATTGCGTATAGTGGAATGAATTATTGCTGAAATTAATTTTATACATTACAATACAAAAACGTTTGAGCATTGTGTATTAATTTTTGTCGATAAATCTATTTAAAATTTTTATTATATGTAATATGACTTAACTCCTTACTTCAAATTTTAAAAAAAGTGGAGCTTGTTTTCTCCTAGAATGTGTTCATACCATATTTAATTAAATTGGTTCTTTTTTTTTAATAAAAATGGACTACATAATTACATTAGCAACATTAAATGAATGCAAGCTTCCTGCCGACCCTAAGAAGTTCATTTTTTATGTAATGTTCACTTGGCATCTCTTATTCATTTGGTGTTATTTCACGGTGGTCTGTAAGAGTAGGTTGGTTACCTAAAGCTTCCCAAATGAGGCTTACTCAAGCACCAAAACACTACAGGATATGTGATATTTTTTCACAGTCTTCTATACCTAAGGGATCCCTTTAAAGTAATCATTTCACTTGCTACCAAACTGCATGGCCAGTTTAATTGTGCAATTTACTCAGTTGATCAAAGAAAAGTTGATTCGGAAAACTGTAAAGCTTAACTACGCTAATTACTCACACTAAGTTTACGAAAACATAATAACGGTCAGTGTGTAATGGCCTTAAGTTGCCGAAACTGAACCCTCGCTACGCGCGATTGCGACGCGACGACTTCTTATCGACCACACACGCTGTCACCAAAAAGTGCCACCGTCCTAAACATCTGCGTCGAAAAGCGCTTAAAATCGCCGTGTCGTACACAATAACGGTCACTCGGTAAAATAATAAAAAGTCCGGCATAGTTTAGTTTTAATTTATGGCCGGTTGGGTGACTGATTTACAGGCTTGTCGCTTTCTCTCCCCTCCCTTTGTACTCGTGTAAACGTGGTTCATATTGTTTTCAATTACCTTTTAGTGGTGGCTAACTTTTAGTTTCGGATTTTAAATTGTGCATTTTAGGCTAAATTTTATTTTATTCTACGCCAAACCCCTAAAGAATAAGAAATAAAGAGGGGTACATTAGTCACGAATGGGTTTGAATCTGTACAGACCACAGCCTGTTTATATTTTATGCCAAATACACAAATAACCCTGTCATCGGCAATATTAACGTTTGGTAATGATTTGACCGCACCCAAGTTTTAGTGCCGCTTTTTATGTACGTGAGAAAACAATTGTTAACCCACAAACTGCTGCACAATAAACTTGAGGGTTCAACTTTACGACAGACGCTTTGACTTCCAGTCTTTACCTTTTTATTGACGTTTATTTACAACTGATGTCACTTGGTTATCGTTGTAAATCACTCGCAATGAATGACTGAGAACGGTTTACAATTGCGTCAAAGAAATTTAGATCTCGATAAAGAAAACGAAGATAAGAATTGGTTTTTGACCTTGATAAGATAAAAGTTATGGGATGAGATTAAAATTGTTTAACGTATATACCCATTTAACCAATAATTAATTGTATTTTTTATTTATAAACAAGCTGTTAATCTTTAACCATTAATAGGGATTGCCTACATCTGATACAGCGAGTTATCGTATACAGGTTCAGATATATAGACACAAATACAGGTTTAAGTATAAAATAATATGTAACAAACAGTATGATAATTATTGTAATAAATAATCGAACAGTAAAACACCTAATAACCGTGGTTAGGTTGTTTAAAAAACATGAAAATGGCGTTAATCTTCGCCGGGTACCGGAGAATCGGATGTCTGATTTATAGAGTTAAGAATAGCTCCCATCTTTTGCCGCTTACCGTTTGCCCGATTTATGGCCTCATACGCTTTTATAACTGATTTTTATCACTTGTAAAAGTTTTACGCACAGTTTAGGGACGTTAATGCGACGCTCGTCGTATTGACGAGATCAGCTCTAATTTTCTCTTTAGCTGAATCGTAAAACTGGGAAAAACAACTGATCAATTTTATATTGAGATTTTTGTTCGTTGTTAAATCTGTTATTTGTAAGAATAGTGAGTACAGATTGGCAGTGGCAAAGTAATTTGCATGGTGTCAAATTTTAATTGCAAAAAATAATAATATTATGTGCTGTTTGTATTGTTTATGTGTGAAGCCTTATATATGACACCTTATATACCTATAATTGGACAAATAGTGGGGTACCGTATATTACAAAAAGTCCAAGTTTATTCAAACAGATCAAGTTGTTTCCAAACCTGTTTATTTAAAAACAAATATTCAGTACCAAATAAATATTTTTTTCTTTCTTTCTTTTCTTTCTTTCTTTTCTTTCTTTCAGTGCATAGATTAATGATTCGTTTCCGTTTGATTGGAGCGCCATCGGAGACCATGTCATAAATGTATCAAAAATACTCTTCAATAGTAATAATAAATCTGTAAGTGTATGTAAATGTATGTATGTTCCTCCATAACTCTTAAACGAATTAACTGATTTTCATGAAACTTGGTAGATAAATATTTAGACGTACAGGGCACAATTTAGACTACTTTTTTCATCTTCAACGCGGACGAAGTCGCGGGCGCCAGCTATAGTTATTTCATAAAATTACACAATAAGTTTTTTAATATTTCCGCTAAGTTAAAGTAGAGACACAAGCTTATTGAGTGTTTTCTAACCAATTATCGATATTCTTAAAAAGTATATTATACTAGCTAGCCTCATTCTTATCAATAAAGTAAAATCAAAGGATCTTTATCACTGCCTATAAAAATAACATAAAACGCATCGCCGTGAAACACAAAACTTTTCAAATAGATCCTGTAATAAAAATTATTGTTTAGAGCCATAAAAAGGAACGATTAGGCCCCCAAAGTTGCGATTACGGTATTAAATCATTAATAAAAGTAGATTTAGGGCTGTGTGCGGCCATAAAGTTGTTTAGTTGTCAATAAACGTGTGTTAACAACTCTTGTTAAATCGTTAATGCGGTAATCGCTTACTGTGTGGCCCCACCCTGTGTTTTTATTGTTTAATTTGCGATCAGAATACCAATTACTCTTTGGTAATCTTAACTGTATCAAGTAAGTATTATTATTTCTATTAATTGTCAGTATAAGAACATAATGTCCTAAATGCCGCTTTATTTCGTTAGCAATTTTCAATATTTTCAATCTGTAAGTGTATGTAATTAAGTATGTATGTATGTTCCTCCATAACTTAAACAATTTAACTGGTAGATAAACATTTAGATGTTACAAGACACAGGGCAGGCTACTTTTTTCTTTTTCAACGCGGACGAAGTCGCCGGCGCTAGCTAAGAAGGTTAATGATTTCAAAAGCCAAACGCTTTACTACTAAATTGATTTTATCGCTTTTTTTGCTAACTTCTACCGTGATCATGATTATGTCAAAATTACCACTCAAATTAAAATTGTGATTTAGTATTTAATTACTAGTTAAATTTATAGCACTTAATAAAATTGAAGAAGTATGTAATATGCAAAGCTATATAATATTTACGCGGTGTTCACCGTTGTTATAAGTAGGAGTAAATCCGACCTCGAAACGTGAGAGTGCCGTGCGCAGGCGCATCCTGCTGAACAACCACTTTATGAATGAAACTCGAGACCAACCACGTTAAGGGGATTCCACACTCGCTGTACACTTACTGTTTTAAATTTGATTACTCGTTTCTAATAGTGTACAAGTTGCATTCGAATAAATTTAATTTAAATTAATTCTTAAAATTAATTCTCTTTAAATATTTTTTTTTATGTTAAGGTCGACAGACAGGCTGACGGTCCACTTGATGGTAGGTGGCTACCGTCGCCTATAACACAAGCAACGCCATAAGTGCTACAAGTCTACAAGTGCGCTGCCGACCATACAAGGATTAAGGATAAGGGATAAGGGAGGGTTTGGGGTAATGGGCTCTGGCATCTCTTACTCACTCACCGAAACAAGCACATAATGATGTTATTTCACGGTTCTGTTATTTAAATTCTCTTTAAATATTACAGTTAAGATTTGTCAACAAACCTATGTCTTACTGACACTGTGACGATAATGTACAACAGTAGGGAAAGTCGATTTTGTGCAATACTGACATCACCGAGATAGAACAGTTTCGCTTTATAAATTACTAGCTGCTGCACGCGACTTCGCCCGCGTAAATTTATAAAATATACCCCATGTTCTTCCTGGTGTCCCAAACAACGTGTATGCAAAATTTCATAGTGATTGGTTCAGTAGTTTTTGCGAGAAAGAGTCACAAACATCCCCCATACAAACTTTCGCATTTATAATATTAGTACGGATTGAATTAAATTAATAAAACCTAATTCACGTAATATCCAGAAACAAAGTTCTAATTTCAAACTCATAATTAAGTAATCAAGAAAGAAAGAAAGAAAGACTACTGTGTTATTTGCGTGTTGTGTGTATCATACATAGTTGCAAGTTGCTGACATTCAAAACGATTTGCTTAATATAAATCATTGTATTAAGATTGTGTTCAGTCGTAACTTTGTTATTTTATAACGATCAAAGCTTGGCGTGCAATTTGATGTGATCAACGCTAAATAGCGCTCACTCGCATTATACGCTGTTCGGTTAAATAATAGATTATAAAATCTACATTCGCCAAAGGTTATGAAGTATATAAATACCATATAAAACTTTTTAAAAAACGTTAGCAGTGTAGATCGATGGTAAAAAAATTGATCGAATAACCATAGAAAAAATATATAAAAAAACGGATTTTGTATATGGTATTCACAAATGAAAAGTGCGATACGTGGAAGGATTATATAATTTAAAAAAAAAATGCAAACGTGCAAAGTCGGGTGCGGATCGCCTAGTATTATTTATAAAGTTTATTATGTTTACAAATAACAGCATGAAATTCTTTCAGTTTATTATTTACAACACGATTAGGCGTTTAAAACAAACTGCGAACATATACTTTTTAATTAGAAAAATGAATATAATTTATAACGTTGAAAAAATGATCGCACGAAACGCCTAACGAAACCTATCATCGTAAATTCAGTTGATTAATGCCTTACAAGACGATTATTATCATACGAATTAAACGATTTATGATCGAACGAGAGGTCGACACACTTGAGAGATGCGACATGTTTATTAGAACGGTCGAATATCGATTTAATTTATTCATATAAATCCCTAGATTTGCCTATTAATAATTCCACATAAACTCGGCTTTGCAGACGACTAATTCAAATTTTAAATTTTGCATCATTCGAAACTTGTAATTGGAGTTAGTGAGGAGCGATTTTAGAATTGAGTCAGTGAGTGCCAACTCGATTTTCGGTTCCACGGAATCGTTATCGGCACATCGATTCAATAACAGTATCGCAACGATATATTGTTATGGCTGACGTGAGTTACTGTCTCGGAGATGGCAATAGAGAACCGATACAAATAAATATTAAACAGACTTTATCTTTAACTCGTATCTTTTAATGGAATCTGAAATGGGTATAAATGTTTCGAATTAGCACTCATTGAATAAACTTCATTTGAAACGTAAAAATGGCCGTGTCGTGGACACGGCCGTGTGTTTTACGTGAATACGAGTAATATTTTCTTTGAGCGTATTATATAAATATCCAACGACTTCGAATAAATCATAAAATTTCAAAAAAATCTTTAATTACTTAGCTATAGAGTGGAGTAATCAAATTTTCGATGTAGATATAGCATCAAATTTGCTGTCATTTTATCCCATTATGGAAGCAAATTTAAAGACGTATTCGCTTCAAAAATTCTTCAAAATCATTATTAAACTTCTGAAAGTCTGATAAAATATTTTTCACAGAGCCATATAAGAATATTGAGGCAAATAAATATTTTATACAAATTGAAACAAATAGGAGTAAGTTTTAAGAAATATCGAGTAACTTGAAAAAGTAAAACAAATAAGTAGTACTTTCAATTCACAAATGTATAAAGTTGTGTAACTTAGATGTATGTCTGCAATCGAGTTGTCACTGGAATCGATTACACAGAGTACAGAGATTGATGTTAATGCGTTCGCACTGCTCAATCTGGCATAGTCGTTGTAAAGATGGACATTTCATCTGGAGCGCTAAAATGACGCTTCTGGAAAACATTATGTTTCATAAAAATTATAATACTTATAATATTTTAGTAATAATTAAAATGGTTGCATAAAAGTGTATTAGAAAAAAATATGATTCGTGTGAGTACAGCACACTCATATCTAACTTTATGAATATTAAGGGATTTTTTTAATAGTTTTGCGATTTTATTGATTTCATTATATAGCATTGTAGATATAGGTTGCTGTACTACTATCGGTTAATTGATAAAAGTAACTTTAAACTTTAAGTAAGCAATTAAACAAGTTCTAATTAGTACCGTAATAATAAGTTTTATTATTGATTTCTAGCGTCCAAAGACCGCTCTATGTCCTCATCATCATACCCTCAGCATAGAGAGATCCTTCAGATAGACTCCTTCATACTGTGTATAGGTACAATAATCTACACTATTATGCAAGAATATTAATATCGACATCATTCTGTCTCTAAAGCTTTTTTTGCTAAAATAAAATTATAAAAATACTAAATATATATTTGAAGTGTCATTTTAGAGTCCCAGGAAGTGCTTCTAAAAGTAATGGTTAGATTTAAAAGGCGTTTAAATTAGATGAAGTACGTGTGGGAGTGCGTGAGGACATGTTTATTGGTTCCGAACTGATTTTTAATTAAGTCCAATACACTTCGTTTCTTTTGTTCCATTTCCTGTGAAGTTCAATGATCTTTACGTTTGATTGTTTTAAGGTAAAAGACATTTTGGAAGAGAAGAGATATTATATTAATTAACCTTATTTCGCAAACCAACATAAAACAATTGTATTGTTTTTTAATTTAATTGTTATATTATTAAAAATATTAAAATTGTCTTTAGTGTAACACAAAAATAAAAATTTGATTTGAGGAAAATAGCTTTTATGTTAAAACGCGAACTCGTTAAAAGTTAGGTTTTTATTTGACTCGTGCCTGAGCTTTTAGTACTTGCACCCTTGTCTGAGCTTGTGTTTTCAATCTTCATTATGTTCATTAGATATCTGACACCAATAAGTCTGTATGCTCTTTTTACCACAAAAATAGAATGAAAATAAAATATACTTTGTTTATTAAATCTTAACTATATAACTAACAATAACTATATTTTTGTCTATCTATCCAGAAACCGACTCTCTTACTTAGATCTAATTAGAGTTAGGGCCTCTTTCACCATCCGTCAAGTAGGTTAACCGTCAATTAAAATCGTCTGTCACCGGGAACAATTTAGCTGATATACTTTTGTTTGTACTGTAAAAGTCCAAAACATTAAAAAGAAAATAATAAAAAAAAATACGTCTGTTGAAGGATGCACTCTGCATAATTTAATAAAACGTAAAATTATTTTTAAAAGTATTTTACTCATTTGGTGAAAGAGGTTCTTAACCACATAAAACTGTAAGATACATTAATAATATGAAAATGCATTGCATGTAAGTTTAAATGTAATAGACAAGTTAATAAACCGTATTACCATTTGCCGTTAAAATTAAATGTAACAGGTGAGAGCCACAAGTCGTATCTAGTATGTATACAAGTTTGCGCGGTAGTTGGGTGGTTGGTACCGCCAAGTATGATGGTAACTCATTCTGACCGTTCTTATACACGGCACACCTAACCGGCGGGGGACAAGTAAATAACTCTTAGCGGATTCCGAAAATTCACGGAGAGGTTTTTATGTTAGCGTAATATAAAATCAAAATATTTATTTATCAATTAGGTTTCTACAAGAAACTCTTATGATCGTCATTATAAAATTAAATTTTAAAAATAAAAAAATACCTAATGACTTTCATAAAATAATTTTTGATGTACTTAGTTTTGTAAAGGATACTATGATAAATATACTGTGATATTCATAATCATGTTATTATTGTACATAGTCCATTACAAATTGTCTAGTACATTATTAATTACAAATTATTTTAATCATGTGTAAAGACAAAAAAACAGCAAAGCATAAATGCGATTGTATTTATGTATAAGCACATTTTTGTTGACCCGCTGTCGCTTAATACATTGGACCATACGACGGACCCGATCGTTGATAAATTGTATCAATAACAGCAGCGAGAGACGTCGGGTGCCTTCAATAGTGTTTACCGCTCAGAAGCCAGGTTTAGCTTCTGTCATATTATCCACCAGTGGAGAGGTGTATATTCGGAAATTTATTAAAAGCTTTTGAACCTTCATTAATTAAACTACAAAATATTAAGACTCTTTGGCATTTAATTCCCTAGTTTGTGGCAATAGTTTCTTATCCATTATTCCTCAGTTTTTTCTTTAATTGAAAATAATTAATTGATTGCAAATGATTGGCTCGCACAATGGAATCCACTCTATTTTTTTTTTTGTTAAAATTGAATTGACAAGTATAAAAAAGTCATAATTTTTTTTTGAAGACCAACTTAACGTAAGGTGTAACTTATCGTAAGGTGTAACTTTAGAGTACTACGGTGAAACTTCATTCTAAATGTACTGTTGTAGTTAATCAAAAGGACGGAGCTGTCCTAAGTAAAGATAAATTGAATCCTCTCACTATCAAAATGTTAGAGTATGTCCTCGATCTAGATCTACAGGTGAAATTATGTGGGAGATATAATAGATCAACTCTAGTCAAATGTCAGTTGTATGCGCGCGCGCCGCCCTCGGTGATGTATAACGCTCGTGATAGTTCACTCGCACACAGAGCCCTCTATCTATGCTTGGAAAAATCTCCGCTGTCCTATAACATTCACTATACTTGGTTACAAACAATTAATTAATATTCATTTACCTTAGAAATCGGTTTAGAATATTATATTTTTTATGGATCAATAGACAGGTTAATGGTCCACATGGTATTTGCACTATTAAAGCGAATCGTCGTACAAAAGACGACACGGATTCAATATTGCTCAAAATCGAACTGCCTAATATTGGGATTAAGCATAATGTTTCTGGAGATTCGATATACGCATGGGAAACAGACTGCCCGTTAATTTTATTTAGTAAAAAAAATCGCTGTGTGTACCACTATTGAGGAATCTGTATCAAAAAAGTGCAATAAAATGACAAAAGTCCTTAAAGCGTTTGGTTCCAGTTTGCGGTACCCCAATACTAGGCAGGGTTCGGTCGTAACTCGTGTAGACAAGGACCGCGACAAGCTATCTTCCTACCATGGAAAACACTCCATCGAGACATCGCTTTACTAACGAGCCAGATCGTGACTTGTACCGGGTTCTATTCCCGGGCAGGTGCTACGTTTACACTCTCTCATATTGTGTACTATATAGATTATACTTCTAATTCAGTATAAACATAGACAACTATTTATCAAATACTGATTATATTTGATTAAAATGTACATAAAATTTATTTTAAGTATAGTTTGTTATATCGAGATTAATTTTTTATGAGAAATGTCGGTCAACTTTAACTTTAGCCCTAAGGGGTTAAAGGGTAAGGTAAGGTAGGTAGGTAGGGGTAGGAAAGGGTAAAGACTGTCTTATGCATAAAATTTTCACACGAGTGAAGCATGATTTGAGTATTATTTTGTTGTTAAATGAGAGTATTAGTTGATGCATAATATGCTAGCACTACTATTTAAGCTCGATAAAGAAATGCAATTGTATTACAGGTAGCAAGTCGGAATTCCACTTTAATTTCTTTGTGTCTAAGTAATTTGGTTGGTCAATCATTTTTACGAGAATTGCCAATTTATACTTACTATTGACGTTATTGCGAATTATACAAAATATTCTAATTTTTTTAAAGTTTCTATTTTTATTCTAGACATGTGTCTATCGTGTCTACATCATAATTTTTATCATTTATAAACTCGTAGTTAAACTAGTAGTTACAGCTAAGTACCTACTTGTTTCACTATTATTATTTTTTTAATTTATATTTATAATGATAATAATAATACCTGTTTAATAAATCAAGGGCAATGTAATGTATGTATTGTAATTTATTATGATGTCTTACGTTAACCTTATAATCATGACAATCGAGATATTAATATTATCTAATATATAAAATTCTCGTGTCACAGTGTTAGTTGCCATACTCCTCCGAAACGGCTTAACCGATTTTGATGAAATTTTATATGTACACTTGGTAGGTCTGAGAATAGGTTTTTATCTATTTTTTATACGCGGCCGAAGTCGCGGCCAGCAGCTAGTTATAATATATGTATAGCAACACACGATTTCATTTAGGTAATAAGTTAAATTCAAAATTTTGTCTTAATATAAATAATTTAACAATATTTATCAATATCCATTATCCTTATAAAATTTGATGTTAGACTGGTGATGAGCGTTTCGTCACGTAACAGAGGCATCGAACGTCGTTCAAGACCATTAATTCACAACTTGCTCTATACTTTAAACTAATCAATCTCAGCTAACAATGCTGTCTCGTGTGATTACTCCCGGAGTGGTAATAAGACGAGCGGGGCGTGGGAGTGGGACGGAGGGCACCTGTAGAGCCGCGACTTGTTGCTTTGGCAAGGTGTCGACTTGACGTGCCATATACTCTCGCTCTAGAATAACCTACCTTTAATAGATAATTTACTATGTATATTCTAATAATCACATATACCTTTTTGACGACACGTTCGGTCTAGTGGCTAATAACACTAGCTGTTAACCAAACGTTCGCGGGTTCGAATCCTGCTAACGCTAAGGGCAAATGTTAATGTGTTAACATTTATAATAATATGTATGTATTTACAAAAAAAAAAAAAACAAGTAATTTATGTAGCTTTAATATATATTTACTATGTATATTCTAATATTCACATATACCTTTTTGACGACACGTTTGGTCTAGTGGCTAATAACCCTAGCTGTTAACCAAACGGTCGCGGGTTTGAATCCCGCTAGCGGCAAATGTTTATAAATGTGTTAGCATTTTACCTTTTTATCTGAGTCATAGATGTTTTCTCTTTATAATAATCAAGTAATTTATGTAGTATATCAGCTATCTGGTATCCATAATACTACAAGCATTATTTGCTTACTTTGAAACTAGATGGTGCTGTGTGCAATGTGTGAAGAAAATACAAATATGAATGACAGATGTTTTGACTTTTTTTCTAGATAATAATTTATAATTCTATACTAATATATAAAGTTGAAGAGTTTGTTTGTTTGTATGCTCTCAGGAACTACTGGTTCGAATTGAAAAAATATGTTTGTAATGGATAGTCCATTTATCGAGGAAGGCTATAGATATCAAAGGCTATAGAGAACGTGGACGAAGTCGCGGGCACCAGCTAGTAAATCATATGAGTAAATTATTATCTATGATCTAAGTATTTCAATTATAAATTATATTTTGTTTTATGTGTTAATTAAAATATGCACTGATTAAAATGTAATTAATATAAGATTATTCTGCGAATGATCCTCTGCTTATCAGTGGAAGTATTTATGTAATAAATAAGTAAAGACAATGAACCTAGACCTTTTGTAAAATGCAAATAACAGTATGAGCTGTAGAATTATTATTTGTACTTAGCTTTAGTTTAGTGAAAAGGAAAATTATACAATATTCAAAGTCTAATCGAAATAAACAAATAAATATTTACTATCCTACATATTTTAAGTATATAACAATATAGTTTATCAGCTATGTACTTAAACATGTAAGTAACGGTAAAAGCTGGAAATGCAGCAAATTCTATCGTCACATACTTACAGCTCCATGTGTTCGTGGAAGCTGTCGCAAATAAAATTGATCCTTAACCCCTCGAGATAAGGGTCACGTTGGTGTTGTCGATAAATACATGAGTTGTAATGTAAGTAATAATAAATTGCTGCTTCCATGACGACAACTCGTGAATATACTCACGATGGCGAACATAGCACGTTACTCTTGCTAAATTATTAAAACATCTTTGTTTACTTACTAGCTGGTGCCCGCGACTTCGTCCGCGTTCTCTATAGCCTATAGGCTTCCTCGATAAATGGACTATCCAATACAAAAATATTTTTCAATTCAAATCATACTATTCGTGAGCACGTACAATCAAACAAACAAACTCTTTAGATTTATGTAACAGTATAGATTATTTTTATATTTTTTTTAGTTACACCAAATTGATTGCTTCTGGTCGGCGACTTTCTGAAGAATATTTCTTGCTTTTTGTATGTCTTAAAAAAAATGCACATCTTTTATATCGTCTTTAATATCACTAGGGAAAATGGTAATGTAACAAAGAATTCTACAATTTTTGTGCTAGTTAGAATTGGAGTCCTAAAAAGGGAATATACCAGTTAAATGTGTCCGGTCCTGTCAATAAAATTTGTATAAAAAATAGTCGATTTGTTGGTCCATTATAAAATGGCAGCAGGAGAAAAACATTAACTTCCTAATAAGTAGTGGATAGCATAATAAAATCCTTGCTAGATGATTATCGTCAATTTGGTGCGGCGATTTATTGCTGGTAAACGGTGTAAGGAGCGGTTGGGATGCGCCAGCGCACCGATAAAACTTGCTATTATCTGCGCGAGAGTGTAAAGTTTGGGACACATGCGCTGATATGATGACTTCGGCGTTAAGTTTTTTGTATTATGATAATAATTATAGCATAATAGACTTTTGCCAGCAATATTTTATTTCTATTTCCGAGGGTATGGTAAAAATTTTGGAACGTCTATTACATTATTTTTATACATAATTAACCTTTTAATTTAACCTTTTATTTTTTCTTGTGTACGTCTCATGATGTCGCACGATTAGTAATTCATGCTTCTCACGTAATGTGAACCTTCTAAAAACTTATACTTCCTTTTAATAAAATAAATGTGACAGTTATTGTTACTATGTATTCCACGTTAAAACTACTGAATGGAATTAGATGAAATTTGGCGCACAGGAAGATTATTATATTTTTTATGTAAAAAAAATATAATAACAAAAACATAGAAACATTTTTATATAGTAACATATATTATATAATTTTTATACTGGAAAAATATTAGGTTCCCGGGGGTACGTCTAAAAATATAAAAAATGGTCGTCGTCACATCGATAAAGATAAAGAGGCCAGATATTTTGTCATACCTATGTAAAATTTTTAATTTTTAACTCATATGAAACGAGATACAGCTAAATATTTATTAAATAAATTTTTCCGATCTAGAAAATGGTATGAAATAGGAATATGAAAGTTAATTGCATAAAATATGCACTCGGTGTGCACCTGCCTTAAAATAGGTCTCTTATTACAAGCAACTACACGGACATGGTAAAGGTGAGGCTTATCATTAATTACCTGACCAGTACCGATTACTGCGTGATTTACTCCTTTTATATATGTTTCTCAAACATATAATTGCGCGCTTTCAATTAGAATCAGGACCGGCCATTTATTAAGAAACTATCATGTCAAATTCTTTTTTTAAAAGTCTACCATTGTTGGTAGTTTTCATAAATGAGAGGTTATTTTTATCCTTAACTTAGCTTCTACTTAACTGGTTATATATTATTGTGCACTACAGTTCGAGTGTATAGTCAAATCAAAATCAAAATATTTATTTATCAATTACTTAGGTTTCTACAAGAAACTCTTATGATCGTCATTATAAATTTAAATTTACCAGGGTTTCTGAAAAAAACCAGTATTGTTATTTTTACCTTATAAGTAACAATAAAACCAGTATTTAGAAATGTTCCCTTTCTTGCTTAGAATTGCTTAATAAAGTTTTCAAATATTTTTATTAATAACTCATACCTAATATTTAATATTATGCGTTAATAATATTTAAAAAAAAGTGTTTATAATAAAAAAAATGATTCGAAATTTACATCTCATGTTTACCTATAATATTTGTTACACAAGTTAACCAGCTTTACTACAACACGTGTCACGAGTATAATACTAATCTAATTTATAATTAAATATAGTTAAAATATTATACAGTTCTAAGTTCTATGCAACAATCGAGAGCTTGCAATGCTTCATATTTCCACTATTGAGCACAGAAAATGTACCGTGCAGTGCAGCGCTCACTAACGACATTGTTGTATTCAAAACCGATAACACATAACTAAAACGGTCTCTTGTTGGAAAACGCGTGCACAGTGACCATACTATAAACGGATAATGCACCGTGAGAGATAATAAATAAGCTCTCATCATTTACATGGCCAGAAAGGGACGGACGTATCGCGGGCGAGAGAGACGGCGCGATGTTTATGCGTCGAGCACGCCCACGGTGCGCCCGCGCCGGTTTTTGCACAGTTTTTCTGCAATAAACTTCAAGTTAAGTGAAGGCAGGAGACAACCGCAGTATATTTCAATTTATACTGTCACCGCGCAGGCTTTTACGCAATGGTTCATAATAAAATAGACGCAATTTAAACTCTTGTTGGTCTGTCTTCGGTGTGCACTGCGCTTTATATCTTCACACTTACATGTATTTAAGGATCTATTTCCTTACTATGTGCACCTAGACAATCCACTTTCTTTTGATGCAATTGGTCGGTTCCTTCACGAATCATCTATGCAGACTCACATTTAAGCGTATATGGAAATAAATGCGTACAAACAGCTTGACAAATATCACTGATTATTATAGAAACGTGGAGTTATTAGCCGCACGCCACTGTGAACGTGGATAGATGGGCCCGATAACGTTCGCTCCGGGTTCGATTCCTGTGTTAAACATTTGTTATAGGGCTTCCGGGACGATTGGAGATTTATTTAAATAATGTTGACTTTAGCAATCTCGACGATAACAGATCAACTTATAAATGACTCTTATTTAATCAAAGTTTCGCGTACACATTCTACTGATAAAGTTGCCATGTTCAAATCCGATATTTAAATATTAATATAAACCTATAATCTATAAGAAAAAGCTCGATAAAGTTCTGTCAACTTTGGCGCCTGTCAAGTTACTTTAGGTATTTACGTCTATACGTATTATATAAATAGGTAAAGACTGGAAGGTTGATGTTAAAAACAAAACATTTCAGTACCTTTTGTGACGAACTCTAGTATAAAAATATGGATTTTTTTAAATAGGTATATTATTTTATTTTTGAAATGATTAGGTATAGCAATAGGAGAATAGTTTACGTTATTAGTCAAAATTTTGCGTAATTTCAAAATAATTAAGTTAAATTACCTAAGTTCAAGAAACTCGTATAAAATATGTATCGTTAGTTTAATAAATATTTGAACTAATAAATTATAACAAAAAGCTGAATAGCAATCTGAACACATTATTAGAATCCACAATATTATAAAATCAAAACCCATTGAAATCGCCCAAAGAACACAAATACAGTACACCCACGGTCTGTCGTGTGGTGCAAACGATAAACTCACAGCGACTGTAGGTATTGTTAATTAATCTTCTTTGATATCTAAGTATATCATATAAAACTATTTATTTTATTTAGGGAATAGTTAAGTGAGAACGATTTTTTAATGATTGTAAAAACCTATGGCAATCGGCCCATGCTAGACTTTTATTTTATTTAAATTATATACATGTACTTGTTCAAGAAATGAATTTAATATATTTAAATGTATACCCAATCTGAGAATGTATGATGCGTATTTGTTTTGACAATACATATGTTATGTATGTTATGTTTAATTATTTTTTTACAAACAACGAAATAATTCTTGTTACATACTTAAATTAGTTTACAAAAAGTAAATTGTCTTTAATGAGTACCTACGCATTTCTGTTTTTGTATTTTTTTTAGTGACTGAGTGTTCATCTTCTTACAAAGGGGTTTCAGCTACTTATCTATTATGGTCGGAATAATTTTATGCTGCCAGTAAATATTTTTCAATTTTTTTAAAAATATTGAGATAGACGACAAATTACCTATCATAATCAATATAACCTACAAAGATTTAGTACATCGAATTTATGTGTAAGAAAAATTATATTATAAAAATTCTTTTAACAATTTTAAGCTATTATTTTATTTTTAGTAATAATCCGCCCGTAGCTCCTACCTGAGACCACACAATAAGATAACACACTTCACACAAACGTCTTGATGGTTTGAATAAAACTGGTAGCTCATGGCTCTCATGTCCCGTGACAAAGGCGATGCATGGTGTATGGTGCCGTCATTGGTCGATGTCAACTATTGCTAACCTATGCAAAGCCACGACATTTGTTGCGTCATTTGATATGATACGATGCGATTATGCCTTTATACGTGGGTTGGAAAGAGACTTGTGTTTTTGTTAGTTATCCTAACTTATTGGCAAATTAATTTTTGCTTTCATAAGAGAATTTTTGTCTGTTATGGCATATCTTCCATTTAAGCACTTATATTCAAAGGAGATGGTAAAGCGTCCGGATATGCGTCTAAACTTTATTCAAATGTATGTATTTTTCATATTAAAACTTATATGTATATTTACTTACATCAGAACTCAGGGACCACTGCGATCAAAATATTATGTCATTCGAGAATTTAAAATGGCATGCCTCAACAGCTTGCTTCTGAACTCTCCATAAGGGTAATTAATATAAAACTCATTTTTAATACTATTATCCAAGTAAACCCACACGTACACACATGTGTAAGAAACTTTAACGGAATTCAGCGTGGGTGTAGAATTGTATTTAATTACTCAGTTATCAGATGACATATCCATAAAACTTGTATGTTTATGTATGAAAATTTCCATGGTTTCTATAACCACTTGTAGTCTAAAACATCTGGACTGTCAACCTGCTTGCAAAACAAACTGAAAAGTGCATTTGACACTAATCAACATCGGTTTATTATGACGTCGGTTCACATGTTATAGTTAAAATTGGTCGATGTGTCGAGGATAGGCCATAAAGAGGTCTACATTGAGGTGTTGCTTTGTTACAAAGTACAAAATAGTTGAAAACAATACAGCATTGTTGTGCATTTGTTTTCCGCCGTCGCCATTTGTTTTCTGCGGAAAACACAAACTAAACTAGAATTGATTAAATTTACGGCTCTAAGATTTTATCGGTAAAGCGGTTAATTGTTGCTATAAAAAAGCGGGCAACAGAGTTCGGAACCACTGCCTAAGGACAGCTTGAAGTAAATAAGAGAATTTGTGACTTTTTTAACTATAAAAAAATGAGTTAGACATTAAAATAATAGGATAAAGGAAAAGGACAATGTGAGGATAGTTTATCACGTCAGTTCTCAAACAAAAAAGTCGGATCAATATCAGTTTACCCGTCTTTTTGATGGTATATGCACGGCTACGTTCTTTCAAGGGCATAAGCAACACAAAGGGGTTAATTTGTCTAAAATTTAGTACCTTCCCATATCTAAGCAATTACGATTAAATCCGCCAATAACTCATACAAACTCGAGTTAGACATTAATATTAAGAAGTAGTCCTCAAGTTTTAGAGCCAAGGAACCCTTTTGCGAAGTAGTCAATAGTTGGTTACGAAGTAGGGCTCATTACCGCCTCTACTAGCCGACCAAGAACAATGGATACTGATTGTGTTCAACCGTAAACATGCGAATGGCAACAAGTGCACTGACCTCTCCTATGCGAACTTTATCAACTACATTACATTTCCTTCATTCCGAACATATTTATTGATGTTTTTGCAATGTTACACATTAATTGATTACCATTTATTTTCTGCAATAAAGTAGAGTAGAAGAAAGACGACTAGGGCCCCCCTGAAAGGCTTGCCCCCCTGAAAGGCTTTGCAAAAAACTGGTTAATGCGAAGCGCGGAGGGCCCAAAGCTCGCCACAAAGCACGTTACTCTGCGCTTAGACTCCGCGCTGTTAGACTTAGTACAATAATGGATAAAGTATTAGGCGGAGATAGATAGGCTAATGGCAACACACAGTGTCTAAAGAGGTGGTTACTACTGTCAGACAAACTTTATGACTGCGTAACGCAGTAACACAGCGTCCTGCTAAATAGGTAAACAATGCATAAAATCTGTAATCTTTACACAGACATGAAGTTAGTAAATGTTTGGTAGGTGGTAGGAAGAGTGTTATCTGTCTTTTATATTAAAATATAAAATAAACAAGTAAAACGTTGCATTAGCTCAAGTCACTAGTTAAACTTTTGTACAAGGAGTAACACACACCCTATACAAAATGAAACGAGCCCGTATGCGTGAGTAGTAAAGATTGCAAGAGGGCGAATAATTAAATCGATTCCCGGTGGAAACATCGTATTATTAATCAGTCTGTTGGTCTATTCGATATTAACCTTTAAGTTATGCGAGCCAATTAAATGAGTGCTTCGATTGTGAGGGTGATTTGATGAATAACAGATGCATGGAGTCGTGGTTATGTCTGTTACTATATTTTGGATGTAATTTCTCTCCACATTTATGCTATGGGCACCCGTTGTTGGTAAAGGTATAAAAAGGTAAAATATTTTGAGAATATAATAATTTGCGAATATACCTAATATTATGCTCACAACCCAAGAAGGGAACAGGAACAGGGAGCATAAGGTAAGGGTTAGTACTTTTGTAAAATAGTACATTGTTAGTTCATTTGTAAATGCCATTGTGATAGGCAATTCACAAAAGTGATATTAAAAAATCCGTGAATAGCTGAATGCTAAGCATAACTCGATAGCTAAAGGACCAAAAAGTTTTTTGGTATACATAATTATATATATTCGAATTGTATATATATATATATTACTCCCAAAGAAACTTATTTATAATTATAACGTACACCCAATTTTTTTCAGTAAACTTATTTACGGGGATATACTTATTAATACCGGGGGCAGCCATATTGATTTGTTTATTTTTTTTCCCTTCAGCGAGAAAAAATAATAAATAAAAACAGTATTAAGAAATCTATACTAATATTATAAAGAGGAAAGATTCGTTTGTTTGTTTGTTTGTTTGTTTGTTTGCATTGTACAGGCTCCGAAACTACTGGACCGATCTGAAAAATTCCTACACTGTTGGGAAGCTATATTATCAGCGAGTGACATAGGCTGTGGCTTATTAAATTACGCGGACGAAGTCGCGTGCAACGGCTAGTATTGCATAAAACGTTAGAAACGTTTATTGTGGAGCGTTTAAGAAAATAAATTTGTGGCAACTCCACCGCCGCTCATGTTCCGAGACGCGGAGCACCTGAGTTTTCTTTTTCCCCGTCGTCAGTCCAAAATGAAGTAGCTGAGCGTCCATACGTTACGTCGGAAGTGGACAGGCCGAGTGAAATGGCCGCCACGTCGCTTCCGGTGTCCCACCCCTTTCGTCTCACCCCCCTTCGGCGTCCAGGCTTTAATTAAAGGCCGGGATAAGGTTTTAACACGTCTCTACCTTTGAAAGGTTCTTGTCTCCCGATTGAATTGAAAAAAGCTTTTTTCAGCACTGAATTAGGAATGGGGCGGGGGAGAATTAGGGAGGGATTAACGTACACTTGATTGCGACGAGATATTTTTCATTTCTATTATAACGTTTTTTGTTTAGCGTATAGAGCGCTTTTACTTATTACATAACTACTGACAACAGGTGATACATATATAATAATTTCCATATGAAAAACAGCATGTAATGATTTTTTTATTGTTACAGGTATGTTGTAAATTTGGAGTTTATTTTCAAATTGGTAAGTTTTAATCGGTAAATTTAATAGAAGCAATTACTATGTGCAGAGCACTAATAAGAAATCTGTAAGGGTTGGTCATGGAGTAAGTTACTTAGTTTTCAGAGATATCGTGTTTATAGGCTCTATGTATATATGATACTGAAACTAAATTGACGATTTTTAGAATTTTTTTCTGTATGTATGTATGTATGTATGTTCCTATATAATAACTCTTTTAAAGGAATTGACTGATTTTCATGAAACTTGGTAGATAAACATTTAGACGTACATGACACAGGATAGGCTACTTTTTCCTTTTTCAATACGGACGAAGTCGCGGGCGTCAGCTAGTAATAATAAATAATGTCCACTTGGAGGGCAGGCAGAGGCAATAGATAGTTAATTGAGTTTATTGTCAATTTCATGTTTTTTTAAATATTGTCATAGCATACTAAATATCTATCATACGCCCTTTTTTCGTTGTATTTCATGTATTCCTACATACATTACATACAAGTGTCTAATTTGAATTTGTATTATATACCTAAGTCTTCCTGTTTTCCCATCTTAACATTGGTTCTTCGAGCCGATTGTTTTCCGTCTGCCGTGATCAGAGTACATTGATTATAGAACTAACAATCCCATTACAGAAGACCCGGCGTGAAATTACAGTCTTCCCTCTTCTTCACTCATACATAGTTCTGGAATAGCTTATTATATATATAATAGGTAGGCGACGTCAACATGTTTGCCACCCTTTAACATAAAAAAGCAAAGGATTTAATTGAAGCATACTAAGTGCAGTGACAGAGTAATGTTTCGTGCCGAAGTGCCACATTTGACTCATGACGCGATCGTTCACGATTCCCGCCACGCAAGGTATGCGCCCGCGCATAGCAACTGCACAGCTGTCTGCAATACACTCCGTCATTCAATTACAGCAAATAGATTTTGACACGTTTTCAGGTGTGCTACTTCCATGTCTTACAATGTGATTTAAGATTTTATAAATAAATACAATATTATAAAATAAATATGTTAATGAGGGATAATAATTATTTTTGTGTAAAATAATTCAATCAAATATATCAACAGAAGCGATAAACAACGATATATGTTTGTAAGAATATTTACACGTGAATCGTTTGCTTGTAAATTAAGTGATTTTAGTAAAATGGGTGTGAGGTTCGCATGGGAATTTCTTCATTTTCCGTCGAACGAGTCTCGTCGGTCGGTCGCTCGATGGACCTGCGCCCACGCAGGTCGCGTCGATATCTAGCGTTGGAAGCTGCATAATTTACCACCGTTTTATATTCAGATACTCACCACTATCACACCTATAATGCTTTGTTCTACTGTAAAAACACTTTGAACATTCATACTAAAAGTTACACATTTGTTTTCCTGGTTTTTTAGACAGACTTTTTGGGTACAATAGACGATTATTCGTTGTCTCTGTGACTGAACATGTTCTATGATTTTTTTAAATAATTTCCAAAATGTTTAACCTAAATCGTATATGTATAATTGAACCTTGATTGATTTAATGTGATCATGATTTAAGTCAGGTGTGTGAAACAATAAAACTAAAGCGAACTCTACGCCCCTGATAATAAGGACAGTATTTGTCCGTCACGCTGTGATATGTGTTGATTGTTATGTTCGTGCATCCACCAAATGACATGCTCACCGCGCTGCACGTCACAGATAAGCCTCGTCAATGGCTGATGACGTCATTATTGTCATCGACTGTAAATGGCCAGCGACGATAAACGCTCCTAACAATTAGTTAAGCCGCGTCCGCATTCAATGTTCATTGACAGTTTTGTTTAAGACTCAATGGTGACTAATGAGTTTTGAGGAGTATTATATGACGATTAAATGTTAAAAGTACCTAAAACATTTCAACCGTTTTATTTATAAACAATATACAATAACAACATGTTACAGAGTATTTATAGGAACTTCGCTTATATTAGTATGTCTCAAATAAGCAACCTCAATCTTTTAAGGCTTTGTTGATTTACTAAGCATAAATATCGCTAACAAGGGAACCTTTTACATAAAAACACTATTTGGTGTTCGTATAAGAAAACCATTATTTTATCCTCAAATGTCACGTCACAATATATAACATTCACCTACATTGATATAACATTGTAAGCCTTTATGGTATCAGGGAGCGTTTACACAAGCCCTGCCGGTGACAGGAGGCGATGGTCTAAGTCACTAGCAATCTGTATAAAACTAACTTTAAAATAGATTATCATTTCATTCATCATAGAAACAAAAGATAATTGGCATGACATACTGCTTTCCGCCTGGGGGCTGTAACCACTCGTTTGCAGTAGATTAGGCCATAATGAAAAACAACTCTGTGTTGTATGATACCGCACTTATATTAAATTCCAAAAATTATATAAGAATAATAGAAATCTTCCAGTGTTCATGAAATCATCTGGTGGAAAAAGCTTAGCTTATTTCCAAAATGAGTTCCTAAGTGAGATATGCAAAAAACTCATGTCTAATCTTTTTGCTGGATTAAAAAGTATTAAAAATTAAAACAACAAGCTTGTATATTAATACCATATCCAGAAAAGAAGTAATGTTGAATTTAAATTTAAATTTGTGTTTAGTTGACAGGGTAAGGTATGCCAAAGCAATTTATCATAGCAGCTAGCAATAATATTTACATATTTTGTGGCTTCAGTACATCAAAGAGAATTGAGCAGAAAACGAACAAGTATATAGAAAAAAATTAATAATTTAAATTACTTATTTTCTCATCAATGCTAATATAATAAATCTGTAAGAAAGGTATTGTATGAATGTATGTTCCTCCAAAAATCTTAAACGAATTATTAACTGATTTTTATGAAATTTGGTATATAAACATTTAGACGTACACAGTACAGGACATTTTTTTCTTTTTCAACGCAGACGAAGTCGCGGGCGCCAGCCAGTAAATAAATGAAATTGTTTGGATCTTCTGGATAAAATTTTACAGAATCAGTAATTAAGTAAACACAAGAATAATGCACAGACATAGACATATTAGAAGAATGCAATGTTAAACGCTTCGAGCTCGATACTTGGACCACACAACAAGACGAAGACAATTGGCACGTCACAGACAGAGGTCCCTTTCGCGAGTAACCACAAATCAGGTGCGTCTGGGTCAAACGGCTAGCCGGTTATAATTGTGATTGTGGACATATTGCTGTATAGTGTTTACCATTTCATTTGCATTGTGTTGTTAGCCAACTCGACCGAAAGAGACACGCTCGAAGGACCACACATATACCGAATTAATTCACCTAATTCTTTATTAGTCAACTCAAATAAAAAAATAGGTAAAATCGTATGACGTAAACACGTTAAGATATTGTGATTGAGCCGCCTATGTATAATTATGTGAAAAGAAATAAAACATTTGAAGGGTGCATAAATTAATAAAATTTACTGATATTTAATTAATATTTATATATAAAATAATAAATGAATTTTAAGTAAAAGCTCTTAAAAGCTATCGATTTAATATTAAAAAATATATACATATTTATAATTGGTTTTTATTAATAAAACGGACAGTTAGTTAAGTTGACTATGTTGTTTTTTTATCTATTTTATGTTAAAACATGACATTTGA
Source organism: Synanthedon vespiformis (assembly GCA_918317495.1). Lineage (NCBI taxonomy): Eukaryota > Metazoa > Arthropoda > Insecta > Lepidoptera > Sesiidae > Synanthedon > Synanthedon vespiformis. The sequence continues at coordinate 422,342 of OU906948.1, forward strand.
TTTTTTAATAAACATTTTTCTTTCTTACTAGAATTATATTAGTTTTATGTAGAACGAGAATTGTAAATAGGCAACGCCATAAGTGTTGCAAGTGTGCTGCCATAGAAGGATTACCTACTTCATAATAATCAAAATAAGAAATGAAAAATAATTATGAACATTACTAAAATACCTAAATCAATACTAATAATAAATCTGTAAGGGTCGGTCATGGAGTAAGTCATTTTTTCTTTCAGAAATATCGTGTTCAGGCTCTATACATGATACTGAAACTAAATTGACGATTTTTAGATTTTTTTTCTGTATGTATGTATTTTCCTCCATAACTCTTAAACGAATTAACTGATTTTCATGAAACTTGGTAGATAAACATTTAGACGTACAGGACACAGGATAGGATACTTTTTTCTTTTACAACGCAGACGAAGTCGCGGGCACCAGCTAATCAATACTACTAATAATAAATCTGTAAGTGTAGGTATTGAACATAGGTATGTTCCTCCATAACTCTTAAAAGAATTAACTGATTTTCATGAAACTTGGTAGATAAATATTTAGACGTACAGGACACAGGATAGGATACTTTTTTCTTTTACAACGCAGACGAAGTCGCGGGCGCCAGCTAGTATACCTAAATAAGAAACTGGCGGTTTACGCACTTCTAGCCAATGTTCAATTTAGGGAAGAGGCAGTGAGGTAAATAATGCTTCATTATTTAGGGCAGGAAAGCGGTTAAAATAACCTAGGGCAGAAAATGTTTGACAGGGCAGGAAATTTTCACAACGGACGCTTGCTTACCAATGGATAAAAAAATTATTTTATTTGATTGTGTTCGTTCAGTAGCGAAAGATAATAATGGCTAATACTATTTGCGAGTGAACTCGGTTGAGCGACCCGATATTAGTCATAACGTTACACCGAAGTGGTTCATATCTCACAGTCGGATTGTAATCAGCGATTGATAAAGCGAGCACTGGCGACGAATAATCGCAAGTCTGTGCAAACATTTTCCATCGAGAAATTCATACTATTTTCAACTTCCAAAAAATGCGGAAGTTCTCAATTCGACTGTACTTTTTTTATGATTGTTAACTCATAACTTTCGACTGGGTGAAACGATTTTGATGATTCTTTTTTATTTGAAAGCTGGTGTATTGAAGCTTCCCGTGTGGTCCCATTTCAATTTGGTCCAATTCTGATAAAGGCATCCATGACAAAACGGTTTGAAGTCGGTTTTATTTTTTGTTAATAGTTATTAAAAAAGGCGCAACGACGCATTATTATGTCATAGTTATTATATATTTCGCGATTTTTTTTCAAGATTTACATAAACATAAAGATACATAAAGCCGGGAGCAGGTCGCTAGTATTTCAATGTAATTAATAAACACAGACGCGAGCCATCTCTAAGTTGATGTAAATTAGCTCTTTTAAAGAATATACAGTGCAGTTGTTGAGCTCAAAAGAGCTACATTCCACAAACAAGACTGTATATCCCCCACCCTCGGTTTTATCTTTATTATTAGTCTGCCAGGCGAAATTATGACAACTGCAAAATGCATTCCCTCCTTGTCTCGCGCGCTTCGGTCGCATCGTGCCCTCTCGCTCTCACTCTGCGCTATGCAAGCCTTGCAGTGATTGTTGTGATGACCGCCGAGGGACGGAGGGCTATAAGACTCCAAGTCAAGTTTCAGTTTTGTATTTTACTACAGACTTATCTTACGGTTATGTCTCCGGTCGGGCCAACTTTCCTTGCTTCACAATTTTTAATTGTGTTTTTCTTATGGACCTATTTTTTGTCTATTTTAGCCGCAGTGAAATATTAGCATGTGTGCTGTTATGTTTCGTTAAACAGGGGAAAGGCCACACTATCCTAGCGCACTTGCAGCACTTAAGGGGTTACTTGTGACATAAGCGATGGTTGCCACCTACCATCAAGTTAGTGAACAACATAATTATTATTGTGTGTTGTATTTCAGTAAGTGAGTAAGGAATGCGCCCATTTCCCATATTCCTTATATCCCCTCCAATCTCTAAACTTGCAATACAATATGAAAAATGCATGTGATAATAGGCGATTGATGGTAGCCACTTGCCATCAATCGAACCGTTAAATTCCCTGTCGAACTTTACATAAAAAGTATTAGGTACATTGTATCTATTTTATATGTTGTAGAATAAATAACAAGTGTGGATTATAGCTAGATGTAAGCATAAAAAGTGGGTACCATGTAATTCAAATGTATATAGGTATGTGTATATCTATGTCTATGTGTATAAACTCGTTAATAAACTTTAAGAGGTGGTTATAGGTTATAAAGTATGGCACACTAAATCACGTCAATATTCCCGCGAAAATTGTACCCTTTTAGTGTACACTAGCAATATGCAGATAAAACAATGTTACTAAAATATAAGATCATTTGAATTTATTTGAATGCGTAACATTCAAATAAAATTGAACAGAGTGAGTAGGCCATAGAATAATAACTAAAGCATAGAAGTAAAGAAAATTTGCAATTGAAGTAAGTTAATTCATACTCTGTTCACTTATGGCATTGAAAAAGTGTTAGAAAGAGATGCATACATTCATAACTTTGTTGCTAATTTATTCTTACTCCTTTGCTTTAGTTATTATTCTATGAAATAGGCTATCAACGGGCAAGCGAAGCATCATCTTCAGAAACAATTCACACAGCACCATCTAGTTCCACGCTAAGCAACTAAATGTTTGTATTATTGGTATCAGATAGATACATACAATACCATATTATTATGTGTTATTGTAAATAAATAAATACTAACATCCATGACTCAGGTACAATGGTAAATGTTAAGGCTTAATTATTTTTTTCATAAACTGCATTTAAATAAGCTGAATTAAACAAAAATATCTAATCTTCTAATGTTATAAGGACAGAAGAGAAACTCAAAAACCATTGGACCGAATTTGGAAACTCTTTCACCTTATAGAATATTATCAGCGAGTAACATAAATTATCCTTACTAATAATTATTATAAATGTGTGTGTGAGTTCGTTTGTTTGTTTGTTTGTTACGCTTTGACGCAAAAACTACTGAACCGATCACCATGAACACCAGAAAGGACATCTTACCTTTCATCGTTCAACGCGGATGAAGTCGCGTGCAGCAGCTAGTATATAAATAAAAAGCACTGGCAGTCATTATTATAGAATTTAAAATGGATTTATTACAGTAAAATATAAGGTTTTGTAGCGAGATTTATCTGCGTTCGTGCGATATACTACTTGACAGACAGGCTCTTTACACAATGATTTGTTGCGATCTAACGTCAGCCGGCCGATGTCGATGTAATCTCTCACTTCGCACTCTTGTTGGGGAAACGCTTCGGACATTATGACCACCTTTTCCCAACTGCATTACATTCTTTTATTTATTTTTTAGGAATCATTGTTTTGATAAAAATCAATGCTAAAATAAATCTGTAAGTGTAAGCGCCTGTTTCACAAACGTCAAGTATGGCCTACTTGACGTAACTGTCATTTAAAGTCACCGGTAACCGGGGATAATGGAGCTGGTATACCTTTGTTTGTACGGTAAACGTCCCAAACATTGAATAGAAAATAGTAAAAAACAATCAGCTATCGATGGATGCAGAAAATGATTTCTAAATTTATTTTCACAATATCTACGGGATATACTAATATTCTAAAGAGGACTTTGTACTTTTGTATTTGTACTTTTGTTTGTAATGAATCCTACTAAAAAACTAGGTACTTCACCGTTTTTTTTAAATTCTTTCATACATTGAAAGCTGCGTTATCAGAGCGTCAAATAGGGTACATTATATAAAGTTACGAGGGTGAAGACGCGTGTAAAAGCTAGTTTCAAATGATACATTAGTTAGAGTACAAAGTTCTAACCGACAAGGGCGTCCAAACATTAGTATTTAATTGTTTTATGCTACAGCAAGCTGTAACATTTATTTTTCTATTAACTAATAATGTTTTAGGTAATACAACACTTTTATATTATTTGTAGTTTATTTTATGTAATGCTTTTATTGACGTTAGATATTTTGTACTAAGTTGTATTGCATCAAGTAGGTAAGTATAGGTACATGTGTCAATAACCCCTATTAGTATAGTAAGTATGTAGTTATAGATCAGATTGTTATTAATTTTATTGGTTCTATCTAATATTGTGGCATTTTTATTGATTTCTAGCTGGCGTCCTGTAGCCTATCCTGTGTCCTGTACGTCTAAATATTTATCTACCAAGTTTAATGAAAATCAGTTAATTCGTTTAAGAGTTAATGGAGGAACATACATACGTACTACACCAGAGATATATTATTTCAATGTACTACACTTACAGATATATTATTAGTATTGGTGATTGATTGATATTGATAATAAAATTACTATTAAAGTGTAAGTACTTCTAGGTATTTACTGTTACTTGTTCTGTGTTATAAGTTACTATATTCAATAATTTTCTCGAGTGTACTGGTTACACAGCTTAGTTAATAAATAGCTCTTACGTTACAGCAATAAAATGAAAACGCAAGAGTTTTAGAGTTGGTTCTTGAATCGATTTGCTTTCGCGTCAAACTAACTCAAGTTACTACCTACTTTGTAATAAGTACTAGCCTATAATTGCCTATTTACTTAACTTAATTTACAACTAAAATTTATATTCACCGATAACTAAAATGTATAAATGATATATTGCTTCAATTCTATTAAAACCACTATCATAAAATAACAGTAACTATACCGACGTAATTAAGGGAATTACTGTGGCCACTGTTGACCTGTACGTTGCTCTTTCCATAAAAAAATCTTATAAATTTTTTACAAAAACAGACACGCCAACTGAAATAGTGAAATAATTTTTTATCACCAAACTCATCCGAGAAAGTCAAAAGTATAATCATAAGGGTGCAGACGTTTAGTGCTGCAGTCACAGATTATTGATCATACAGTATAAGAAGTGTAAAAGCTGGAGTAAAAAAGCCAATATCCTATGATTATTGGCTAGAGACATCAAACAACTACAACATGGAATCCGCGTGCCATACAAAACACTAAAGTATACGAACTTATGGAACATTTAAAATAGAGATAAGCATATATGCGTTAAAGAAAATGTGACTTTACGTCAACACATTTGAGTTTAAAATGAATAGTTGAAGTTGGTCGTTACTTTACTACCTTTTACCTTTGACGCGCGAAGGCAAGAGTCCGCCACGATTCTGTCAAAGGCGTTCTTTTTATGTGCCGCTTTGGCATTTGTGACGCAAATTCCATTGTAGTATTCGATCAAGTGTTTTTTTTTATATTAAGGCTGACGGTCCACTTGATGGTAGGTGGCTACCGTCACCTATGACACAAGCAACTTCAAAGATTCTATAAGTGGTTTGATAGTTTTCTAAAGTGTTATTTTATTTTATGTTGTAGGTAAAACACAAACATTGCCATTCCTAAAAATACACACCAAGGGATTTGCTGATAGGAAAAGGCTTTTAATGAGAAATGAAGGAATGTTGTATATAATATTTATTGTGGTTTCCGCTAATTAAAAGAAATTAAATTGATATACAATTTAATATCTGGAGTAGAACGAGAAAGGACTGCCCCAGATGACCATTTAAACATATGCCATTAACCATTTTATCTCAATAGTCATTCTGTATTTTGCTTACATATAGAAATTCGTACTTAACTTAAAAATAACTTAAAAATGCAGGTACTATAGTTATTTATTTTGGTAGTGCAGTTCGATCACTGTTTCTTGAAGTTGTATTAAGACAACTGAAACTGTCGGCGAACGCATTCCCATGATAATCAGTTGTAATATCTTGAAACTGTTTCTCTTATGAATGCAATGCTTTTGCCGATGCAAGCATTTTCACCGAGAGGAGTTTGAGCTTATTCAAAAAATATTACAAAGAAAACTTGGAAGGATAACTAAGTAAGTAGGAATATATTCATAATGAAGTTTGAAAATTGATAACTGGCTTAGTAATTTATTAATTTATTTGATTTATTAAAAAAAAATCTAAAGCTCTAAGCATTGGTCAAACAAAACACCTTAGTTAAATGCAGCGTAAGGTCTGTTCAGGTTTGTATGTATATATGTATGTTCCTCTATAACTCTTCAACCAATTAACTAATTTTCTTGAAACTTGGTAGATAAACATTTAGACGTACAGGACACAGGATGGCTACGTTTTTTTTTTCAACGCGGACGAAGTCGCGGGCGCCAGCTAGTCAAAGAATAAAGCCTTAGTAATAAAGTTGCCTTTTTTATGTACGACCGTTGCAATCTGTTATCAAATGATTCGGTGGCATGTGTGTAGTCTTAACTTATAAAAATAAAATATTATTGTGTCTCACTAATCCGTAAACAAACAGACTCCCATACAATTTACATGTATTAATGAGGACAAGATGGACATGCGATACATTGTCCTTACATTTATGGATATGATTTATTTGTTATGTTTACGAGATTACAATCTATATAATTTATATTACGCCTACGTAACCGCACTAAGTATAGAATTTGTATGATCGGTTTTTAAACGCATTCTACCTAAGTATAGATATGTATTATTTGCACTTACTTTTAATATAATTCGACTTTTTTTAAGCATCGAGGTTTACAGCACCATAATAAGTTATCAAACGTATGCAGCAGTAAAAAATTATTTAAGTAATGCGTGGAAATGGTCATAGTAGCGACCTGTCCCCAGCTTCCCATTGATTCAGTTTTTTCTGCAAATTATGTACACAAATTTTCCTCGTTTATAGGTGAAAATCCTTTGGGTGAAGTTAACGAACTTAATACTAATAATAAATCTATAAGTGTAGGTATTGTATATGTATGTAAATAATAACTTTGATATAAAAATAGATTTCCTGGTGGATTCATTTAACTGTAACGTAATTGACGGTCTATAAATAGTTCTAAAATAAATACTGTTCGTTTATTCCCAGTGGTAATTACATTACATTATCTATATAAATAAAAATGAATCCCTAAATGTGTTGCTAAGTGCAAAACTCGAGAACGACTGGACCGATTTCAATTCTGTCTTCACTTATGGATAGAGGGATAATCGGGGAAGGTTCTTACGTAAAAAAATGCACCCCTGTAGCGGATTGCTAGCACACGAGTAATTTACTCGTGTGTTGCTAGTATTTGAAATATTTCCAGTCAGTTGTTACAGGTAAGATGCAATTTATTTGGTCATGCATCACCGAAGCTATCTATCAATAGTGCATCAATCATGTGCCGTCTATTCGCTCAACGCTCCAACATCCATCCGATTTAATATATAAGTACAGTCTCTATAAATATTATTCGAAAGCACGTCTTCGTCGGACCTACTATCGATGCTTATTTCAAATTTATCATATTACAGTTTCATTGATATTTTGTTAGGAAAGTTTTATGGGACTTTTATAATCAAAATGAGAGAAAGGGGTCGGATTTTGTAAGATTGTCTATCAACATCATCTTAACCGTAGAACGTATAACTGCTGGATATAAATAAGCGTCATCCATAATTTTCGAAAAGGATTACGAAAAGGATAAATCAATTGAATGGGAAATACATTTTTTTCTTAGAAAACTATTTTTGTAAATTGTACTTACATTAAGATATGTCAATGTACTTAGTTGTATACAATATTTAGCAGTATTTAATTTACCAATTCGCACTATTATTTATGCTTATCTGTGTATTTAAGTCTTTTGCAATTTTCTCATAAAACGCGTATATATTTATGGTTCCACTTTAGCTGGTACCTTGTCTTGTAATTAATTAAATACACCAGAGTCACCGGTTAGCCCTGACATGTCAAATCAAACGCTAATGATTTATGGCATCAATATGTTGTAATTCATTAATATGACGTGTCAAAAATTGCAAATCTGCATATATACGAGTATCATCATGTATGTTACCAACCTACATAGGTTTAAACATTATTAGCCTTTTTACCTGTAACGATCACATTTTATTAGATTTTCAAGGTGTTTAACTTTTAAATGTATCAGTTAGATTTTTATAAATTTCATCTCTATCATCTCTCTATGCCAGTGCATTCTAATTTATCATTGGAAATTCTCTATTTAGTCACAAGTAATAATAGACGGTTGATTTCACCAACAATAGCCAAATTGCAAAACTCAAACGGCCGGACAATTTAACCATTACTTAGTTTATATATCGATTGTTCTCGTTTCCTGCATTTTCGAGACCGTACTTCAGATTGTAACAAACCGAACAAGTGCAGAGTTAAATTATTCAAGCTAAGCTTCGACATAGGGCACCTACGCCGACTTTCACTCGCCTTAACCGGTATACGTCCCTATATTTAATTAGTCGTAATGAACTCCATCTTGGGCCGGCCTAATTAAGGCGACACTTGTGCAAGCGACTACGCGCCTTGTCGCTGTCGAACGCGACGCGACACGTTTGCAAGAAGCTTACAGTTTAAGATGGTGTAAGGTTTTTGTTTTCTCACTCCTATTGAAGACCAGGGGGTGTACTATATCCTCTTAACTCCAGTGTGATTGTGGACAGAAAATTTTCAATGATTCCTGACTTATTCGTAAAATACATGGTCTACAAGAAAAGTCCAATCAAATTTAAAAAAAAGCTCCATTGTTCCACAGCCTTAAAGATAGTAGTCACTAGAAAATATTTAATTTATTACCTATTATGTAGGTATTTAAAAGCACAATGTTCTTTTGTGTTTCGGTGCTTAACGTTATTTCCCCCATTTTCGTCTCATTCATATAGAACTTTGTTTTATAAATTATATTTTGAAATTCGTAGGTACTGCGGATAAACAATAATTAATTCGTCCTGCAACTGACACGACTAAATGGGACGATTCAATAAATTGAATAACATAATGTATTGTTTTTATTCAGTTATTTTAAACATTCAGAGAGCGAAAATTAAGTGACCCAGATCATAATTACAAACAACATTTTACTAAAAATAATTATACCAAGTGAGTAAGGGATGCCAGAGCCCATTACCCCCTTCCCTTCCTTATCCCTTATCCTTAATCCTTCTATGGTCAGCAGCGCACTTGTAGCACTTATGGCGTTGCTTGTGTTATAGGCGACGGTAGCCACCTTCCATCAAGTGGACCGTCAGCCTGTCTGTCGACCTTAACATAAAAAAAAAAAAAAAAAAAAAAAAAAAAAAAAAAACCTAGTCAAATATTTCTCTTTATATGAAAACCACAATAAACAATTAAATAATCAGTTTTGTGAAAAAAAAAACCTGGATCCAGATTGGCTGGAATTGAGAGATAATATTCCATCACTAGAGCCTGTCTAAATGAGGTCAGAAGGCAGTAGTTTTTATAAGCAATAGGTAATGGTGATTCGATGCCACGTAAATCGGTGGACAGCGCAGTGCAGCGGCGTTGCTTACGCCAGTCGTGCATCTGATAGGCGCCCGCGCAGGCCGCAAGAGCTCCATCTATCGTCGCGCGGTCCGCCCGATCTAAATAACGAGTCGATCGCGCGGATAAATCGCAGACGTCGCCTTTCCCCGCTCGCCGCTTGTTACCTCCCGTAATTAATGATCACTCTCAATCGCTGTTTCCTCCTTACCCAGCTATTATGATTTTGTATACGGGCAACATCGCCTCGAGATAAATTGCCTAACATTTAGATATGTCGTTGCACACTCGCCACGTACCAAAACGTTTGCGAAAGAATGTCGCGAAACGTCCGGCAATCGCTGACCCGTGCGGTTCCCATAATGTTCTGTTTTTGTCTCGATCCTGCTCAATAAATTATTCCAAATCAGGCCCTATTAGATATTCAGCCGAGAGAGCTGGTGCATTCTAAAACATTCCCCGGTCTGATCGTATATCAATCGTTTCGATAGCGTCTCGTAGTTTGGGTTCCAGGAAACAATGCGTGCGACCTGCTACCTGTAGCCTGTCGCTCGCGATTTGTGGTCGCAGTGCGCTGTGTAGGTACGGTACGTCTGTGCATCGCGCCGCGCCTCAATGATATCGTCCATATAAATCTCTGGTAAGGCACGGATGGCCTCGCTTTTGTTTCGCATTTCTAAGAAGATATGCGCTCGCCACCGGACACGGGCCTACCGATTTAAACGGGGAACTGAGTAGAAATGAAGGCTCATTAAGGTGGCTCGGCCGACCACCCTCGCCCGGCCCACGCCACCCCGCTTCATGTAAATGAAGTCTTAAACAGCGTCACCGCGACAATAACGTCGTCAACTGTCGTATGTCACGCGGCGCGACAGACTTACGGCGGGATCGCGTCGCAGCGAGACATGTTTATTCAAATCTTAATGCCCTATCGTAATATTTAAAATTTATAACCGCCATCTCCCTGCGAGCGGGACACGGATCCGTTGAATGCCGTGTCTATTATTGTCGTGGCGTTTTATAAATGTGAATTATCTGGCTTGATTGGCTTCTTTGTGAGTATTACTAATAATTTGGGTGGGTAATGCTGGTTATTTATAAGCGGCGAAGGATGGACGACATCATTTGCTCGCCGCCTATAAACAATAAATTCAACTTAGTCCCGTGGAAACTTATTATGTCCGGACGTAAGTTCGGATGATATAGTAAGCAATAAATTGGTGGGACCATGACATCGGAATCTATGACGGTCGTGGACAGGTAGAGTGAAGGTCCGTGAGGGAACATAAAATTAAATTAGATACTTTTGTGAGCGGCATCATGCGAACGCTATTTATCTAGTTTACGGACCGATACGACATATTGTTGATACGGTTTTTTTTGGAGTTTTCGGAGCACATAAGTCAGGAAGTTTATGACCGGAGTGGGAGGACCTTTTGTCGACTAATCGCGTGGAGTCAAATCGTAAATCGATAGTGACACATGCCTCCGTTATTTACTAGTTGCTACGAGTACCTTCCACACAACAGCTTGTGAGGTTTCCGATTTCTTTGTGTCTCTCAATCGACGCTTCTATCTTGAATTCCTTTGTTTCCTCTATATAAAATAAGACAAGTTTAAGAATTTGCTACTGTAAAGACTTCGACCTCTCATTAACTTAAAATCGATATAAAGTTCTATAGAGCTGCTTTTTCAAAGTAACTCTTAACTTTAATATAAAATTCCAATGTTTTTTCATATTCTTTTTTCCTTGAAATCATATTAATGTACATATTTTTGTCACAGTGATTGCCTGTGCAACACTAGAGATGATGCAGAGCTGAGATGAGTCAATCGCAAAAAAATATATATTTTGACGAGAATGACAAGATGAGTCTTATGTAATTCTAATTCGCCAATAGACTTATGTAAGATTAATTAAATGAACAGTGAAAGGCAAGACATAATTCAAAACAATAATAAAGAGACAACACTCCATTGAGCATTGCAGTAAAGAGAGCGGAACCGAACGTATCCCAATGGGTCCAACACTTATTATCTTTGGCCAGTGAAGTCGCCACTTGCCACTTGTCATAGCTTTTCGCATCGCGTCCCGTCGTCGCGCGACACTCAACGCGAGTTATTGATAATTGTCACATATTTATATGTGACAGGTGTATGATTGTAACTTGTTTTCACTAGCTCCGCCCGCCCAGTCCCAAAACGTATCTTGGCTTTCGATCTGATATATTTTTATATTCTTTTACCGTACATTGTATTTCAAAAATTAATTTGAATTACTATTGAAACGTACATTTCTTATTTTGTAAAGGTGTCACGTGGTGTCTAACTCACTGTCTCTCATATCGGTTAGTATGTTCACTAGTTAGTATGACAAGTAATTAACTAAGGTCTCGTGTAAATATAACATAAATTACAAATGCTCGTAGAGTAGGTAAGTATCTGTGTCACTGCCGCTATCATTTCCACGCTGATCAATTTTTAAATTAGTTCCGAACAGTTGAATATATTGATTAATTTCAAATATTCAGGATATCAATATTGAAAATTCCATTCGCCAAATAAGGAATGCTTGCACCCACGAGCAAAGTGTATCAACCATTACAGATGCTCTCCATTTGTTGGATTTTAATACCTATAGTGTTAAGTTGTGTAGCTTACGCTGAAGAACTTCTTATAGACCTAAATTTTTAACAATTTCAACGTTTATCTGTTTATTTACTGCCGCTGCTTTATCGCTATGAATAATTCATAAAGGTTGGTGTATCGCCGAGACAACACAACACTGCCTGCCGAAATACAAAAGCGATTACGATGTAGTTTACGACCAGTGTTCTAAAATAGGATCTCATCTGAAAACGGCATCAAAGCTTCACGCTACTTCTATGTAATTATTTCAGCGAGTGAGTATAAATTAATCTGCATACCGAGTAATGTTGAGCGATGTATTTATCCTCGCCGCAGTGGATCATGGGCCAAAGTGCCGGCTGTCATAGGTGCGCGTACGCAATTAAGACGCGCCAACTGATATATCACGCGATTAGTGCGACTGAATATTTAGCAACCATCTTAGTTATGACGCGACGTTTCAACACGTCCGTCACTCTTGACGCGCATTAGTACGGCATTGGGCACATGGGATAAATCTCATTTTCCTACTATTTTGTACTATTATCTTTGTACCAGCTGCACCCATCCAATCTTGGCCGTGGTGTACTTTTTATTTCTCTGAAATAAATGTAGCCAAGTTACTTACCCCTTACATCATCAACTATGAGCTATTGAAAGTCTTGTCGAAGTTAGCCGGAACAAACATACAGACAGCTAAAACTTTAAAAATATATTTATTGTTACAAGTACAAGTATACTTTGATTTACATTAGTAAAAGGCAGTTGTTTTGACAGGACAACATTTTTATGATCACTTAAATGTTGGACCATTTTTGTTATCATATTGTATACTGCTGATGCTGATATATGATTTTCCAGAATAATGGTTAAAAAAAGGATGCATTTTAGTTCTTTCAAATAAACTGTAATTTTGGAGACATTTGTCATTACGTAGTTTTTAGCAGATAATGATTTATGCACATTTATACCGCATTCTTGTTGCTTTAAAATGTTATGTAATTATTATACAATATTTATGCGTTCTTTAACACTATTGGAAATTAAATATGGCCCAAAATTTTGATACTATTTTAGGTACGAGCGATAACTGACCAACATAGTTTCTTTTTGCAATTCTAAATTGGTATCCCCAAAGGGTTCGCATAAATACGTTCTAAGTAACTGTCATTATCACGTTGACACGTACATACGCGTCCAGAGTGAGCGAAAACAAAATTTAATCAGAGGTGGTTTTAAACGAATATCACCTTTATTCCGTACGTGACAATGATTTGAAAGGTGTTGAAATAAAATTTTCTTGTCTGTGGGAGGCGTAAAACATCTGTCATTAGTTAACAAATGCAGACAGGAATTGATGCGCGCACGGACAGTGAAAAACGCGGAATCGGGCGTCCGGCGACTATTTTTAGTCGCGCAGCTGTCGCGACTCGTCGCTAGGTAACAAACAGCCCCATCTAACTATTCATTGTGAGGTGTGCAGACCCGACACTACATTTAACTCTTCGTTTAATTTGCTTCCGTCATGGATGCCTCAAATAACTTACTTGTATTCATTTTCTTCTCTTCGTATCATCCCAATAACTGACTTGTCACGCCAATAGAATTTTTTTGTGTTGCTTCTGACCAGCCATAAAAGCTCTGCATTCCATTTCACTGTCACTATTTCCATTGACTATCTTGTCTATGTATAGCTTTAAAAGTTTTAAAATTTAATATTATTGCACATTCAGATAGGTATTTTTGCTATCCTTGTTGCTATAACACATTGACCAGGCGTTAGTTACAGTTTTATATTTTAGATAATCCCTCGGGAACAGAACTTTTTTCTATTTTCTATGTCCTTTCTGGTGTCCCAGACAACGTGTATGCAAAATTTCAATGGTAATCGGTTCAGTAGTTTTTGCATGAAGCGTAACATTCAAACAAACTCACAATCACATTTATAATATTAGTAAGGATAGTATGCTGTTATTTTAAAAAGAAAAAATGCCTAAAATATTGTGTCGCGTCTGAGAAAAATGTTAATCTCTGGGGACAGGTTGACATCTCCAATCGCTGACCGAGTGGGCGTTTAGCGATACATCAAACGATCTACTTCGAATAGATGATGAGTAATATCGGATAAAACGCGAATCCGTACGATATTACTCTCGTGTCATCAACATTGTTGTTCATTCTTTATTATATGGATTGTTAGCGAAAAAATTTAAATCATGATTGATATTGGATTCAATTTATTTAGACATAAATTATGGAGATTTTAATTTGAATTTGAAAACTTTAATATTAATCTAGAATAATAACATAACTACATACTTATGTGCCCCTGGATGAATATTTTTTTGAGTATTTATTTATTCTTAAGACTGTTGAACGAATATCAATGAAAATTTTTAAAAAAGCCTACATAATATAGTTATTATAGTTATTTGTACAGATATAAAATGGAGATTTAGTAAAACTAGTTGTATCATAAGTATCATAAGCAATATTGTATCATAAACTGATCATTCATGATTACCTATTATCATAATCATAAGCCGATGTGTAATTTAAACAATATTTTATTTCCAATTTTTCTCTTCATGAATATTTAAAACCTTTGATTTGAAAAAAAAATCCTTACTAATATAATTAATGAGAATGTGAGTTTGTTTGTTACGTACTGAACCGATCACACCATGAAATTTTGCATACGCGTTGTCATTGTCTGGGACACAGGACATCTTACCTTTCATCGTTCAACGCGGACGAAGTCGCGGACACCGGCTAGTGAATAATAATTATTAGATGCGAAATGTTAAATTCATGTTAAACTTAAACTTTCGGCCGTGAAATAGTTCTCCCAGCAGAATTGGAACGATTGTTGCATAGATCGTAGCATTTATTATTGATTGAAAATAACAATAGACAAGGTCGCGATGGGATCTTATCGCAATATAAAAAATCAAAGTTACATTTAAAATGTTCACACTATAGGAGAATTTTTTTCTTAGATATAATTTAAATTTTATACCATCCCAATACCTACTTACACGTAATAAGTATCTGTATACAATATATTTCTATATGCCTTATATTTATTCAATCTTTTCGTATTTAGTAAAATTCAAATTATTTAAAATATTCAATTAAGTAGTGACAGTTAAATAAATATATTTTTAATACATCCAGTTCCACCTTTTTTTAAATATAATAATATTGCAACATTGTTTCTTTACAGGTAAGTCCAGTTGTTTCAACATTGATTCAAAGTAAAGGAGAGAACAGAAGAGAGGTATGAAAGTAATTTTAGTCATGCACCTGCATATCATAGCATATCTGCAATCTATAAGATTATTATTATAGAAAAAAAAATGTGCATTGCCGGAAAAAAGCATATTGTAAAATTAACTGATTTTCATGAAAAACTTGCTAGTTTAACTTGATTTATAAATAATAAACTCAAGATTACATCTCCACTTTGGTTTCATTATTGTTGTTACACAATTGGTAATTTATGGCAGCGGTATCATCACACTAAGTATATTTTCTGTCAATTACCTCAAAATATTGTCCGTATATTTTGAAAATCGTGTTAGACACGGCCATAGCCGAACACTGCATCAAAACCGCCATAACTTTGATTTCTATCAAATAAACTACAACATTAAATCATAAAAAAAGAACAAAGCCGGCTTATAAGTTGGAAGTAATGGCCCGGAATCTATAAATTTAAAGATGGCCGCCTCGATCTTGGGAACGTCACAAATATGTCAAAAACAGCCATAAAGTTTTCGAAATGCCTTCCACTGGATACTTTATCGGACAACATACAAGAGGGGGTGAAAATATGTCGACGATTGATCCAAGTCTTTTATTATTGTACGGAACGATCGTAAAACGAATATTTTTACATTGTATTTTTCATTGTTTCATTGATTGATAGATATTTTATTATTTACTAGGCTGTTGCCCGCGACTTCGTCCGCGTAGAAAAGTATAAAACGCCATCTACCGTATTTTGGATAGATGGCGCTATCTCCCGGCCCAAGCCGCTAGTATTTACTTTTATTTTAGATTTTCAGTAGGAATGAAGCATTTTCCCGCGGTAAAAAGTAGCCTATGTTCATCACGGATAATGTAGGCTTCTAATGGTAAAAGATTTTTTCAAATCAGTCCAGTAGTTTCGGAGTCTATTCTATACAAACAAACAAACAATCAAATCTTTCCTCTTTATAATATTAGTAAGTATATATATAGTATAGATGAAAACACAAAAACGAATGAACGTTTCACGAATGAACCTATTTTGATTCTGTTTTGATTTGCTGAAAGGTATATTATACTACACCTACTGTATAAATAATGAAAATAGTAAAGTATGTAATAACAAATTTAGATTTATATCTAGGTATAATAGGTACGCTTATTTGGATTTCGATTCTCCGCCTAACTTAATTTATCTATTTTACTCGACAATAGTAGTACGTTATATGTCTAAGAGGCACTTACATTAATATATAATCCATTTTTAAAGATCATCATTATCTATTCTAAATTATGCTACTTCAAATTTTATTTATGGTGGACTTGTCATTGTCTTTTTTGGACACCACTTTGCGGTTAAAAGTACCACTTTACGTTGTCAATACACAATGGTTTATCTGAAATGAAGGTCAGTCGAATTCTGCCAGTGTCACGCGCCAAAACATTTGTCATTTCACAATATCGAACAGAACGGCCATCAAACCAAATAAATCCAGTCGTCAACAGATAAGTACAGTCACGGAGAAAAGTTAAAGGTCGGCCGAGGATCGATCGCCGCAGATGTCGGTATTAATCGGCGACTTTAATCCGTCGGGCCGCGTATAAATCAGCGCTAATTGTACCGATTTATATTTATCAAGTCGACTGGACGGCTAATGACTTTGCCGCGCGAATGTACAAACCGTGTACAATGTGCCTTGTAAGGCAGAACACATTCAGCTGCCGTTGACATAAGATGTTTTATTGAATTTCCTGAAATATATTGTATCAATTGAAACATTATACGCATCGAAATAATATACCTTTGCAAGCAAGTTCGCTGCATATAAGCACTTGTTGGAGACTAGCGACCGTCGCGGCTTCGCATGTATGTAATTTTTTTCAACAGCACACTTGCACTTGATGGTAAGCAGTTCTTAAAAATTAAAAGTTATAATATTTTTTTATGGACATTGTAGAAAGAAATATTTAAATAATGGTTTATTTGAACGAAAAAATGTGAATAAGGTATAACATGACGTTAAGACGGTAATACATAGAATGTATATATTTCATTTATTAGAATAATAGAGTCGAGTCAGGTGTAAAACAAACAATGATAGAATGCAAAAACTGTCTCGGGAGGTCGACATGATGACGCGGACGTCTGGTTGAATTAAGCGGACATCGAATACAGAAAACCGCGGAGAGGCGTGCTCCACATATTTTTAGTTTCATGTTTACTAGTGTTCGCCACTCACACGTCTATAATTTGGTTTAATTAATTTAATTTAGTTTATGAGAGAATTATATTTAAGAGAATTATTCTTTTTTTTTTGTAAGTCTAAGGATGTACAATGTACATACACCGCGACTATTCATTTAAAAGCCAAATAATTCTTTTTTATTACAATAAGCGCCTGTTTCGTAAACGTCAAGTATGGCCTACTTGACGTAACTGTCATTTAAAGTCACCGGTAACCGGGGATAATGGAGCTGTTGTTTGTACGGTAAATGTCCCAAACATTGAATAGAAAATAATAATAAAAAATCGGCTATCGATGGATGCACTAAACCGAGTGCATAATTCAATAAAACAGAAAATGATTTCTAAAAGTAACTAATCAACACTTTACATGACGTTGGTGAAACAGGCGCTAAACAAAATAAATCTCATTCAAGTATCTACTTGTAAGCGATGCTTGTAAGTAGTAAGTAGTTATATTTGCACTGAAGGAAATGCTATTTTTAGTAAAGAGATAAGTAAGGAAAATATATAATGCGAAGTTTCCGGTTTGTACTACTGTTCGATGATTTCAATAATAAAAATGTACTCATGATGTTTTTATACTACCTAACGTAATCTATACAAAATTTAGTAAATATATTTTGAAGCTACCTACCAATTCCATACTAAAATTTATTATTTTTTTCTTTGTTTAAAATCAAACAGTCTACATTAAACTTACATACAGTCCACATCGTTTTTTATTTACTAGACGCAAAATCAATTTCGAACTATTATACAACAACATAAAGTGGTCGCAATCGAGCCGGATAACCAGTGATAGTGCATAATTACAATAATACATACAATTTAATCGAAAGTGAAATAAAATATGTCGAAAATAGATGAATTGGTAAATCTGTTGGAGGAAACTGGTAATCTTTTGAAGAAAACTCAAATTAACATTAAGAAGTGTTCTAAACAACGACTAACAAAATCATATGTGGAAGGCCGACTTAACTGCTTAAATGAATATTGGAATACATTAACTAAAACACATCAAGAGTTAATACAATGTATTCCACGCGATCAAAGGGCA
Source organism: Synanthedon vespiformis (assembly GCA_918317495.1). Classification (NCBI taxonomy): domain Eukaryota; kingdom Metazoa; phylum Arthropoda; class Insecta; order Lepidoptera; family Sesiidae; genus Synanthedon; species Synanthedon vespiformis. Next base: position 440,946 of record OU906948.1, read on the forward strand.
TTATTACCATATTTTATCAATGAGGAATTCTACATTTATGAAGAATTATATTTATGTATGCAAGCAGACCTCAAAGATATATTAAGCCCAGCAAGTCAACCATACCAAAGTAATTCAGATGCATCAACTCAATCAGTGAACACAACTCTCAATGTAAACAACCCTCTTGTGAGGCTACCACGGATTCAATTACCGGTATTCAACGGAAATTATGAAGAATGGCCTACTTTTCAAGATCTATTTATTTCACTGGTGCACAACAACGTGTCTATTAGCAATGTACAGAAGTTGCATTATTTGAAAACAAGTATTAGTGGCGAGCCGGAACATTTATTAAAACACATACAAATCACAGACAGCAATTATCAACAAGCATGGGATACACTGAGAGAGCGGTATGGAAATAAACGTTTAATAATTCACTCTTTGTTAAAAAGATTATTCACACAAAAGAAATGCATTGCTCAGTCTGCCAGTCAAATAAGAATTCTGTTAGACACAACAACAGAGTGCCTAAATAGTCTACAAAATTTAGAAATATCCATAGATTCATGGGATCCCATCATCATATTTCTAGTTGTGCAAAAATTGGATTCAGAATCTCATAAGAACTGGGAAGAGTATGCATACAATGAAGCTACAGATAAACTACCCACATGGAAAGATTTGAAACAATTTTTAGAATCGAAATTCCGTACTCTCGAACTGATTACTCCGCCTTCATCTACACGAGAACGAATAATCAAAGAACGCTCATTTCATATAGCAAGTGTTCCAATGTCAGATAAACCATGCCCATTTTGCAAAACCAGTCACAAGCTATGTCATTGCAAAGAGTTTACAAAGTTACAACCTACAGCGAGAGGCCAATATGTAAAGAATAACAACTTGTGCTTCAATTGCCTAGCTTCAGGACATTCTGTAATAAAGTGCCGAGTACCAGTATCATGTCAAATCTGTTCCAAGCGTCATCATTCTCTTCTGCATATACCTAAAAACGAAGATTCTATTGGTCATCAAGCAAGCAACACCTCACGCAATATACAATCAATAGCATCAACTCAGTCCAGTGCAGGAAATGAAGACATAGAAGTAACCACTATGACAGCGTCGGAGAGGCTTCCTAGACAGGGGACCGCACTACTTGGAACGGCAATGGTCACAGTAAAAGGTATTCAAGGTCATACCACAGTATTGAGAACCCTCATAGATCCCGGATCCGAGGTGTCATTGATAAGCGAGAAAGCAGCTCAATTACTAAGGCTTAAAAGACAAGCAGTAAAAGGAAGCGTAATTGGAGCAGGATGTAAAAGAACCAGTATCAAGCAAGTAGTTCAGCTACAAATATCATCACAATGGGATTCCAATGTTAGTTTAGACCTACAAGCCTATGTGATGCCCAAGCAACTAACTACTAAAATACCTAAGAACAATATTACAGTCAAAACCTGGCAACATTTAGACGGACTCCAATTGGCTGACCCAACCTATTACATGCCAGGATCACCAGATTTGCTTCTAGGTATCAGAGAATATGGACAAATACTACAACAAGGTCTCATTATGGGTCCACCGGGTACACCACATGCACAGAGAACCAACCTGGGATGGATTTTATTTGGAGATATAAACACAAGCAACCAAGATAATACATTCCGTGTTATGCATCACTCAATAGACATGGAAGACTTATTGAAAACAATTTGGGAAATAGACACAGATATCAAGAGAAAGCTTACAAAGGAAGAACAACAATGTGAAGACATTTACAAGCAAAATTACACTAGACAAGAAGACGGAAGATATGTAGTCAAATTACCATTTAAGACAAAAAATACAAAAGCTGCTGAAGGAGACACACGACAAATAGCTTTAAACAGACTTTTACAACTGGAAAGAAGATTCCAAAGAATGCCGCAGTTGAAAAAGGAATACACAGAAGTTATGGAGGACTACCTAAACTCAAACCACATGGAAGAAGTACCTCCAGAAGAAATATATACAAAAGAATCTGTATACTTACCACACCACGCCGTTTTGCGCGAAGATAAGGAGACTACGAAGACACGAGTTGTATTTGATGCATCCTGCAAAGGCTCAAATGGCATTTCTCTAAATAACGAACTACTGATGGGACCAGTCTTGCAAGAGGATCTTCGTAACCTAATAATGCGATGGAGAATGCACTCTGTTTGCTTCGCATCGGATATACAGAAAATGTACAGGATGATACTAGTAACCAGGGAAGACAAAGACTTTCAAAGAATCCTTTGGAGAAGAGACACCACCGAAGAAATCAAAGATTTTAGGCTTCTAACGGTTACATTTGGTACCACATCAGCTCCTTACTTAGCTGTAAAAACACTTATGCAACTTGCAGAAGATGAACGTGAAAAATATCCCACAGCAGCTACGATTCTCAAGGAAGATTTTTACGTGGACGACCTTCTGTCAGGATGCGATACCGTAGAGGATGCCATACACATCAGCCATCAATTAAAGGATCTACTAAGAAGTGGTGGATTTGAACTACGGAAGTGGTCTTCCAATAGCCCGGAGTTCATGAAATCTATCGATCCAAGTGAAAGGTCTTCGAAAGTAAATGTGGGTACTAATATGAACGGCATTACAAAGACTCTGGGTATTTCATGGAACTTAAACACTGATCAGTTCCAATATGATGTAAACCTATCTAAACAATCCATGATAACAAAAAGGACAATTTTATCTGATATACAGAAGCTGTACGATCCTCTTGGATGGATCGCACCCTCAATTATCATGGCGAAGATATTGATACAAAAGTTGTGGCTAGAGGACGTAAATTGGGATAACAAACTCAGTCCCACACTAGAAGAAGAATGGTTAAGTCTTAGATCTGACTTCGAACACATTAACCACATACGAATAGATCGATGGCTTAACACATTCAACGCTAGCAAACAAAGCATACAGCTTCATGGCTTTAGCGACGCCTCCCTACATGCTTATGCTGCAGTAGTATACTGCCGAGTGGTCACATCCGATGGTTCCATAACAACGAAGCTCGTCGCATCTAGAACAAGAGTGGCTCCATTGAAGACAATAACTCTGCCACGATTAGAACTCTGCGGAGCGGTACTGGTGGCCAAGCTGTTGAAACATGTCAGCAAAGCAATGAGGATTCCTGCTTCACAGATCTATGCATGGACAGACTCATCAATAGTGCTGTCATGGCTCTTCGGTCTACCAAACAGATGGAAGCAATTTGTTGCTAACAGAGTTGTCGAAATCCTTGAAAATGTCAGCAATAGTCAGTGGCATCACGTCGGTTCACAAGACAACCCTGCTGATATTGCTTCAAGAGGCATGTTTCTTACTGACTTATCCAACTGCAAATTATGGTGGGAAGGGCCAGAATGGCTGTCCACAGACAACATACAATTTACCAGACCAAATGTTTTACCTACTAATGTGGAAGCAAAAGAAAATGTTCAAGTTTCTCTAAGTATACAAGAAAACACAGAAGAAAGTAGTTCTACACTATTTGACGATTTTAACTCGCTGAGTCAACTTCTAGCAACAATTACACAATGCAAAAGATTTTTAAACTACAAAAGAAGCCTCAAAATCGGTCCTATAACGACGCAAGAACTAGAAAATTCACTTGATGTTTAAAACGTTTAATGAAAAATAAACCAGTCCAGAAGAATAGCAACTTGAAGAGTTTAAATCCCTACTTAGACGACCAAGGTATTCTCAGGGTGGGCGGAAGACTACGACATGCTAACCTAGATGAAAACGCTAAACATCCTATAATTTTAGGTCATAAAAATAAGCTCATCCCCCTAATTGTTGCTGACGCACATAAGAAGACCTTGCATGGTAGCGTACAGCTTATGATGAATTTCATGCGGTCTAAGTATTGGGTGTTGAGAGTCAAACCATTAGTCAAGAACTACATCCACAAATGCTTAATATGCGCCAAACAAAGTGCAAGTTCAAGAGCACAAATCATGGGAGACCTACCAAGGCAACGAGTAACTCCGACGAGAGCGTTTCTACACAGTGGTGTAGACTTTGCCGGACCTTTCCAAGTACTTATGTCTAAAGGCAGAGGAGCGAAGACAAACAAAGCTTACATAGCGCTGTTCATATGTATGTCTACAAAGGCCATACACCTAGAACTCGTTGGAGATCTAACTTCTGAGGCATTTATAGGAGCTTTCAAACGATTTGTTTCACGGCGAGGAAGGTGTACAAATCTATGGAGTGATCAAGGAAGGAACTTCGTTGGAGCAAACAAAGAACTCGCAATCGCGTGGAGAGAAGCTAACCTAGAATTCAATGACCGAATTGTGGAAACTCTAGCATCAGAAGGCACTCAGTGGCATTTTGTTCCAGCATACAGCCCAAACTTCGGTGGACTCTGGGAGGCAGGCGTCAAATCGACAAAATATCATCTGAAGCGTGTTCTAACAACCCATTTGACGTATGAGGAGATGTCCACAGTTCTTTGCGAAATTGAAGCTTGCCTAAATTCTCGGCCACTGTGTCCGATGGACGATTCAGATGTTGATAGTTTGAGGCCACTTACGCCTGGACATTTTTTGATTGGAGAAGCCCCGATTACCGTTCCGTCGCCCAGTCTAAAGGAAGTCAAGGTTAACACCTTATCGCGTTGGCAGTACACTCAGCGTCTATTACAAGACTTTTGGTCAAGATGGCAGCAGGAGTACCTCACCAGATTACAACAGAGACCTAAATGGCTAAAAAGAAAAGAAGAATTCGCCATAGGAGAAATTGTTCTTCTAAAGACTGACAATTTGCCACCAGGGAAATGGTCACTTGGTCGAATTACTGATAAACATCCCGGACCCGACGGAGTCACAAGAGTCTATAGTGTTAAGTGTGGTGATAGTGTCACTAAACGAACAGTTACAAAGTTGTGTGCATTACCTATAGAAACAAATTCAGAAAATTTTAGTGAAAATAGTGAAAATTTTGGTGAATAATATTGTGTTGTAAAGTATGGAATGGGTTGCTACATTAGATTGAACAGTTCCATTTAAATTTTGCATAATTTAGTTACACTTTTTCATTTTTTAGCTAGCGCATACTGCATCAATAAAAGGCCATGCTGTCCTTTGGTGGGCGGTATGTTCGATGATTTCAATAAAAAAATGTACTCATGATGTTTTTATACTACCTAACGTAATCTATACAAAATTTAGTAAATATATTTTGAAGCTACCTACCAATTCCATACTAAAATTTATTATTTTTTTCTTTGTTTAAAATCAAACAGTCTACATTAAACTTACATACAGTCCACATCGTTTTTTATTTACTAGACGCAAAATCAATTTCGAACTATTATACAACAACAACTACTAATCACTTGGTAACATTATTGTCTGTGACCATCGAATCATATGTTTGTGACCTTATGTAACATTTCACTTAGTCACTTTTTATTAAATTGACCATTGATCTATCCGCCGCACAATACTTACTTAACTAATTTAACTCTAGTAAAAAGGCCTATTCCCTATAGTAAGATAAAATTAATAATTATGTAATATATTTTCATATAGCCTTTGTTATCGTATTTTTCAGACCAATATTTCATTGATTACATAATATTTATGGTAGGGAACATCGACTCTTCAGTTTCTCTGTTCATTCCGCCCACGCGCTTAAACGCGACGCGACCCGCGATGCAAACATCTTGCCGTCTCTAATTAGTATTGTACATGTAAACTGTATTTAAGTCTTGTACTAATGCTACATTTATATTACGAACAAACTTGGCTACAACTTGAGCCAAGCTTTACTCACAATTATTCTACTGGTACTAGTTCAGTCCCAAGAAAGAATGAACTTTTTATAAAATTATAGAATTTAAAATGACTTGAGATCTTTGTATGAATAAAAGTGAAAAAATTCCACCAAAGTGAATTGGTAATGCATTTCGAAGGCTAGTCTTTTTACAATCGCAAATTTTCTAAGTAATGACATTATTTCTATCATTGACAAAAATAACATCACTGACTCCACACATATAATCAAAATCAGAAATCGAACCTGTTCGTTCCCAAATTAATGTTTATGGCAAAGGCTTTTTCAGTCTCTACAGTTGCAGTCAATATTCATTTCAGACAACACACACACACACTTTGTGTCTTTGTGCATCTTGTGTGCAGATATTGCGGTGTGTCTCCCGTAGACATGTGTCTTGGACATGCGTTCTACATTCAGCCCCTTGCAATAAACTTGAGTTCTCTGTAACTCTATACAAACACTGTGGAGATACTTACTTGAAACGCTAGTGCACAATGACTTCTAGCATTTCCTGTTTTTCATGGTTTTTTTTGGTTTATTGGTTTAATTAATATGTCAAATACATGCTTAAATCTATTTTCGTATGACTGCTACCTGTCGGAGATATTTTCTCACAAAAATTTTCAAAAATTGCGTTAGTAATACCTGAACGCCCCCTTTAGTAGTTTAATACATGGTGTGATCGTTTGTTTGCCTAATAAAATAAAATAAAAAGAAATAAATAAGATTTGACAGCATAAAAACCATAAGGATAACAATTCATATTTTATAATGGTTAATAAAAGCCGTGATAACTGGAACACGAAGTGACATCGTAACTTTAACTACTGTGTAAATTTAATTTGAAGATACAATTAAAGTAATCTTATTCAATATTGCTAGGTTGGCCTGTTCATTGTGAATTGAAGTTATAATTTATGAATAAGTATTAAAGCTACAACGTAGATTCGAGTTTCCATTTAAAATAGAAGTGTGTCCTGTCTGGTCCGTCTGTTCGTTGTATAAATAAAGGCGTATTCAGACGAACGTGTCGATGTATTTTTGCTTCGGCATCAATAGCTAATGCACCACAAGTCAAAGTTACAGAAATAATTTGTATTGATCTTTTAGTTCGTGTTCGATGCTTTGACGACATTAAACTTTGCGTTTGTTTAGCTGGGGTTAAGTAATAATAAAATAGGGGAATAATAGGGGAGCGTATACACCTGACGTGTGATTCTGTATGGCAATTCGCCGATCAACTTCCCTAACTCGACATTCACTACGAATTCGACAATGGAGTTGTCACAGTCAAATTAGGGAATTTAAATTTTCAAATACAGATACTTTACAGACATCGTGCAGAATTATTAACAAAATTATGTGAGAGTTTTGGTTGCTTTGGTAGGATTTGGTTTGTAGTAGCAGTGGCTGCTCTGCCAGAATTCGCGGGTTCAATCCCCAATCAAACATTAAGAGTTATGGAGGAACATACATACATACATACAATACCTACACTTACAAAAAATATTATTAGTATTGATTGATATTATAAGATTATTATATTCATCAGTTCTGTTGTCTAGCACCACAGGATCCATAGTACAAGCTCTACTCAGTTTAGGGGCTAGATGGCGCTGTGAGACATGTCCTAACAAAAATATTATGAAATATTTTTCTAACAATATAAAATTGATGTTTAAATTAAAATTGTATTTTTCGATAAAGTAGGTTTTATTTTGTGTTTCATAACTGGTCAGCACACTGAGCTGGTTGCAGTTACTTAAGTTCGTCCGAAAGTCTCTGCAGCGCACTTAGTAATTATACTTCATCTGGTGTTGTTTGTTATATAGGAAGACAGTAGCCACCTCGATCACGGTTCATTTGATGGTTCAAAACAACCGCCACCGTGCCTGTTCGATTTTATTACAACAAAAAATATAATATATAGATAAAGCAATTTTATAAGGATGCACACAAACAAAGAGAGCTCTTGCTTCCATCAGAAGCAGTAAATAGTGAACACCCCAAAAATCTCATTACGCGACAGTCAACGAAGTAGAAACTGCAACAGATTGCAAGCGGCATAAGAAACAGCTCTCTAGGGCCTCAGTCTCACCACAGAACAGATTAATAACAGTATGGATACTGTTCAAAAACTCTCAAAAAATGTATACATGACTGACTGTGACATTAACAGTTATACACTCTCACACCTCCTCATGTATATAATTTACAATTCTTTTAAATGGTATTTCAATTTTCATAATATTTATATACCTACTAGATTACTTTTATAATATAAAGTCATTATCTAGTGTGGATCAAAGCGTAGAAAAGATCTTTGTCAAACTATACATACTGTGCGTAGGGGTTGGATGTAATAAGACAATTTATCATTAATTGCAGGTAATGTATTTCTTGTTTAAATCTTAATTCATTATGTTCAAAAGTGTTCAGTAAACTATGGTTATTTTTCTGTACAATAAAGCTACTGCTATTTTTTATAATGTAATTTATAGCTACTGCTATTTTTTATAATGATGCATTAAATAGTCTGCGACACGTGCATTTGGATGCGTCCGAAAAGCATGCTTGAGGGCCTTTATATAAGTTCTCTTTAAGACACTATTAGGATTTTTTTTCTACTTGTGAACGATTGTGCTTTTTTTATTTTTTAAATACCATTTAAAAAATAATGTATCTGATTTATAAAATGACTCATACCAAGTTAAACCTTAACTTACCTTAAGTCTTGAAAACCTTGCGATAAAAAATCGCATTTTAACAAAATTTTTATATTTTTTTAGGACATTACTTACTATTTCATGAAGTTGATTAGCGAGTGAAATTGAGGAGAAAATGACCCGGCACCTGCTGACAGGTTATTCAAGCTTGTTTATGTTTTTTATGTATTGAAATGTTTCACACACGTCTCGTGTCAATTAAAGGCCAGCTTTGGAACATGAAAGGGTCCGACTGAGTAAAAAGCGGTTAAAACCAGATAAAGCCGGGCCCTATTACAGCGATCGCCATGCGCCCCCCATTAAACTATTATCGTATATTTGAACCATAAAAAGTTATGGCGTCTAAATAAATTCAACGCTCTGCGCTGTACGGTGATTACTTGACTCTGCTCATAAAAGTATTCAAATAAGGTGGAATTATCTAACTGCATTTTTGCCATTTTATATTTTTTTGGTAATTATAATAACTTTTATTCAATATAAAACATGGTGAACGGAAAACATTATTAAGTGCATGATAAATTGTGTTTTAAAATCCGTACTAATATTATAAATGCGAAAATTTGTATGGATGGATGTTTGTTACAATTTCACGCAAAAACTACTGAACTATGAAATTTTGCATACACGTTGTCTTTGTCAACAGAAAGGACATCCTTTTATCCAGAACGCGGATGAAGTCGCGGGCGCAAGCTAGTATTTAATAAATCAAATATTAAAGTTTCCAATAGTTTCCAATGTGCATTTAAAGTGCCACCGTGAAGTGTGTACAAGTTGCTTGACAGATGTAAGCGCAAGCGCATGGCGCAGCCTAGAAACTGTTGCGCGTGCGCATATGATTCTGTTAACAGCCAATCAGGTCCGCGCGCCGCCATTTTCCCGATCCACGGACCGTTCCCCTCTATCGATACATCGATACACTCCGCGAACTTCCCGGTATCGATGGACAGCCATTAACATTTGTTTTGTCTCTCTGAAAATGTTCAACATTAACTTCTTGTTTATTTTTATAATAAGGTTTTTTTAATCTGCTCTGAACTGGAACGCTACTGGAAGTGTTGGGAAACCTCTCATGTTCAGCATTAGCACTTTAGAACCATAACTCCTCAAGTTTATGGGACATCTTTGAGACGGTTGAGACAATGATGGTCAACATCATTGTTTTTAGTTTTATAAAAGTTTCCTATTAATTAAAAAATTTACAATTTCATTGTAATATTTAATACACCATATTCGAAGTTCTTGTAACAGAGAGGACAAAGCTCGTCCATTTTGCGATACACATGCAGTACGTTACAATTAATGATACCTATTAGCCTATATGGTACATATAAGTTGATTATTAAAGAAGCCTGTTCTTTCACTGTCAAATACAGACCTACTTATCTTAATTTGAAGCAGGTATGAACTTAAACTCATCATGCTAACATTGTTCCCAAATGAGATATTTCCAAATTATCATAACGTATATAATTCCAAAAACATCGTCTGAAACTTCGTCCCGCTGCCCTAACCCTTCTATTTTACTATTAAATACTATTTATTGGTCTTTGTGTAAGTAAATTTAGGAATCCCTTTATCAAAAACCTGTAATTTAATTTCACGTTAAACGATATATTGTATGGTAAACAGACAACATTATTGCTCTATACATAGCGTTACTAATTGTTATTCACAATAACATGTTTGACTGTCAGACAAAGATAGATTAATCGCTTCATACAGCGATACACACACAGTGATCCGGCACTAGGCTGCGCAAGAGTCGTAGGGTCGAATCCATCACGCTGTCAACGCTAAAAAACGGACGCCGCGCGCACCAATAGCGGAGCGCCATTTGAATAATTGTTCGTTTACAATCGACCAATGACGATCGCCCGCGGCCACTTCTTGCTGGTACATGATTAATGAAGCACGCGGAGTTGTTTACGATCGGCTCTGATGGGAGGTTGAGTGATTTGTGCGAGTGGTGCGTCACTATTGAGTCGGATTTACGATTGCGTGCCGACTCGACACGTTGCGTCATGACGGATGATCGCCATTTCTTATTATACTTATATTATGTACTTGTCTAGTAGTGAAGCCAATATGCTAAGCAGTCATCGAGCTATTTTCTAGCTCGTAGCATTGTCGCTCGCGGTCTCACGGTCTGGGATATATATGATTCAGAACAAGTTGGTAGATAAGGTAAAATGGATGTATACACCTATTTGGTGTTATTTAGGGCCAGTCGTGTTGAGTCAGACGGCTTTCCATATGAAAGTGGATAAATTGCCTCAGTTCAAATATCAATGGTTCCGTGCTAATCTTGAATTGATTGCCAGATACCTGGTCTCAGTTATCCGCTCTGAGTTATGTATGGATTCAATTAAAATTGTGAGATACACTGTTATTTAAGAGTTTGCCACAAATTATTTTGCACTTTAGAACAATAACTCCTCAACTTTACGCAATCAATTTTTACTACGTAATGTTCTCAGCCCATTATTTTACCAAGAATACAATTTATAAGCCAAATAGACCTTAAGTAATTTATTAATTACGAAATATTTAAATGCAATTCCACAGGTGCTGCAAGTACGCTGCCGGCCATAGTGGGATTGAAGATAGGGATGGGATTGGGATAGGGAGCAAATGGGCTCTGGAATTCTTTATTGACTCACCGAAACACAAGAGCACATAAATGCCGTTATTTCACGATGGTTTTCTGTAACGGGACTGCCCAAATGACTGCGAAGTGCAGTGTGGTCACTACTTAAATATATGTCAATATAATATAATGTTTGTAATCGTTTGAACATAACCAGCCGTCGAACATTAAAAGCGTTAATTATCTAATCTTGCACGCAATCGTCCGCCGCATAATGAGGCCGGCAGAGGGCTCTCGCGCGTGATCCGCTCCGTCCCACATAAATCTGTCAACCGAGCTGCGCCGGCGCACACGGTAACGCACACATCTTGATCCTACACCGAGCCCGGGGAATGTCAACCTTTTATTGCGAGAAAATGCATTGTTTAGCAGTTTACCCATTGTTTTATTTTTTTACCAACGGTCAAGGGAATTGTATAAGGTATAATTAAATTTATAAACTAACCCCCAACTTTTTTGGAAGACCAATCACTGTTGACATCATTACAAATCATCCTGTTCCGAAAAAAAAAAACAATTTGTCAGTATTATTATTTAAGTATTATTATTTTTATCCATTTCAACAAAGTAAAACGTAAATATTTTTTTAGATACATAGTAAAACAGGCGACCTGTTTTTAATAAGTCTAAAATTAGAATCTTCAAACTTTTGTCACGCTAGGAATGTCAGATATATTTCTTTTGGCACCTTTTGTTCGTTCCGAATTTCTCGACATTGTCATTAATATATTATGCGTTGATGGTATTATCGATGGCGATACAAATATATTTTTTTAATATTTATTGCCTGTTACAAAACATATGCCAGCTATATTCCGAAATATCTCCTACTTATATTCAGAAATATCTCATAATTTTAACTTTTAATTGCTAAAGGTCGACATAAAATATATACTTTATGAAATTAATAAAACTTGAATGTGATTTGGACTTTTTTGTAGGTTAATTGATATTTTTTTGCAGAAAAATATATAACAGGTAAAAATATAAAAACCTTTAGAAATTAGGGACAGTTTTTGATGCATATCCTTTAAATAATATTATGTTGGTAACGTTAGCTGATTTTCATAAAAGCACATTTAAAGCACATTGTAACGCGAGCAACCAGTATTTAAATAAATATGAATGTATGCATCTATGGGTTTTTATAATATTTTTTGGAATATGATTGATACTTAGTATAATAATGAGCGTACCGGCATCACTATCTCTAATAATAAAATAAAAAAATGCCACACAAACATGGAGTTCCAGGATTAAAATATGCATAAGGTAATAATATTAGGAAGGTGTCTGCGAAAGGTGCGCGAGACCTGACTGCTCCGTGCGTGTTCCAGACTGAAAGCCTTGGTGATTTGTGATTAGACACACTTAAATTTATGTCCCGATTGAGGAACCTAACGTCTCGGGAAATTCCTAACAACCTTTTGCTTTTTTTAAAAAATACTTCTCCCGGGCTTCGCATCGACTAACATATTGTTCGTAGATTTTTTCAGAGTTCCACATAATATTTCTTCATTGACACCTTATAAGGTGATTTTCAACGCTAACAGCGGATTTGTCTTAAAGAAATATCTTTAAAATACACTTTTACTAAATATTGACAATTTATTTGCAGAACTTTCGTATACCTAGTTTACTGTACATGATATATCACAATAGCATTTATATTAATCATTTGTTTCTTTATTTTTTAACAAAGTTTCTCGTATCTTCGGATTGCGCAAAATTTAATATGGCATGAGCCTTCGAAAGAAATCTCGTTGTTGAGGTCCACACTTATAAAAATTGTAAGGCATTTTATATAGTAACACTTTGACAGTCAATACACAAACGCATCAATTTATTGATACTATAGTTTAACTAATCATTGTATTGTCTGAATTAACAATGTAGTACTTACGTGATATGATAAGTGATATCCCATAAGTACTACTAAGTACCTACTAGTAATTATGTGATATTAAGTAAATGCACTAACAATCGACCCTAGAACATGAAAGATAACAATTTAACCTATCCACTAAAGCCATAATCATATCATATAAGTCATATAACATTTCTACGTGGGTGTTTGATATTACCATACTATTGAACAACGTTCATTAATTATGTTGGAAAAATCCATAAAATCAAACTTAATTACATCTTAATCGCCACACAAATATTTGTTTTAATTCCGTGTAGGATATGGAATATAAATATTTTATCTCAATTTAGTAATTAATAAAGTATGCGAGAGTCGCCTACGCGTTACTAATGTTTGATTTATAATAGAAATCCGTGTCATTGGTCAAATTATTAGAAAATAAACTCTTGTAATATATTACATTTCGTCCGTTTGGAATTTATGTTACAACTTTGAACCCACGTTATTTAAAATATGACGTTTAATGGAAACTTTTCAAATAACTATGCTACGAGGTTTTGTTTCTTTTCGATTAAATATGAAGCCAATAAATTATATTAGCTGGTGCCTGCGACTTTGTCCGCGTTGAAAAATAAAATATATATAACGCCCGCCTGCCAAAATATATAAACCAAAATGTTATAGTTTAGTTTTATTATTATATACCTCGGGAACATTTGTTTTTAAACGTGCCTATAACAAAATTATATGATTGTCGGTTGAGTAGTTAATAGACGGTTGAGAGTTACTTTTTTACATTTATAATTTTAGTCTTGATTACCTACTTAAAAATATAAACTCAAAATAAGAAAAAAAGTGACAGACAGAGTGCCGATAAACACAACTCCTGGAGTGATCCAAGTGTGACCATGAAAAACTTTTTTGTGGCAAAAACTGTTGCAATAAACGTTGTAAATAATCGATTCTCATGGACAAGACAACCGGTAGCTTATTACATGCGAAACAATAGAAACTCGTGTGTCGAATGTCGCCGTGCTGAGTAATTCCAACTTGTGATTCTAGGAGAGATCAAGTTAGGCGCCAGTCAAGAGAAATAAGCCTTTCGTAACGCTTCATTTTTATATATTGAGTACTCAATAACTTAGAAAGCTATTGGAAATCGACTAGCCAAATAGAAGGTGCTTGCCTTAAACCCTCGTCTCAGGGCACCCGGATTCGATTCCCGACTGGACGATTGGCTTTGGACTGGATATTGCAAGTTGTGGGAGGGCATTTCACAGAATAATAAATAGATTGCAAATATTTTAGTATAATACAACCAAAAGCTCATAATTATTATCTACCAATATTTGCAAGCAAAATGACTTTGTCATTTTTAAAAAAGTTAAACTATCAAAAAAAAATTATTCTTACATATAAAAGGGAAAGTAATTTATTTTTTTATTAGAGATGGGTTTGCTCTTGGCCAACAACCAGCTGGGTAGCAAGGGAGAGGCCTAAGATGGAGCGAGCTCACCCAGAAGATGCCTATTCACTCGAACTTTGAAAAGATTAGGGTTATATGAACTCGGAAACACAGACGCAGGCAGGGAGTTGGGCAGAATTTGGAGCAGTTGACTAGATTATTTACAAATTTTTAATATTAATGTGAATTTGTAAGGCTAGCCGCTTGTGGTTCGGACCGCACCTGATTACGCGATCCCATGATCGTCTAAGGAAATGTGTCGTGACCATTTCGATGCTAATTTTATTGCTGTAGACCATTCGAAGGAACAATAAACGATATTCACTCTCCAATTGATTGATATCTTAATAGTATTTGGTGGTGTCGTGGCTTCTTAATGGATGTAGGCATTGGTAGATGGTGGTTAGGTTAGTAATTTGTTTTACAAACTAGAAAGTGGGCAGGAACTGCCGTGTCAACGAACTGTCATAAGACTAGAAAGAAAGGCATGTTTTGAAAAGCTACTTCCGTTTTCTAGATCCTTGTAAAAGGTTTTCATAATAAAAATATATTAAGAGACAGGATAAGCGTTGTATCAAAAAGATAAAGGAAAGAATATTTATAAAACTCAAATATTTAAATTAAAAAGACACCACGTCTTTTTAAAAATAAATATTTGTTCAGGAAGGCAAAAATAATAAATTATTTTGGAAGGCTCTACTATATATTTACAGTATAATTTTATGATTGTATTATGCACTAATTAACACGGATTAGTAGTTGATAATAAAGTTATATTTGTAACAAATATTTCTTAGTATTATCCGACAATGAGATCGATCGATAATCCCGATATCACGCTTATTGGCGATAATACGATACCTAATGAATTTCATGCTTGCATTACCAATGATTTTGAAAAACATTTAGAAACTCATGAAACAACGAGAACATTATCTTAAAAGAGATCACAGATTATGTATTGACGTAGAAACAGAATGGACACACCTATTTTACCTACGAACACGCCACCCTGTAATTCGGTTCTCGTTCCGTAATTCCGCGCTTGCTATTAGCCGTTTCCTTTATAGCGGTTCTCACTCAGCGCGATTGGTCGCGTTCGAGACTAGGAAATTGTCTATAATAAGTTACTGCTAATGCTGGAATTGTACAGTTTCCTTATCCTCAATTCTTTTGGAAGTGACTTTAAATTTTGATGTTAGGAACGGAACGGCACACGTCTGCAGGTAAATGGGACTATTGTGGAATATACACACGTATTGAATATTACATTTCCTTCTGTTTTGGTTTCGATTCTAATATACATTTAACTAGATACTTATGTAACTGTGTTTTAAATTACTATGGGAGATTTTGTTACCTAATATTAATTCATATTATCAGTACTGAAATCTAGCAGCAGTTGAGATTTGAGATGTAGGGGCGACTTCCCCTGCGAACTTGTTTAACATTAAAATCAGAATTATTAAGATAATTTTGACATGTAATTTTTAGCAATACATTTTTTAATAATTGTTATACCTAAGTAATGTTTCTAAAGATCAACAAATGTTTCATAAAGATTTCACAACTATTTATTCTAACTAACGGTTATTTTATCTTTCAGACGAAAAACCGTATTTTATGGCAAATATCTATCCTAATAGTAATTGAGTAATGTATGACTAAAAGTTAACCTTAAATAAGTAATTATTTGTTCTTTAAAGAAATTTGTTATCGCGATGATTTTTCAAATCCATTCTTATAAAATACAATGAGTATAATAGAGACTCTGAGGCAGTAACTTAAAATGTGTACTCCTGAATCCTATTTATTACCATAGAGGAGAGACACGGGTTCTTCTATGGTTAAGTCGGCCTATCCCCACTACACTCGTTTATGGCACTTTTCACTCAGCCCGATTGGAACGTTGTTACCCTGTTGAGTGCTACAGAATGACCACTATTCTACAGTGCATTGTTTTTATCGTATCCCGATTTATTTCATACGGAAATATTTTGTCTGAGCTCAGATAGAATGTTTTATCAATACTAATAATAAATGCTGTAAGAGTTGGTCATGGAGTACCTAATTTAATTTGGTTTTCAGAGATATTGTGTTTATAGGCTCCATAAATGATACTGAAACTAAATTGACGATTTTTAGATTTTTTTTTCTGTATGTATGTATGTTTCTCCATAACTCTTAAACCAATTAACTGATTTTCATGAAACTTGGTAGATAAACATTTAGACGTACAGGATACACTTTTTTCTTTTCAAACTTTTTCTTTCTTTTGTGTTTTTCACTTTTTCTTTCTTTCACTTTTTTTTTTCTTTTGTGTTATAGGCGACGGTAGCCACCTACCATCAATCGGACCGTCAGCCTGTCTTTCGACCTTAACATAAAAAAAAAAAAAAAAAAAAAAAAAAAAAAAAAAAAAAAAACGCGGACGAAGTCGCGGGCACCAGCTAAGTAATTATTAATAATAGTTTTTACCTAGATAATTGTAATTAATTTAATTAATTAATTAATGATGGGAGTTACCTTGAACCAAAGAATTGAGGCATGCAAATTGCATTTATTATATAAATTTTATAATCTGTACATTTAATTGCTTATCTTTGATATAAAAAAAGACATTTAAATAATAGCATTTCTGTGTTTTTTTTTCTTTTTCTACGGTGTGTGGGTAATGTATCCTTATCCTTATCCTTTACAGTGACAAAATTATTAAACATTTCTTTATCTTTTACAGGTAAGTTGCAGTTTCTACACTACGAAGTGAGGATATAAGAATGAACGAGTTAAAACTAAGTATATAAGAAGACTATCACAGTCTTCGAAGCCTGTACAGTCCGTCCAATATGTATGTATATATAACACATAGTTAATTACTCCTAATATTGAAGTGATTTCTACCACTAGTAGATAATAATGTATTCATTATATCTCCTACTATGAATACTAATAATAAATCTGTAAGTATAAGTATTGTATGTATGTATGTTCCACCATAACTCTAAAACGAAGCTTTAGACTTTAGACTATAAAAAGCTCCTTTTTACTTTTTCAACGTGGACGAAGTCGCAGGCGCCAGCTAGTATTTAATATACATATTAAATATCATATACAATGGGCTGATATCGATTCGATTCCATTACGCACACGTCGAAAGCACACGTGCTGATATTTGAAAATTATTCCTTGACCTCTGTAACCTAATTCCTGTAAGCGTAAATGTAACAAAGATCAGTTTGATAAATCAAGTAGATGTGACAGTGCATTGTAGGAAGACTATGGCCTTTAATGCGACAGTTTGTAAGCATGAGCTTCGGAAGCTGAAACGGGCGGAAGAGGGGAGAGGGAGGGGGGAGTGGGGGTGAAAGAAATATACTCTGTTTGTTGAGTTCGTTACCTGCGTCTCGAGTATTTTTGTTTAATTCACAATTCATTTCATTTTTAAACAAACTGTTATTGTCGGTGTCTACAGTCAACATACAATTTTATTGTGTGCATTTCTTATTACTATTATCAGCTGAGCACGCGTAAATTACAGATAGTTACGAAGTAGGTAACATCAAAATCAGTAGTTTAGAAATTCATCGCAGAGGAACATGTGACACATAATTTTTATATATTAAGATTTAGAATAAAGTTATTGTCAAGAACAATACGAAAATATAATATAAGATTTGTTTATCTTTTGATAAATAGTCTTGAAATGATTTTTTTTAAATGAATATCAACTTAGTGATGGAAAAACGTCGGTCAAAGTAGATAGAAAATAATAATTATATGTTTAATAAATGTGAAAAAAAGACTGGTAAATATTTTACAGTTATTTTACCTATGTGATTCTTTAAAAGGTAACTTACTTACTGCAATGATATTATTTAACAGTAATATCTTGAAAACTATGTTCCCCGCACTAAAATTAACTTAATTGATAGCTTAACATCGAGTTAATTAAATTTAATCAATGGATGTGAAAAATTTAAAGTCAACGTCTTCGACTATAATTTGACAAACCTAATCACTTGTTTCTGGAGCCTTTCCAGATACGCAATTAACTATAATATTCTAGTTATAAAGTTAACAAGGTTACAGAACATTTCCTAATTAACCATGTTAAAAACGTCCGTGCTCCCCGTTTTACACGATTATCGATAGGCAGGGGACGGGAGTGAGGGACGCGAGGAGAGAAGTCGATCGGTTCATTCTTAAATGAATGGACGGGCGGTTCCAGAATGCCCCAAGTAACTTCAGTGCCAACTAGCCCCAAAAGATTATTCATACGAATTATTAAATAATTTTACGATTAACGCTTGCTCAAGTTTAGTAAATTTAGTAATTTGATGATTGATGGCCATCGCCTAACCAATAATCTATGGTTATAAGAATTTGTGTCATTGTCTTAGATGGTGTGATGCTATGTTGAATGGTTACCGTAAGACTGCACTTAAATATTACTGTGTATGTTCTTATATAAATTTTAAACATTTAATGAGGAACCTATTATTTAAAAGAAATGTTCAACAAATGTAACACACATTAATTTATCTACTATTAACGAATTTACTACTTAATAGCAATTAAAAAAACGCACATACTGTGTTAAAATAACGAGAAAACAATACAAAAATTAGTTAAACTATTATGCTTGTTTCAATGTCTGAAAAGTTGATAAGGAATTCACACGCTGAGAGTTAAAACATTAAAAAAAAAATTCAACAGAAAAAAAATACCAAGCCCGTCCATTGGTTTCTTATTGTCTGAAGGGGGTTTAACAAAGTACACTCGCTAACAAAAATCGCTCGATTTTTAATTAGGAGCTGGAGGCAGTAGGTGGACGTGAGCAGAGTGCGAAGGTCCCTCATTGCATAACTCGGGTCTCCGCCGTATTAGCGCTCCAACGGAAATGTATTTAGGAACGTTCAGTTTCACTATACAATTCACGATCGCCTCTAATGACACGACCACCCTCATTTTATAGCACTTTTAAAACGTTTTCTTTAATCAGGCTCCAATTAATTAGACGTGAAATTGTAAAACGTTTTGCAAAACATCAAACATATTATATGAGTTGATGGATTTCAGAGGTGTACATTTTAATTGGTTTTTAAACTTAAGTTTTCTTAATGAATGATAGGGCGAATTTCAATAATTCAACAATGATTTCAATAATGACTATACTTCAAGGCTAGCTCTATTTTTTATTCCAAAACAAATCTTTGAGGCTTCCGTTTGTTAGACAGACTTAAATATTTTTGGCGAATTTATTGAAATGAATCGACTTATCTTATAGACCGACTGAAAATACAGACAAAACCAGCTAACGACTTTTCATTTATTTATAGACTACTTTCTTACATATGCTGATGATAATATAGGAGATAGAGGTCTCTTTGATTATGCTCTGAAATGCAACATTATTTGTTGCTAATTGTAGTATTTTGATAGGAGATGAAAACAGACAAGAAACTGTATCTCTAATAAAGAAGTATTGAGCTAAATGAGCTAATTCTGGTTAGTTATTTTATGTAAAGAAATGTCATAATCTAAAGTTAAAAGGTTCTCTCAAAGGCTTCTCTGTACGTCACTCACCTCTCCATAATAAATAGCCAAAAATATACATGTTTCTGTGTATGCAAGCGTTTCTTTGCGCTTTTGCTTTGAGGCGATTTTAATTCCCTTATTTCGCTGCCGGGAAATTGCTAGTGTGGTGCCGAATTAGCGAAGCTTTGTGTTACAAGTGATGAGCGGCAGCGGAAGCTGAAGCGAAACTGTGTTTATAACTTTATAAAACGATTTCTTTATTATGTTTAAAATTATGTAGTAAACTAATTTTTTATCGCGAGTTTATGCGCGTATATTTATAATTATATCCTGTCATGTTGAAATTAACCAGACCATGTACAAATTTTCGTTTAAATCAGTTGGACAGTTTTGAGGATTAGCGTGAACCAAAATATTGACACGTATTTTGAGCGAATAAGATTTTTAATGTAAGTATTTATGCAAATGTAAAGACTTTTACTTATATCAATTTCAGCTCTAACTATTATTTGTAATTATTGTTTTTGTTTATTTATAGACTACCACTCAGTAACTAATCGTCACTGGTCGATTCTAATTTATTATGAAAATTAATTAGGAAGTGATGTCAGTAAGAATATTATCAGTCACTTTCATTTCGTCTGTTAACTCGTTGAATACTCGAACTTTAAATTGAATCGATGTTTGAATACTCGGAATACTTTTTAGAAAATAACGGCCTTTTGCTTTAAGTGGGTACGTGGGCATAAGTTATATCATGCGGGGCAAAATATAAACCGCTCTCCGCCCGTCACTTAGCCCAGAGCTTTTGGTAGCTCAGAGTGTAGAGTACGTCTGCAGTCGTCAGGTCGGCGATTGTAAAGGCGATGCGACCCACACGCTTTCAACCGAAAGAATATAATTTATTTACGTAGCGCTGCAGCCGACCATGTCTGGATGTACTCACTATTTTCTAAACTAAATTAGATTTTTGTATCATCGTCGTGCTCACTAATATCACTCAGTTATCTCGTAAGAAACGTCAAGAAGATTTCAATGAAGTTAATGATTACTTCGCCTGATTTGCAAGTTCACTGGCAAGATTTCGATTGGTACTGCACTGGTGTACTGTTTTTCATATTCTTGTGAAAAAATGTTTGTAGAATAAATAAAAATAAAAATAAACAAAGTAGAATTTTATGAACTCAACTCAAAAGTTGTACGAAAATACATATAAACGTAGATTTACACAATTATAGCATAGATAATATTTTAAATCAAAGCCTATATTCAAGACAAAATAGCTAATACAAAACACAGATTTAGGCTTATGTATAAATTTCGCCTACTAACAAAATTTGCCATAACAAGAACTGTTATATTGTACTCCGTTTGGTTAATGTACCAGAGTTTCTCTAAACTTTACTACCGCTGTGATTCGCAAATTAGTCTAGTTGTTAAAGGAAAACTTAAGAAATTGTCGTATATCTTTTTTTTCCTTAGGTTTAAATGGCAATGCGGCTCATTTTAAAATGGCCATTATCTGCCAGTGTCAAGTGAATGTCGCAGTGTCATTAGTAAAAATAGCAATTTGTAATTTGTAAGTAAAAATAAAAGAGGCAAAATTGAAATCAAAATCAAAAGTAAGTCTAGTCAGTCAAGTCAAGTCTATAATTTTCTCATGTTGGTATTCCAAAACAGGTCCGTCGTATACCGTAACAAAACAAAACCAATCGTATACCGTATCTTAATTGTGCGCAAAATGAAATTAATGATAATGTCCATGATTACGCCTTACTATGTACACAGAGGTGACAGGGCCCATCACAGTGACGTATAACCGTCACCTCGGTGAGTTATGACGCGGTCGATGTCACAGGCCCGTGAATAATGTGACAAATGTGTCCCGCGATGTCACTCTAATTGATTTGCGTTTTTATAATTTCATTTCAATTTTTATGCTTTTTGATAGGCCGATTGATAATAAAATATTTTTAGAACTTAAAAAATGACTGTCTCCTTCAAAAAAAAATGATCTTCAGTGTCATGACTGTTAAAGATTAATTTTAAATTGTTGTCGTATTAATTCGATTATTATTACTACGAGAATTAATTAGTAAGTCATGGAAAGAAATTTAATTTCGTAGAAATATTGTTTATATCTATAAAAGAATTTGAAAAAAAAAAATGTATTTAAATACAATAAAGAATACAACAAATATCAAAATTAACCAATATTAAAAATATCTTAATTTTGAAACAAGTGCAATTCGAAATTTGAAATAGATTAAATTGGACAGCCAATTTGGGCTCCATTTCATTTTTAGTTTGGCATTATTGACCTACATGTATTCATGCCTCGACTTATGAATAAAAAAGAAACTAAATAATATCTCCAAGTACTTACCTACTTCATGTGTCATATTTCCTCCTGTAGTTTACTACACTCAAAAGTCAAGGTATATACGGCACCATACATTTTCGCATTTGAATAGAGAGATGCGTCTTCAAAATGATATACGAGCTCTCCAATCTAAATTCCCGCCAATTTTTCTCGCGCGACAAACGACAAACCCGTCAAGTCGGTCCGACAGAGATGATTATGTCTATCACGAGTCATTATTCCTTGCGATTACGTGAAACGTGCCGTATCCACTAATCACACGTAATGTTTGACCATCCGTCACCGTCCTCCGTCCATCACTCACGTGGTACTGACGTACAACCTTTCTAAAACAACACTAATCACCTTTAAATCCAAAAGGGAAGAGCATGTTTTCGTCCGTCGAAGAGGAACAGAGAGATTTGTTGAAATCACGCGGCAATCGTAAGTTGAGCTTCCTCACCTTTTGCTTGCCTAAAAAGTGAAGGAGTGTTAGGGGTCGGCGATTAAATCTTGAGGGTTCAGTACGAATTGGACGCGTCGAACGTATGTCACGCTACATTATCGGGCCTCTTAATTGAAGATAATAAGGGGGGACATGTGTCTTTGTCCTGTTTTTATGGGGTGCGAGAGGGATGAGGCGATGTTTCACTTTTTTTTACTCATTTGAGGAGGTTGCCACCATTAATATGGTTGATATTAATAGTGTTTCATTATTAATATTAATTATAATCAGTTTAATAGATGCTCGTGCAGCTCGGACAAGGGAAATTTTAATTTGGACTTCAATATTTGAAATGATATTTTGTTTTTTAATTTGTGAAATATTTACTATACCTAATGCTGGTCAAAGCGCACAACCACGTTAGCCCACATAAGACTCGACTAAAAAAAATTGTACTAAGTATTGCAAATATTTATTTAACTTTTTTGTTAAGAATTAATTTAAAAAAGCTGGTTTTTTTTAAATAATAAGAAAATAATAATTCTTCTTATTTTTTAGTAAATATTGCATACCTAATCGTAATATAAATGTTAATTAGATTTAGGTAAAGTGGCTACCACGAGTAAACTGAGGCATAAAACCGAGACACAAGTTTATAAATCGCCATTGTTCCGAGATCGCGTTGCCTGCCCACCTGCATTCGTGGAGCAATATCAATCCATCTGCTGCGACGTCAGGCGGACTTGGTGGCGGAGGGGTGGGCAACCCCACACCGGTGGGAGGTGACCAGGCGTCCGAGATGAGGGGACACCGTCCGCTGAAGTTGACAACGCGTCTTTAAGGGGCATTTAATTTTGTGCAAATGACACGACGTGTCAACGAACAGGACCAGAAATGTGACACCGCAGTTTGTGACACATACAGTACCTATTTCATTACTAATAATATTTAACGTGAAAAAATATAATTCGTTTGTCATTTTTAGTAATTAAGGTATATAAATATATAATTCTAGATGCTGCACACGACTTCGCCCGCGTAACTTTATAAAATATTAGTACCGTATGTCCTTTCTGGTGTCTCGGACAACGTGCATGCAAAATTTCATGGTAATCGGTTTAGTAGTTTTTGCGTGAAAGAGTAATAAACATCCACACATCCATACAAACTTTCGCATTTATAATATTAGTAAGCATTTAGAGGATATAAAGAGTTAAAAGAGTGTCAAAAAAGTTTTGTCGAAATCAAAAGTGAAGGTGCAGTCGTTTCGGAAATTAGTCATTATTTTGTTATCACATTCTTGCATTTAATTATTTTGTAAGGTCCAATCAATGCTGACTCATTAATTTCTGTAATTTATACGGTCCACAAGACGATCGCCAGTTGAAGCTTCTTCAAATGTCATCCAGAATATAAAAGTGTGCTATTTAGGAAATCGATTTGAAAATGACAGCAGTTTGAAAAAATAACTCGTACATCTGAAGTTTAAAAAAGCACACATTTCCACGAACGACTTGGAACCTCCTCCAGTCCATAACCCCCTTATTATCCGTGGGGTGGGGGTCAATATGCACCCGCTCGCGAGCGCGCATAGGGTGTCGAGAAGGGGTGATCGGGGGTGAGTGGGCAACACCGTGTCACGTCACTGTCTCGGGATCGCCATCACGCCGACCGAGCGTCTCGTTTGCGTCCAACGACGTACTTTTCAACTTGAAGAGTCCTCGGCTACCAGATGTGATATCTAATGGTCCGCATTTTATACCAAGTATTTTGCACTTTTAACCGAAAGCACTCGAGGACTTTGCTTCTGCTTTTTCTGTCTGCTGAAGTTCATCAATGTTAACCTTTGATGATTGTTATAAATTAATTTTTGTGGCAAAAATTAGAAATCCATCCTTTACCGTAAGCTTAAGAAAAGTGTTGACATTTGTTGCCATATTGTTATTACTTGTCATCAATTTATTGATGCAGTAAATGCAAAGGAAAAACTATGCAATATATTATACATATTTTTTTTATTTTCCGTATGCAATCGTTCCGTCTTACGTCTGCTCGCTGCGGCAATATCAATCCATCTGGCGGGTGGGACATGGGGTGGCGTGTGGCGATAGGGGGGAGGTGGTGTGGTGGCGGCCAGGGGGGTGTGTCACGTCACTGTCTTAAATGACTGTCACGGGTGCAGTCGGGCGCCATCCACTCGCCTGAAGAACGGTGGATGGACGGCTTCACAATGCCAGCTCCGTTTTGATATTACGTCGTTATTTGTTATTGTAGTGCTTGGTGATGTTTATGTACGGTAGTTTCTGCAGCTTTGTGCTCCGCCATCTCCTCTATATGCATAGTGTATTTTGGCTACTGGTAGAATAGAAGCTAGAGTTCAATGCGAGGCCAACAATACAATACAACATTTTTTTAACCAAATTTATGTCTCCTCAGCGCAACGCAATCTTTGCTTTTCTTTTCAGTAATACTGTAGTGTTTTATTAGAATTTAAACAAAACTGCTGTATATATATCCAATTATAATGACACAAAAAAATCTTTGGATTTTTGTAATTCAACTGATCTTTTGTGCCTTTGGTACATTTAGCTAAATAGGAGCAAAGTATGCCAATTTGTTTATTAGTAAGTAAAGAAACTAATTTATAAATGTAATTTATGCTTCAACCATCCGAACTTGATTTCATGTTTGATGGATTTCTTGTATTTAGTTTTTCTATCTACATGTTATCTAAAACATCACCAAACCAAACATCATCAACATAAACTCCTGACTGTATGATTCTGCCTTTATACGATAAAATTGTAGCGATTCTATAGCATTAGTTAAAATAAATAGTGACAAAGCTCCATGTATTTTATTAGTAAATAAACAATGCGAAATGTAAATAAATTAAAGTGTCGCATATCAGACGTCAGTGGCATGAGGAGCTGCAAGAGCCGGGAGCACTGCATTATCAACTTGCATCGGGATGACGCGAGCATCGCTGTCGCGGCCACGTCCCCAAGTTTGCTTCGCTCCGCTGGAAATTTCACTTCAGACTCTTGGTGAACTCGTGTTTCAAGTCACGAGCGACTGGTATGCCACCATCGCGTAGATCACATCTGAATCTCTGAAGAATCACACATACTTTCTTACAAAAGTACAACCGTGAAATAATATTGCACACAATCATGTTCTGTCGGTTAAGCTTCTATGAGTGAGTAAATGATGCTAGAGTCCATTTACCTAATCCTTTATTCTAGGTAGTCAGTGGTTGCTTGCAAGTGTGACGTCAGCATGCTTGACGTCTTTTACATAAATAAAAAAATTAATGAATGACCATATCTAAGGTTTATAAATTGGATTATAATAATTTGAAAATTAAGTCCTGGTGCCCTGTGGTGTTAAACATGAGCCAGAGAATTGTTTTGATAAGCCAAGATTTATTAAGATTAATAATCCTTAATGCTGGATCAAATAATTTTTTTAGCAGATTTGCAAGGCGGCTTCTGACTTCAGAGTGCACTAGGCAGATCTTCATGAGCTGAAATAATCGCTGATTCCTGCCCTTTATACCAATCGAGGCCTGTCACATCAGGGCCCCAAACTATCTTGACAGCTAGAACAGTTATATTTTTGACAAGTCTCACTCCAACTTTGCTGATTGATTGTCATTGTGTCGTCGTGATAGTGTTCGGGCAATTTCTTCGTTTTCTTTCGCGTCTTCCACGCTTGTTTCCGTGCAATGGACCATTGTTCCCGGAGTCACTCTGGTCTCGTCACTACCGAACTGTCTCGACTGCGATGACAGCCCACGACTGAGTTGAACTCCTATAGTTCTGACGCAACATTCAGCCCCAGTTTGTTTTGTTCGCCGGTTATTGATTGTCACTTTGTTCTCACGATTGACGTGTTAATGTCTTCGTTTGCAGTTCGGGATCCCCGGTTGGATTTATTCAAACGTTATTTTAGACAAATGTATCGCCTCTTTATGTGGATTCCGAATATTTTGTTATGCAAAATAGTAGAACGTTTTGGACATGTTTCATTAAAATTATTCGAGTCCAATCTCTCATACTGTTAGTATAATTAGTTGGATTTTTTTTGTTCCTAATTTAAAAAGGACTATTATTTCATTTTGGAAAAATATATTGGTTGAAATTTTAAAAGTGCGATGACGGTCGACGACCTTTTTCCATTTAATATTAAAACATGTCAGGCATGCTTATCTGCCAATTTGATTTCTTATAATGTATAGAACAAAGAATAAGAAACAAAGATGGGGACAAAGAAATGAGCTTTGACATTTAATTTTTTTGTTCACACACCGTAACACAACAGCACAACTGCTGTTATTTCATAAGAGTGTAACATAGTTTACGACTGCGTAACGCAATCAAAAAGTACCCTGTCAATACAAAAAAATATGAGATTTCTCCTTTCTAGCATGTTTTTAAATGGTAAATAAATAACTCTTAAAGATGGAGATCGTTAATATAAATGAATAATATGCGATTAATGGCATTTATTGAGTAATTTCTCGCATTTTCCCTTTGCGATATTAATGAAGTATAAAAATTTGGTAATGTTTTTTTTCTACTTCTACTTTGTATTTTGAAATGTTATTGTACGTTAATTTGTATTGATGCTAAACAAAATTGTTTTTGCGGCCGTACGATTCTCATGTCTGTGTCAAAGAGCGTCACAGGTGTGTCACATGATTGATTGGCGAAGTGTTTCCTATTCTAGTGTCAACATAAATTATTTTTTGCGCTTCACGGAAATGGCAAATTTAATAACAATGCATAGTTATATTATGTTATTATGCATTTAATTTAACTCTACACTTTTTAGTATTTTTGACTTTTTAGTAGTTTTAGTGCCTCTTTCACCAACTACAAGTAAAATGTTGATTAATTACTTTTAGAAATCATTTTGCGTTTTATTGAATTATGCACTCGGTTTACTGCATAATTCGATAGGCGTTTTTTTTATTATTTTCTATTTAATGTTAGGGACGTTTACCGTACAACTCAAAAATAAAGGCATTTCAGCTAAATTATTCCCGGTGACAGATGACTTTATGTGACGGTTTAGCCTACTTGACGTTGGTGAAAGAGGCGCTTAGTATTTTAAATAAATTCGACTGTTTCTTGATAAGTAGTGTAAGTACAAAAAAAAACACTTAGTCTCGTGGGGTGGAAGAATTTCTATTTGTTTTTCTTGTAATTTTTTTACAGTAACATTTGTTGTGTGGGCAATCATTATAATTTTGATTGGTCAACCAAAAGGGTCCCTTTGTTCATCATCTCTTGCTGTAAAAATACTGGTTTATTTTATAGTGGCCACCGGGTGAATATTTGTATTGTTCACGAGATAAATGAATATATTATGAATAGTTGATAATGTCAGTTGCAGAGTCGGCGCCAATGAGGTCTAATCAATACGTAGAGAAGGTGGCGAAAAATAACGAATGTTATACCTATTACCAGTCGTGTGTTTCCGTGCGCACTCAGATACAATTGTACCGTCAGCAAAAAAGTCTTATTAACTATAGTCATCTTTTTCTTAGTACGACCGAAACATAATAGATACCACATTATTACATTATTTCACATGATTCTGGTAGTGCATGGAGGGATTTTTACTAGCTGCAATCTTTAGATGAATGGTTACGATTTATTAGTAGTGATTTATAATAATAAAAATATTTTCAAACACTTAAAGGTCATTTAGCCACTTGATAAAAATTTATATTAAATATCTCTTTTTAACAAAAAAAAAAGACTTCAAACCGTCTCATGGTCTTTTCTCATGGATGCCATTGTCAGAACTGGACCGAATTGAAATGGGACCACACAGAAAGCACTAGTTTTCAGATAAAAAAGAATCATCAAAATCGTTTCACCCAGTCGAAAGTTCTGAGGTAACAAAATAAAAAAAAATACAGTCGAATTGAGAAAATAATATAGTTTTTACATCAGAATAAAATAAAAAAATTATACGTTGATCAAAGCGTTGGAAAAAGCTGGTAAATTATAAATTAGAATAAATGTTAACTAAAATATGTTGAATTGTTCGTTTGTTCACTTTAATGGTTCTTGAACGGGTGCATTTAGGAAAATAATTAGAATTAAATAAAGAAATGATTGTTCGGGCGGTACAGTCCCGTATGCAGTCGCTAGTAATCGACGGCCGGCCGGGGACGTATTGGGCCGTCGTCGTGGAGACGCCTCTAGCTCTGTTTTTAAAGCTTTTCTTCTCCCCACCCACCCACTACCCGACAACAATCGATGGACGGCATCACCACCTCACAGTATAATCACTGCAGTATCTACTCTAATCACTACCAACGCAACAAACTCTCACGCACACTGACCTGTAATATATATACCACTGGACAGACTGCTGTCAAATTATTTTTATGTCTATTTGAAAAACGCCATTTCGTTTTTGGCGCTGTAGGCTGTGGAACTAAAATTAGTCATGCAATAATTAAAATTGTCCATGGAACATTTCCTCATGTTTCAAGCTCAAGCGGACACAGATAAATTTAAACACTACCTAAGACATCAACATAGGACATAGAATGAAATAGACACTATAAACAGACACATTTTAAATTTGTGGCTAGCTTAAATTAAAAGGCAATTATCATGATTATATTGATGAAATTAGCTAATTACATCCTAATCTAGGCACAGACTGTCTTAGATTAGCAAGACATCACCTGACTTTGGTTTAGTTTAAAAATAACTATTTAATCGCTAAACGAACACCGTTTTACCGTCATTGTCAAATTTGGCATACCTAAGTATTTTTTCTATTTATTTATTCTGTCGGTTTACAAGGGCGGGCGATAAAGGCCACAGGGTACATTTTTAATCTGTAAATAAAATGTCAATCTTATTTGTATAATATTTTTTGTTTAGTTTTCAACTAAATTTCATTGTAATGTAATCTATGTCAAATCTCAAATCCGAATCATTCTATCGCAGTCACACACACTCTCTCTCTCTCAGTCGCTACTTGGTCACTACTACACAGCGTACACGCACTCAACCGAAATTTGTATTGTAATAGTATATTTGTGAATAAAGTGCAAGAAGATTCAAAAAGACCTTTCGTTTTCTTGAACCAGTGCTATAAATTGAACATTTTTAATAAATTAAACGAAGTATAAAATTTTTGCTTTTAAGAAAATTTTGATGTTACATACTGGCAGTATTTGAGGTGTACTGTGCCAGTGCAGCGTCCGATCAAGTGCATACGTGAGGACTTCTTTGATGTGTCTTTGTAGACCCGAATCTAACTGAAAAAGGGGTTAATTGTTTTGCTTTTATTTCGAGTGTCTGTTAAGGGCTAAAATGCTCGACGCGATTAAATGCCTTTGAAGGAGAGAGAAGTATTTTTATTCCAAAAAAAATCTATCCAAACCAGAATTTTTCGAGAGTTTATAAATGTGAAACATCTTAATTAAAATTCCATTAAAGATAAAATTATTGTTAATAAATTATTGTTCTCCAGGTATATTTTATGAATAGTGTTCTCATAAACATATCGCGAGTTTTTCAATATTTTACGAAACTTCTATGAGCTCGACAGCCGTCTAGTGCATTCGTTTCGATAAGGTGACGGACACAATGGTTAAGACAAGCGTGAAAAATAAAAACTGTCTGATACTCGACCTTAGATGTCCATCAACCCTAAATGAAGAATTTACAATCATTTGCTTACAGTTTAGACTTATAAATGATGGCAAAGTTTGTCAGGCCCTTGATGACTACTGTCACCTTTAAACACAATAAACTTCGCCTGTAGTATAATACTTATACAGTATAAATTATTTACTCATATTTAATGCATCTACTAGACTGATGTCTTATTTCGCAAATTAATTAACATGAAATTATAAGTTCGAATAACTCTAGATCTCTCTGTCTTTTATTTCGCCAACTAAACTTCTGAACCGATTGAGAATTGAATATCGTAGCTTAAACGAATGATAATTACGAATCCGCTCCGCTCTTCGCTCTGTGTCCGTACCCTAATCCCACCGCTTTTAAATCGCGAACTTTCGATGTTTTAATTAAGTTGACGTCGCAGTTACAACTGTGTTGATTTGTTCCCGAACGTTCCTCGTGAAAACATTCGAACCGCCCATTCAACTAGGAACGAACGCGTTTTCTTGTTGCAAGCAAAACTGGAAACTTTATCAAGTTTACTGACTTTGATATAGTGTTTTGATTGAGAAATTTCAAGGAAATTAACTATTTTTGTATTAAAGCCCGATATAAGTTGCACCATTGATATAAATTTAAATTGACATTGCTTAACATTGATTTAAAGTATAAAATTATTAATTCACAGCACGCAGCACTGTCTTGAGCCAGTAGTGCTTACTAAGTACCTCACTTGTTAAATCTACACTAATAAATAAAATTGAAATAAATTGAATGTTTGTAATGTCAAAGTAACTCCTTTATGTCTAAGCAAGTAAGTATCATAACTATAGTTATGATACTTATGAAGACAAGAGCAACATGGCACACTTTGTTTATCCGTCAGTAATTAGGAAATCTGTGTTTCGGCTATAATTATATTCTCATGAAAGACCACAGAAAAATAACAATAATGTATACTCTGGTGTGTTTCAATGCTTGAGTGAGGCATGCTAAGGCCGGGTACGCACTTTCAGAACCTATGGTGTTACAACGGTAACCACCTACTATCAAATGAACCGTCATTTGCCTACACCTTTACATTAATAATAATATAGCCAACTTACAATTTAATGCATTTAATTATAATAATATATAGGTACTATACTAATATTACAAAGAGGAAAGATTTGATTGTTTGTTTGTATAGAATAGGCTCCGAAACTACTGGCCCGATTTGAAAAATTCTTATACCATTAGAATTCGACATTATCCGTGATGAACATAGGCTACTTTTTACCGCGGGAAAATGCTTCATTCCTACGGGAAATTTAAAATAAATACTAGCGGCTTGGCCGGGGAGATTGCGTCATCTATCCAAAATACGGTAGGTGGCGTTTTATACTTTTCTACGCAGACGAAGTCGCGAGCACCAGCTAGTTTAATTATAATTTTCTTGAACTGTGCACTGAAATTCCAATGCATTTTTATTAACTTCACAGTGTAAGCTTAATAACAAGTTAAAGGAATGCCAAAAAGTAAATTTTGACGCGATGTCGCCTTCAAAATGGCAAAAGTTGGTCCGCAAAAGTTGCCTGTCGCGTCATCGCGTGCACTTACTACTACTGTGCATGTCAAACCTTAGTTACAGCATAATTACTTCCACCAATTCTCGCATAAACTGCTTATTGATCATGTTAAATTTCGTCTTTTTTCGTGGCAACCACCCCTCCCCTTTGTAATTATCGTCTGAATCAATGATAAATTGTACTACCACTGTCTAAAGACAGTATTTACCACATGAAGAAGGCTGACTCAATAGCACATGGGCTAACCTATTTTGATACGTGAATAAGAGATGCTAAAGCTCTTTTTGCTATTCCCACTTAACTTCACCCTTCAGATTCTTTTGTACCCTTTCATCAACCGACTTCCAAAAAGTAGTAGGTTCTCAATTCAACTGTATTTTTTTTTATGTTTGTTACCTCATAACTTTCGACTGGGTAAAACGATTTTGATGATCCTTTTTTTATTTGAAAGCCAGTGCTTCCCGTGTGGTCCCATTTCAATTTGGTCCAGTTCTGACAATGGCATCCTTGAGAAAACGGTTTGAAGTCGGTTTACTTATAATTGGACAATTAATGTCAACCTGTTTTTTATGCAGTTTATATTGTTTTATTTTATATTAAAAAATTAAAAATTAGCAAAAAATAATCAACCAGTTAATAGCTAAAGTAATTTCAAAAGGTTATATATTACTAATGGAAATACGTAAGTAATCCATAACATATCCAAGTAACATAATAACTCGATGTCAGCTTTAATAAAACTTTTGGATTTAACTCTATTTACTTCAAGCTGTAGTTATGAAATCACAATGACAGTTTAAAAAAAAATACAAAACAATTAGTAAAGCGACAGTGTAACTAGATTTTGCTAGACTAATGTCACAATGTCACAAAGTAGTAATGACTTTTACAAAGTTGAACAGTTCGTATAGCGCCCCCTCCTCCTTCAACCCTGTCTTCAGTCGGCCATGAATTAACATTGGCACAGAGTCAAATAACTGTAACTTAACTATAATATGACGTAACGTATTTAACAAGAACGTGCTCTGTTGAAACAATTCTTTAGAATTATTTAAATTTTAAGTACTATACTTGTGTATCAAACAAACTACTATGCGTGTCAAATGAGAATAGGACTGGAAATTCGCATTTGACACCGCATTTCTCACGAACTTCATTACTGATGTGTACGGACTGCAAAAAAAAAAACAATCCAAGAATTAATTATTATTTTTATTAGTTTTTATTATTTTTGTAATACTTATCTCGTGGAGACGCGTTAGCAAACTTAAGGCTACATAGAACCAAAGCCGAAAAGATCGTATAAATACGATTTAAATCGTAATGTAATTTACACTTATAGTTTAATTACTTAATAGCTATTATATACTAGCTGATGCCCGCGACTTCGGCGCGTTGAATGATGAAAGGTACCCTATGTCCTTTCTGGTGTCTCAGACAACGTGTATGTAAAATTTAATGGTGATCGGTTCAGTAGTTTTTGCATGAAAGCGTAATAAACAAACAAACTCACATTCACATTTATAATATTAGTAAGGATATATATATTTATACATATATAAATTTATTAGATAAAATATAAATAAAAAATATTTCTATTTTTGTTATTCGGATTTTTTTGACGACATTACTATGATGACTCGGATCATGTGAAGTTTGCAGCAAGCGCGATCCTATTCTCATTTGAAACGCATAGTACAAGGTTATTATGAACCTTGTGTCAGAAAGTTAGAAGACACTTAGCCTAAAAGTTAAGCATAGGTATTGGCGTAGGTATCTTAGCTTCCCCCAATGACCTATCTAAGCAGAGAGGATGTCATCAACTTCTTGTAATCTTAATCTTAATAATTTCTTAATAAAAACCTACACATTAAAGCATTAAGAATCTATAACTTTATATAGTTTAGGTACCGTTGTGTTCTAAATAAGATTTTTAAATATTTGAACTTTAAACCAATTACCTACCGTATTAGTAACTTGTCCATCGTTTTCGTAGAGAATAATAATTTTATCTCAGCTTTCATACGACTGAGAAAGTTTATTGAGAATTAATTTCCTAACAGACAGACTGGTTGTTCGTAATTGGCATCTAATAGGGAGTTGGCGTAAAGGCGTGTCAATTTAAGCAAGCTTGAAAGTGTGAAATGCGACATTTTTCAGTGAGAAGAATTAAAACGTTTTTTTCAGCGATTCTTCCTTTTAACCCTCTCGTTGAGGTGACAGGTGGACGTAA
The DNA here is from genome assembly GCA_918317495.1 of Synanthedon vespiformis. Classification (NCBI taxonomy): domain Eukaryota; kingdom Metazoa; phylum Arthropoda; class Insecta; order Lepidoptera; family Sesiidae; genus Synanthedon; species Synanthedon vespiformis. Next base: position 475,290 of record OU906948.1, read on the forward strand.
ACTACTTAGCAAGTCGTCGCGCGAAACCTTTTTAGTGTCCGATTGTTGGCGTGGAACGTGCGAAACGACTCATAGCTTTCGAAATGACCGTGCCCCCATTTTAATTAATGGAAATGTCTGCGGTCTTTCAAGTACTATTCAGTTCGGTTTTAAATTTAGATTTCTTGTAACGTTCTCGCTTCAATAGGCGCTCGCCCTCTAAGGAATACGAAATACAGTGCGTTAGGTATTCTGGAACAACATCTTGTCCAGAACATATTATATACGTTCAGAACTGGTAACCTGCTTGCAGAAGCAAGCTGTTCTAGTGTTGTCTGTGTTTACAGGCCACGTGATTCGAATCTACCAGGTGCAACAATGTAAGGGTCAGTAAATACGCACGAAAGATCGAATTTGATCAGTTAATAGAGAAATCATTTTGTTTGAATATTGAAAATGGGTAGGCTAGAACAATCTATAGAAGAGTTTACTATTGAAACTTAAATAGCTGGGAATAAAATTTTTTGTTGACTATTGTAGTAAAATGTACTGTTGTAAAAAGTGAACTCATTTAACTGGAAAAATGTACTAAAAAAAACCTTTAAAACAGAAAAGTAGAGACAAAAACAGGCGTTAATTTGTACTCTAAAATCAAATCGTAAATGCAAGAGACTTTAAATATTAAACAAAATTATACTGAATCCAATTTGTTGGAACACATGTGTGCGGCCACACCGCACGTACAAATCCTAATTAATAGTTATGCAAGAACATCGCGTTGACCCTTCCGCGAGTTGCCTCCAAAAAAAAAAATTACTAACTCCCAAAGACATAACGGGAAATTGGATCACAGAACAAACTCCGACCTCTCGCAGTGTCTCATAAATATTTTAAAAAAGTCGACCCCGCAAAACTACCCATATCGGTGATCTCTTAACCCTACACTGCGGTTGGTATTTTAACCCCCGGACATATTAGATGGGCAGGTACGACCAATATTCGTTGAATCCTATCACAGTATTGCAAAAGAAATCAAATTAGGTATACAATAAGCGCGGGCCTGGTGCGATTTACATAACCATTCGAGCTATTTGGACGCTTGATACGAGATTGCGGTGGGGTAACAATATTGCCTCTGCTTACATCCTCTGTCTTGAGTTCGGTGTGGCTGACGTGCTCTGTCCGATTCGTTACTGCTTTTTTTTTCAATAATATATCGTTTCGAATTTACAATTTACATACGTTACCGAACCCTTTGTTTTTTTTGTTACTTAGCTTTTTTATTATTTGCTTTTATATATTGCAGTAGTTCTTTTACTTTGCAGTATTTTATAGTACATACTACATCTCCATAGGAGCAAACTTTGATTATATTAGTAAAAGTATATATATCAAAGAGAGAAAACTATAATTTAATTTAATATCTGTTTGAAATTTCTACATTTTACATAGAGTGCTACCCTTTTTAATAACACGCTGTATAAAATAGCACAAAATTTGTTCCTTTACATGTGTAATCATAAAATTTATTCTCAGAAATTTAGTGTCGTGGAATATAAAAAGGGGATGGAATCCACGCAAATCCACCGGGTGGACGTTAAATAAAACATAAGTACGCGCCGATAGACCTAACTGGCCCCAATAAAGACTCTTCACTACATAAAATAAAATTCGATCGCGTAAGACCCGGGTGCGACCGGGTGTGTTATAAAATTCCAAGCGGCTGATGCAGGGTTAAGGTGAGGGTTGTCGCTGTCTGCTATCATATAAAATAATAAAATATTTCTCTTCTTTTTTTTTTTAAATTTATTTATTAATTTTATAATATTTTTTATTAAAATAAATTTTAATAAATTTTTAAAAATGTCTTTAAAGCAATATAAAATATGTGAATTTACAAAAATTCTTCACTATTTTGTTAAACCTATTATTAAATAGTAAATGGGCGTATTAGCAACCCTAAAACCGCGCACGGGTCGTCGGACAGTATCTCTCAATGCCGCATTCCATTCGATATTAAATCCACTTCATTCTATAAAGAATTCCAATGGACTCCCTCATTCTTAGTGGGGACATGTCGCAGTCCCCATAAACGGGTGATACACTACAAAACAGAGTTCCAATGAACACTCGGATTTCAGCTGGAAGGAATTATCCAACTATTTTTTTTTTTCAAATATCTCCATTTTGACTTTTGTATGTGTAATATTTGTTTTCTTTTTGTTTACAGGTAAATTGCTGTTATTATACATTTCATTCTATATAGAAGATTCTAGGAAAGTGGTAAGAAAATAGATTTAACTAAAAAAAAGAGATCATACGTATACTTCTCATAAAATGGTTTGCCCTGCGTTTTGACTCAAATTTTACCGGTAACAAAATAACAATGAAAACCCTATTACGACTATTACAATATACAGTCAGATGATCCCATTAAAATTGGTGATTCCCCGCCCGCCTCTGCCCCGCCGGGATTGCCAATCATATAGGGATCCCGATATGTGATCCGGGAGCTTTAGGGCCCAACGTAATAAGTGCATTTCGGGAATATTCAAAGGCGTTATTACCACTCGCTTGTGTTTAATTGTATATCCATTAATATTAGGAATTTCATGAAAAATATCATAAAATCATATTTATTTTTGCTCCTATGACTTTATAATCCACATTTATAGTCGCCTTAAAAATACAAAATTATAATCTTAGTCATAAATTGCCAGCATAAATAAGTATTATTAAAAATTTCAAATTTTCATTTGAAAATATTTGACGCTTTTATTACAGAATAACGATTTTTAGAATTGCAATGCCAAAGTAGTTCCAATGCCTTCTCTAGTTAAAATTCTCTTGATGGACTGTCCACCTGCTAACTTACATACGTCCCCCTAACCCCCCAAGTGGGCGAACAGGTGTCCAAGATGGGGGTTGGGGGACAGATAATTGGGTATTAGCAGAAACCTGTCACACGAGTTACGTGGTTAGAAATTCAATTTCATTCAATTAATTTTTTATTGACATTTTTTGCCCCGACCATATACGTCTGTACAGCTGTTGACTAGGTATACTGCTTTTAATTTGTAGTACTCTTACTACACTATTGACCATTATTACAAAAATAGTCAATAGAGGAGCCATAAGCCTCTTGTCCATAATGCACTAAATTACTACTTTTATTTCTTTTTTTAACAGATTTAGTATCAAGTATCTACTGACCATAAATGCACAAAATCCTTACAAATTAGGCGGGCGAAAGTACCGCTATTTTCACAAAAACCGTTTCGGCCTATATCTCCGTAACAGTGCACTTGAGGCCAAAAATGGTAATAAGCTTTATTGTAGATAAATAAATTTCCTATCATTTTTGTCCCATATTTTTTTTTTTTCTATCACTTACAGTTTACGTTTATTTTTATTCTGTGCGTGTGTCACTGAACTCCTCCTAAACGGCTGGACCAATTTTAATTTTGTCTTCACTTATGGATAGAGGGATAATCCGGAATGGTCTGTATGTAAAAAAAATTATCGCGGACAAAATTGCGGGCACCCACTAGTATATATCATTATGTAAAGATAACCGATGAAGAACTAACAAAAGAAAGAAGCCGCGAGGCACAACTTGTATTTTTGTATGAAGAGATAATTAAAAAATTGAATTCTTTCAAATTTCGTCGTAGCGTAGTGTAGACGTCTACGAAGCGTAGTATTCATAGTACTCGTAGCACTCGAAGCGTAGCCGTAACCGGACGTTAGCGTAAATTCGGAACTAAAATCCGCCAAAAGTAATTTACAAACTTTATGTTGTGAACAAGACCAAATCACATAAAATATAGAATTATATTCTCTAAGAATGATATTATTTTATTCCTCTGAGCTCTGAATACAAAAATTGGAACATTTTTAATTTGGTTAATTTAATATATATGTATTATTTAAATTAAGAATATCTCATTTAATAATATAATAATAATAATAATTGCTTGTGTTATAGGTGATTTACCTAATCAATGGAAGAATTATTTTATTTTGATCTCCAATACGAAAAGAATGAGCAGCATCATTGAAAACTTGAAATATTAAAGACGAATCATACTTTTAGTCAAAACAATATTGGGACACATAAGTGCGAATTATGTATTCAATCCTATTTCATTATAGTTCAAAAAAAGAATATCAGAAAGCAAATTCCAACGACTCTATATAATTGGAAACGGTCAATAGAAGGATACACACACATTGGTAAAACGGTATTGAACACACATGTGTTTCAGTAGAAATAGGGAACAGAATGGGTCGCACACATCGGCGACACTCGTCCCAACGGAAGCCACATTAAAACTTTTGAGTGATTTCGCTCAGTCAAACGCTGCAAGACGGGTGAGGTCCGGCTCGGCACGACTAGGGTGCCTACACTGCCTCAATAACTGTAGACTTTCTTTTATGAAGTCAAATTTCTAAAATGTGTCTATTATTAATAAAAGACTATTAACTTGCTTTTTAATTATAAGTAACTAATTTATAAATCGACAAAGAGAATCGCTGTCAGAAAAATTAATAGAAAAGTGTCTTGTTTATGAATAAATAGCGACAGAGTAAATTATTGAATGATGAAAATAATTTGATATTTTAGTGTTGCCTAAAAATATTTTTAAAAACTATACCCATCTCAAATTATGAGATTTTTATTAAAATATGCGATCTAAGTGCATGATATCTCTGTAAATTTTTAACAAAAATAAATGCTTCCAGTGTGGTCCCATTTCAATTTGGTCCAATTTGAAGTCGGTTTATTTTTTGTTAAAAAGAGTTATTGCAAGTCGGTTGAAAAGGAGCTAAGCCATTTTAAATAATGCTTGAAAATTTTTGTAAAATAAAAAAGATATATTGTCTACAATAAGTGCAACAATGAATGCTAGGTAAATGTGGAAAATTCCATTAGTGACGCGGTGTTTAACTGTATAGTGATGAGTAAATATTGGTCACCACACGCGTCCATGAACCCGACGCGTCGTGTGGCGCAGAGTGGAGACAGAATCCTCTAAACGATAAATTTGTGAATAGCCATACAAATACAAATATACATTTTCTGTTCTTCTATCTTTTACTTTTCTATAGACAACTCATGAGTCATATTAAACAGACAAGTTAAATTATACTTCATTAATGCTGTATTCACCTGTTTAAATTAAAAAAAAAAATTAACGTTATATTTTTGGTGGTATAAGTTTACCATATTATTTACAGATAAAATTTAACATTAATGATTTATTGTTAAGTAAAAAATACAATTAAACTTAGTGTTAAATACACACATGTCACTCAAAACGTGACACTGTGTAAAAAATGGCATAAAATTCGATGCCTTCTTTGGCTAGTATTCACTCTCATACTCATAGTTACTTTTGTAAACTATTTTTGTGCATAATAAACACGATTTCCGTGTTGTTTCGGTGGATTTGCGTGTTTATTATAAGGTTTCATAAAAAATAGTCATGTCAGCATGATCAAATAAAACTATTTTTCACTAGAATATACTGAAGACCAGATTGTGTGAGAGAAAATAGTCCACTAGTTGACGCTTCACGTGATAATCGGGAAATTCAAGTGCGCAGCCTACTCTCATAGAAATTTTAAAATGAGCCTAGTGTTTCCAACATCGAGCTGATTTGTTGACATATATTTTATATTGTTACTAGCTGGTGTCCGCGACTTCGTACGCGATGATAAATTAAAAATATAAAAGCAATTTTATAAACGCTTGACAACTTGTTGCTACAACACACTGTGGCCAGGCGTTAGTTACAGTTTTATATTTTAGATAATCCCACGGGAACAGCACTTTTTTCTTGGATGAAATGTACCCTATGTCCTCTCCGGTGTCCCAGACAACGTCTGTGCAAAATTTCACGGTGATCGGTTCAGCAGTTTTTGCGTGAAAGCCTAACAAACAAACAAACTCACATTCACATTTATAATAATTAATTAAGGGTTATCTCTCTCTGCACTGATTAGTAAGAACAAGTTAAATTAAAACCTTTAAGCGTTCACAATTATACTCTGTTTAAGTATAAATAAATAAAGGGACGTTGAAACCCGCATTATCAATTCGACATCGGTAAGCACGTCCACACGTCCTTACGGGCGAAGTAGGGGGTGCTGTGTTGGGGTGGGGAGAGGGATGGAGGCGGGTTGTATGGGTGACGTCTCCATCGTCCGGCGCGTCAGCAGCAGATCAATGCTGGACATCCCCCACCTGCACTTTTAATTCGCGCCAGGGGACACGGAATGCCCGCCTTTGTATTGCGCCTCTACCTCACTCTCTAGGTTAGGGAACTAATATTGTGACATCTTTTAAGGAGTTTATTATTCTAATAAAAGCTTATAGATACGTAAGACGTGAGAAATAACAATAAAAAAAACTTAATAGCATTCATTGAACATATACATACAAGAAAAATATACTTCGACAGCTTGGATCTAAATTCTCGGAAATATTTTGCCTGTTTCATAATCCATTAAAAAGTTGTGATTCCATTTTTTTTTCATAGTTGTGGTTTCATTTTCAAAAAACTATTAATATGAGACAAAGAGTGGTCTGTTTGTCTATTTTTATATTTTGAATGGGACATTTAATGTCTCAGATTTAGTAATTTAATGGACATAATCAATTTTTTTTTGATAGTCAGGACAAACGACTTGTATGAGTACCTATAGATAATTTGTTATAAATTTATTTATTACTAGCTGGTGCCCGCGACTTCGTCCGCGTTGAACGATGAAAGGTACCCTATGTACTTTCTGGTATCCAAGACAACGTGTATGCAAAATTTCTCGGTGATCGGTTCAGTAGTTTTTGCGTGAAATTAATATTTTTGTGTTACAAACATTAAAATCTCACTAAGCATAAACTCTCATTTATTTTTCTTTTCATTTTTTTTTTTTGGTTTTTTCTCTCACTTATTTTAATAAAATTTATTCTCGATGTTTATATTTTGAATATATATTATCTACGATATCCTTTGCATGTAAAGATGTAAAGTGAAAGAGAGCGTATACTTAATCATTAGTTAAAGTTCAAGTTATGTCTGTACTAATTTTCATCAGAACAGACATTGAAACAGACAGCTGGACAGAAACATAATAATATTTAAAATGATAGTATAAAGTGTAGACTCTGATATTATTTGAACCTACGTCTAAAATTTCTATGTCTCGTGGGCCGGCCGGTGAAGGGGTTGAGTGCACTAAAAGGTAAAAATTTCGCCAACTGTCAAAGCAAATTTATCCAATAAATAAATAAAATAATAAAACAAATGGAAAGGCTTCGGCGACCGTTAACTTTAAATAGATTGTTGACACAAGTGACATTTTGAGTAGCAATTGATTTCCCCGTAGTGCTGTGAATAAAAGGAGGCATAAATCCGATTTAACTAGTTGGAAACAATTTGACGTGGGCCTGGACAACTTCACAACCTGGAGCCGACTACAGAAAACGGAAACGAGCTTGGACACGTCTCCAAATTATATTTGGAGCTTTTTGAATTTCAACCTGCTTTCAACTGACAATTGGCATTTGAACATTGTGGTTTTTTTAAAGGCAATTCTAAACAGATAGCGGCGTTTTTCGCTACTTTTTGCGGAACTCAACCCTTTTGACATTATCGCAATGACGTCATGCCATGTCCTCTCTTGCAGACTTTGAATAAAAGTCAAGCATTGTTTTTTTTTCTTGTGAAATTCAGTTCGATATCACCTTTTTATTTACGTTTTCGTCAAGTATTTTCATTAGTGGAGATATTTTTATGAATTTAGCACCTATTGAAAAATACATTTTTTTTAAGTTTCAGTTTCAAAAATGATTTTATGATTAATAAAGGTTTGTCATTGCTCAAGTGAGGAAAAGTGGTGATCAAGTTATATTTTTAATATTTTGGGATTGTTTTGTTATTACGATTGAAATTCACGTATACAACTTTATTATATTTTCATTTGCATTCAATGCGTGTTTTTATTTTCTTTAGAATCATGCTTGCTTATTTTCCACACAGAAGACGATATTTTTATAATAATATACTTACATCATTATTATCCGCTAATCTTATACGTATAAATGTTACCTACCAAGGATTAATGAAGAAGTGGGTTTTATCTCATTAACCATGTTATTGTAAGTATGTCAAAGAAAAGTCCCGGAAAAGTTAAAAGAGAAGTTTGTACAGGGCTGTCACAAAAAATGCGAGTAACCAAAACGAATCGTGATTCCCATCGTTTTTAGAGCAGAGTCGTTTTTGCGCTGCCATTGGTATTCAATTCATTCACCGTCAATATAATTTACGTTCGCTGCATCAATATTATATTGACTCCATAACTCACGTAATGTCACATAATTCATTCGGTCGTGAACTGAACGAATGGAAGTCTGAACGAAATTCCATCCGCGTAACCACACAGATGAACGTGTAATGAGTGGGCTTTTTGTGTTACTCCCACACGTATGTATGTACATATAGTATATAGTATATGCATATATTGCAACACGCGTGTATACTTCAGTTTTTAAATAAGACGAAGTTTATCGTGTGTAAATATTAATACAGAAAATTTGTCGTAAATTGTAAATTTAAAATAAATATTATGGTTCAAAAATCGCCCAGTAGATATGATGAAAGGATAAAGATGATGAATGTCTCGCATACAAAACCGAGTCTCAGATTCAGTGTATAAATAAGAAATTATATAATATACTTACCATAATTTTTTTTTCTCTAATAATTGAATAATAAAATGGCATTTTTTTGTTCTTTTTAAATTTAATTGGAAATTTTCAATAACGCTATCCGTTTTAATTCATTGTAGCTGTAGCTACAATGCTGTTGTTTCAATTTGATTATTTCTATAAATTCTAATGGCGATCTAAATTCATGTATTTTAATGATTTTTTAATAGAAATAATTGATTTTTCTACATATATTTTTCACTGTACATTCAAGGTTTAGATTCTGCTCCGCTCTATAACCTATAACCATTAATAACTTTATCATTAAAGTTTTGTGGTTTTTACCTTGAACGTACGAATGTGTGTAGATTTTTTTATGGAAATATTATCAAGCAGGCTGATAGCCAACTTGATGGTAGGTGGCTACCGTTACGTATTAATACAAGCATTTACATTGGGTACTGCAAGTGTTCGGTAGTCGTCAGTAGAATAAAAGATTAGAATGGGATAGGAATGGGCTCTGGCATTATTTACTTACTCACTGAAATAATGCAGTACCTGTTCTACCTTCTCATACTTACTGTTATTTTGAGGCAGCCCAATTTGTGACCGTAAGACGCATCATCAATAATACCTCTATTCTTTGATAAAGGATACAATAGAATCTGGGTTGCTTCATTAAAAGTGGCATAGTAGAATATCACCACACTCACAGCTTGGGGTGATATTTCAAATTAGCTGCACAAAGTTGTCCTTTAGGTGAACACGTGTTACGATTTAGACCATTATTACTAAATATTAAGGTTCAAATAAATCATGCAACATTTACATTATGTATTCATTTTTTTATCAGAAATTAACGAGAGAAAGTGATTGCATGTATAAAAAAATCCAGTAGACACTTTTTCGCAGTGATTTTGTTTGAGTCCCTGAATCTAGTGTGTCCCTTATCAAAGCCTCTATTCACATGAATATACATATCGATACATATCGACGTCACCAAGTAGGCACAATTCATTATGAGTATTAATTAATTTATAAGAAATATTATCGCAAACGACTGCATGGGGACGCTAACGCGCGCGAAACATTTGACGATCGGAGGGCACCAACTTCGCTTCGGACCGAACGTTTCCTCCTGACTTCCATCTTAAATTATGTCCGGGACGTGATAACGAACTGAACAGGGGGACGCCGGGCGTTCGAGAGGAGGTTTCTGGGGGGGCATCGCGGTGGAGGCAATATTTACTCTAGCGACACATTCGTACGTATTGTTTTATAGATCTTATTGTGACTTCTGATGAAATGTCTCTTAGGAGAGAGCGCGGGTCTCAGACAAATTCCGCTGGGTTCACGGCGAAGCAAAACAGGAAATACATTCGCCTGTCCGTTGCAACCTCGCGTAGGAGGCTCGTTCGAAGTTGCGAATAAATGTCATCGATTGATCTTGACGAATAATAATTTGAAATATGCAAATTGATTTTTTTATGCGAGGCGGTTTTAGATTCGCTTGAGAATAATGGCCAACATAACTACATTAGTGGCAATTTAAAACATAAGTAACGCTATCAGTAACGGCTAAAATGACGATAAAAAAGTGGTCATGTATCCAATACTAAACAGCACATGTGCTAAGTTTTGATTATTGCTATTCTCTATTATATAAATAGAATTCATTGTATCATCTTAACTGTGTATTATCTATTGTTTTTTGTGTGTAAATAAATAAATATTGTTAATATTAAAATAAATTACAATAATTGAAACTTTCAAATATTCTTTTGAGACGTAGGAACATAACTAATGTTTGTTAACTAGGTAAATTAAATATATAAAATAAAGGTATAAATAAGGTTTACCCAGTACGGGTTACCTCATCTTTTACTGACTGTACCCGTAACGCAATGTTCATTCATCATCAATCAATCAATCAATACTAATAATAAATATGTAAGTGTAGATATTGTATGTATGTATGTTCCTCCATAACTCTTAAACGAATTACAATACACAAGATAAGCTACTTTTTCTTTTTCAACCCGGACGAAGTCACGGGCGCCAGCTAGTTTTTTATAAATAAACTACCTACACCAGGGTTCAAAATTAAAACTAGCATATCTTTTAAGTTGGGCCAAATTACACATCGTTACGAAGTTTTATCAAAATCTGTTCAGCGGTTTCTGAGTTCATTGGCGTCAAACTTATGACACGAAATCTTTAATAGAGATTTAAAAACCATAAAAATAATCCTCCTTATTTTTACTGATAGAAACTAAATGCAACATTATGTAGGCAACGTAACGGCACCTGCAAAACTTTCCTCTCAGAATATTTTTCTATGACTAGCACATCTCGCCACTCCTTAAAACGTTCCGACCATTATCATATCGAAGTATCCGATTTATTACTCATTCGAATGCACTGGCGGAGTTCAATTATTATAAATATGGCGGCTATGTGGGTCAGACTACCCCCGCTCCCTACGGTGGGTGAATGGGGGGTGGGCACCCGTCAATCGATTGTCAAGGAGTGCACTGAGGGTGGCGAAGAAGTTTCAAAAACTACGTGCATATACCGAGCACAGCAAGTACAGTGTGCCACATTTTTTTACTCATTTGTAAAGTTTATCTGTTTATTGTTAACAAATTAAATACAATATAATAGAAAACAAATATATATTTTAATTGAACCTAAATGTATGGATGGTTAAGCTAAATATTATTATTATTTTATTACTAGCTAATATTAATATTATAACTGAAATAAATGATTATTATAATAAACAAGGTGGCGCCCGCGACAAAGCATTGAAGAAGAAAAAAGGGGCCTATCCTGTGTCCCGTACGTCTAAATGTTTATCTACCAAGTTTCATGAAAATCAATTAATTCGTTTAAGAGTTATGGAGAAACATACATACATACAATACCTACACTTACAGATTTATTATTTGTATTAATTGATTGATTGATGATGATATGATTACACGAAATTTATTCAATGAAGAACTCTTTGTTAACACCAAAAACGTAGCCGTAATATAAAAACAGGTCAAATTCCTTTTATAATTGATAATACTAACCTTCAACCCCAGGCTTCGCACGGATGAATTTTTTTTCTGCTAATAATAGAAGTAGTAGTTGACACACTTTCCAGGTTTATCACTCTGTGTATTTGAGGAAGTACACGGCTCCAAATGAATGAGCCAGAAAAAAACAACAAACTCGATGAATTTGAATATATATTGAAGTTGAACTCTATTTGCGTTTACATGGGTACCTACTACCACTGATGTAAATAATTTTGCAACCACTGTGCACAGTTCTAGGAAACGCAAAGTTATTAACGGATCATTATTTATTGAGCAAGGCCGCCTATTTACATTGTGTATTTAATGTTTGATGACAATAACGCGTGTTTTATTGGTGTCTGTTGTGCGTGGGAGCACGCTTCTGTTTACGACATTACCACCACAATACCCAATACGAGGACTATGCAATTAAATGGATGTGGCATTCTACTTTTGATATGTCAATAATTTTTTCGCTTATGGTTATGGACAAATTAGATATATTGGCTATCTAACATCTAAAAACTATCATAATAGAGAACTTCAGTGACTCCAAAAAAAAAACTTTCCCTCTATATTATTTATAATAATGATAATGCCATACATAGAATTTTTTTAAGAATCGTGGTGATAAATAATTCTCCTCTCTTTCTAAAAGGTAAAAGTCATCATGTCATGTCAAATGCGTGTTTATTTTAGTTACCTTTTAGTGATAGTTTCTTAATTTAGTATTTATTGTTAATTACTAATTTTAAAAGAATTCCTTATAAAAAATTAACTATTATATTAGTTTTGAATTAGGTATTACCTACTTAATTTTTATTCATAATTATAATTTTTATTTGTTTGAATTAAGTTCTATTTCCTTTTTGTGCAAACTTTATGTTTCTTATTCTATAATAATGTATTATATTACATTTATGTTGAATTCACACATTTATTTCGTGCACACTCACTCTGACAGCGATGTGGTGCCGCATCGCATTTAATTCGTAGTTCGCGGGAAGATAATCCGAGGCATCTTGAGCGACACGCATCACGAACTATTCTCGAAGTGTTCTAGCAACTATAAATATAGTTTATGGCTCTATCAATCCCATAGACAACAGCTGGTCCACTCGTTAAGGGGACGATGATTGATCTCTGGATGTCGCGGGACTTGTCGTCCAGATGAATCGCTCCGAAATATTTCTGGACGAGGATTACGTAAATTTATTTCGTCGCTACCGGTCCACAGTTGAAGTTTTATTAGGTATCTATCTATTAATATTGAAATAATTGATGCCTCTATTTTGATTGCAAATGTATATTTTCCAAATCACAGAAATTATCGGAACCGTTTCAAATTAGGAAACTCTTGTCATATAACCAAATAAGTGTGAACGAGATTCTAAATCGGGCTGTCATCGAGGACACCGTTTTTAATTTTAATCCCTTTGAAGAATACATTCGGAACCGATTCATCTAACATGATAAATAGGTCCTTGAATTTCTTGATCCAATAATGATGATTTATGTCCTAAATTTATTATCTAAGTCAACGCTTAAAGCTAATTTTGTATCGGATGGCGGTCGTTGACTTTGTAACCGAAAACTGGGTCTGAAGACTTCAAAAAAACATGTAGAGTCGTGGACATAAAACGACCACGCTATGAAATATAGCGAACAGGAGTTGCAGACGAAAAAAAAAGATGGCGCGGCGGTGACGTCTCAACGTGATTTATACAGTAAACACATAAATCTGACTTTCTATCTGTCAGATGTTACAGCGCAGACGGGCGACTTTAAATCGTACCAAAATAATATAAATACAAAAGTAGGTATACCATTTATAGCAACAAGAATATGTCTTTTGAAAAATAGTACAAGTTAAGAAGGCTTAAGGCCTCTTTCACCATCTGTCATGTAGGCTAGGTAACCGGGGATAATGGAGCTGATATACCTTTGTATGTACGGTAAAATACACAAACATTAAAAAGAAAAGAATAATAAAAAAAATCGCCTATCTAATAGGATGCACTAAACCGAGTGCATAATTCAATGAAACATAAAATTATTTCTAAAAGTAACTAATCAACACTTTACATGTAGTTGGTGAAAGAGGTCCTTAACGGTGCAAATTCTTACTTTTCAATAAAAGTATGTATACTTGTGTGAACATACAGTAATCACCCATTCACCATGGAACAATAGCACATGTACTGTTATGTTATGAAAATGTGAAACACATTATTATATAAAGTAAAGGACATAGTGTGGACAAGGGGTCCTGGCCTCCTTTACTCACATATACAAAGTGCAATAATAAAGTACGTTCTCTTGTTTAGACCGTTCTCCAATTAGACTAGTGAACGCACTTAAGTAAGTTACAATATGAGTTGTATGAAATGAAATCACTTTTTCTTAAATATTAAGAGGCTTCCAATAAATCTTGCAAGGAACTCGCGATGCTCTCGAAAGAGTCCTCGTTCCGCAAACGTATACATACGGAATCGATACTCACACCACTGCGAGACAACCACCGCAGCCATTACCATATTTTTGAGGCGCACAGTGCTCCGGCACTCGTAAACATCAGACAAAATGAGCACTAATTTCCCGCGTTGCCTTGCCGCTCACAAAGAGGGCTCGCCGTTTTACATAAATTTGTCATATTTGCACGCACCCCCTTTGGCGTGAGGCCCGAGTGGGCGCGAGTCGATTAGCGGGAACTAGCATAACATCACGCTTAACGTATGTGCGAGAAAGTGTTTCAGGCAAGACTACAGTCTTATTTTTTTTTATTATAATAATAGCCCAATTGATCTAAATATTTTTAAAGTTCTAGGAAATAGGCATCTTCTGGGTGAGGTCGCTCCATCATATCTTCAATACACAGCTGGATGTTGGTCATCTCTAATAAAAAAAGCGTTCTATTTTTTTTTCAATTGTAAGCGTTTACATAAGTTATGATGCGTTTACACAAGTATACACTTGACCTGTAATTGTTAAGCCTGATCAAGATTTAAAAATGCTCAGAATGTTATGGAATGAGCCATCCTATAATTTCACCGCGACACTCAATTTTCAATCAGAAAATATTAGGAAAACTAAGTTGGAGTTAAATAGTCCGAAGACTTAAGGAAATTTCAGCAATTTGGAAGAGTTGTGTTTGCTGAAAGACTCACTTATGTAAAAGAAAAACAAAGCCACAAATTAACATTATTTCAAACTTATCAAAATTGTAAAAAAGTTATGGATTTTTTTAAATATTTGCAGTAAATATTAGATAAATTATCTCTTTATAAACAGTTTCATATAGTTCTTAATTTGACCGCTCCTATATCTGCTCTCACTCTGACCCCGCCCCAATTGTTGCAAGTTGCCAAATTTTAAGCAAGCAGAAATGGGGTTATTGCTTGACGGTTTTGATTGATAGTTTTTATTGAGTCACTCAATGTTATAATTACAATGTATTACATAATAAGAAAAAATGAGTTAAGTATATTTATAGCTGCGAATTAAAAAACGGTAAAATATTTCGTCATCTTACTAATTAAACTTTGCTTGTTCACAAATGTCCTAATGGTACTATTAATGAATAGTAATAGATTCTATCAGAATCTATTTTGTATTGTTTAATTAAATTAATAATACAAGAATTTAAATGTTATAACACGCATTTGTCGAAGCACGGAGGTACCGAGTACCGAGGTACCTTAGAAACGCGTCTCGATTCTAAATCATTCATGTTCGAGTTTCACGTCCGCTGTGTGAGAAGTGGCGGTCATAGATTATGCACTAAAACAGATGTGACTAACTAATGCAATTTCATTACTCATATATAACTACATATATTCAATGTTTCTTATGTAAGAGTTAACTACCAGGAAAGTTAATCCCGATGGTTTTTGCAAACGACATTAGTGTAGGTATTAGTAAATTAAATTTAGCTTTAGGACATTCATTGTTTAAAAAGTTTTAAAACAATGAGTGCCTATTAGTACTAAATGGTTTTTCTTAAAACATTCTTAACTCTTAAATGAATTTACTGATTTTCATGAAACTTCGTAGGTTAACTTTTTTAAAAATTCAAGAAAAAAGTAAGTACTTTTTCTTTTTTAACGCGGTCGAAGTCGCGGGCGCCAACTAGTTATTACATATATGAGTTTAAAAAAAAACTGCGACAAAGCTTCGATCGCTCTTTGAACTTGCTCAACTAAAAACCCATATTAATAGAGTAATATAATTTGTTCTATCTGCAAATAGTTTTATTCTATGCGACGTAGAGTGCAACATTCGCAGCCGCCATAAGTCAGTCCGCTCCTGGACTGGGATTTACTGTTTTTTACTTAACTCTGACTTATGGCTTCAACTTACAAACGGCGGCTTTGACGAGAGATTGATCGGGGTTCGGTTCTTGGGCCAAATGTGGTTTAACGATTTTTAAAACTTCAAAATCGACTTAATATTGACTAGAAATTCTTATGCGATGCACGTTTTATGAAGAGATCTTTTTTTGGAATTTTTTTTTTAATAATAAATTTATTTTTTTTATTAATATTTTTTTAATAAACGTATCACACCCAAGAAGTCTTACGACTTGTGAGATATACTGTTATTTCATACTAGCTATTAATTGCACGCGACTTCGTCTGCGTTGAAAAAGAAAAAAAGTAGCCTTTCCTGTGTCCCGTAAGTCTAAAATCTAAATCTACCAAGTTTCATAAAAATCAGTTAATTCGTTTAAAAAAGAGTTATAGATGAACATACATACAGTATACAATACCTATAACTTACAGATTTATTATTAAAGTATTGATTGATTGATAAATTTGAGTTACCTTATAGAGCTTACAATGATTCTGTTTCAGTACCGTTTTACTTTTTTTCATCTACATTAACTATGAGTAATTTATAACATTCAAACAGTACGGTCTCATCCACGCATCACACAACAACTCAAGTCATGTACAGAGATCACGTCAAAGCCATTCTTAACTGTCCTCCCCTCGTTCGCACCAAGAGCAGAAAAAGCGAATAATTTCTTTATAAATTATTACAGCCGGCTAGAATTGAACTGATATCCTTCAAAGGCGAATGCGGGACGGGGCGGGGGGTGAGCGGGGCGACGCCGAGGGACGTACAGCGTGATTTATTGGGCTATAAAGTATTATAATTAAAAGCTGGGAAGAGGGGGGGTGGAAACTATACGGAGTCATAGACGGAACTATGGGCCGTTTGCAGCCCGCAAATGTTGTGCCGTGAGGTGATCACCCGGGTCACTGCGGCCGGTTTTTATTCCTTACCGGTTGTTATGGTGACGTGGGTCATTTTTTTTAATGTCGGTCCTTCGAGCCGGATCATAATTGAATTTATTATATTTAATTTTGGCCCACGACTGGCCAAATATGTTATTACTAGCTGGTGCCTGCGACGTAGGTCCGCGTTGAAAATGAAAAAATAGCCTATCCTATGTGCCGTACGTCTAAAGTGTTTATCTACCAAGTTTCATGAAAATTCGTTTAAGATTTATGGAGTAACATACATACCTACACTTACAGATTTTTATTATTAGTATTGATAACCACATTTTTTTTATTAATTGTAAAAAAAAATTAATTAAATCGATAAAATTCGAGCATGGTGATGTTTTCCAATATTTTTTTTTATTAATAAAACTTATCAATAGATACTAAATAAAAATGAGAAAAGCGGTTGACACACAAATTTGATATGGGTGTCAATAGTATTCGCTTCACGTTTACGTATTAAAATAATGATTTGTAAACTTTAACATCAGTATTTAATTATTTAAATATAATCAGTAATAAAGAAACCTTGTTATTATTAATAATAATCCATATTAATAATAATAAGGTCCCAGCCCTTGACGTTGCATTAGCGTGTGACACTGTGTTTCTAGTTGTAAAACCACCTTAAGAACGGGCGTCGCCCCGTCTGACAAACGCTCTGTTTATTAAAGTCAAAACATAATACGGGAGTGGCGTAAATCATGCGCCGCGGCATTGTGAACTACACCCCCCCTCCTTGCCTGAGCACCCCCCCACCGGTCGACCCTAGCCCCCCTCCCCCTCGACCCCACCATCCTCCACACGTCCACTAATTTTCCGAAATGGCCACTGAAGTTCAGACGGTCCACGAGGATATCTGCATGCGATGTGTTCACTACTTTTTTCTTTGTTAAAGTAAGTTAGGGTGGCAAGGCTTTTAGTGTTTTAAGAGCGAAATTTTGCAAGTCTCACTCATAGCTAAATTAGTCTTTTTTATTGTGATTACGTTCTAGTAAGGTAATGGCACGGTTACTGAGTAGTTGGCAATTTTTTAAATAATAACTAGCCGTGTCCCTGACTGTATGAGTGGTTCTAGGACAGCGTATTATTTCAATTTTACTTTTTTCAATAATTTAACTTAAACACGTAAAACATTTAGTGCTTTCTTGCAATAGATTTGAATGAAAAATAAACACTAAATGTTACGGGAAGCTTAAATTGCACAACGCACAGACAATTCCTTCCTTACTAATAAATACGAAGGTTTGAATGTTTGACTCTTTCACGCAAAATCTACTGAATGGTTTTCAATGAAACTTTACAATAATTTAGCTTATACATCAGAATAAGACTTAGGCTATATAAGACATAAAAAAAATATAAAAAAAAAGATATTAGTCGTCACAGCGATAATGATTTTCGGCGTTAAGATTCACATATTTTTCCTTTCAACGCGGACGAAGTCGTGGGCACCAGCTATAGTAGCCAAAAATTCTGAAAACCATTTTTTGACCTTGGCAATACCTATAAAAAAAAGTACCATGTGTACATATAATATTATTTTATTAAAGAAATATTTAAGGTGCAGACACGCGTCTCGTTTACCATTTTATTATAATGTATTGATGTATTAAATGGGGGAAAATGTATATTAATTAATTGTCTAAGGCTAATGCGAAATTGAGAGATGAGTCATTGAAATAATTGTGAGATTTGCGACATTAACCTCGGCACTCGGCAGTGGTGGAGCGAAATTAAATTCTGTCAGGCACGGCACAACAAATCATATTTATTTAGACCTAAAAATACCTCGGGTGGCCATTATAGCTTACAAAACGCGGACGACGCTGGGACAGAGGAGATTAGGCAAGGAGCGACATTAAAGTGAAATTATTTATTTAGGGCCCACCGGCTAGATTACATTACTCCATACACATAAATAACGAAAACAATAAGAGCAATTGTAATAAATTATCTTTTTATTGCCGGATTGTGAAAATTTTAGACACTTATCCGGGGGTCGGGGGTCGGGGGTCGGGGGGTCGGCCCGAGACGAGCCGCGGGTTTTGTCCCAATTTATTTATGGCGGGGAGTTTGAATTCGTCGCGTCTCTGTCGGACCCATTCTTATGGAAACTTTTTTTTTAATTAAAACGTTTGTTAGGTTAATTAATGGCGGCCCGTACGAATAAGTTATTGAATCGCCTGTCTCTTCCTGTTTCACACGACAGCCAACATTATTTACATTTATGGTAAAATGGTTTTTTTTTATGCAATATCTAATGCAAATTTCTATTGGATTTTTATAAAAATATATATTTATCACTAACGACTCGTCCTGGCTTCGCACTGGGACTGTCTACTGAAAAGCACATGAAATTAAACGTCCAAAATAATTAAAGTTAACATAACCCAAAAAAATTTTTGAAAGAACTTTTCTATTTGCTGGTATATTTTCCAATAGGTACCTTTTTATTAAGGTTAAGGTTGTCAGACATAGCCTAACGGTCCACTTGATGGTAACTTACTTTAGAAATATTTTTAAAGAGACTATGGAGGAACATAATATACACTTTTTTTTATGTTAAGGTCGACAGACAGGCTGACGATCCACTTGATGGATTATCCACACACATATTTATTATTAGTATTGATTTCTGAGGATAAAATCAACTCAACACAATCACGGATCAGTTAATCAAAATTCACAAAAAGTTCAAATTAGAGTGTACTGCGTCGCGGGTCGTATGAAATTCAGAACCACACAAATCAATCAGAGACAAAAAGTTGGTGAACAAACAGAGGAGAACGCGTACAGGCATTTAACGTCCTTCAAACCAATATGGCACAGAGCACCATGAATAATCTAATAAATAATCTTTTGAAACGTAATTTATTAGGTACGGCATTAAAGGACGGAAGCCTGGCAAGCGTGGAGGGAAGGAGACGCCGTGTGCGTTTTAAGAGTAGTTAGAAAAGGACAGAGCTAATGTCGTCCGTCATAAATAACAGCCAGCAAAAACAATGGACAATGGATTGTGCCGAGATACGTCTTCTTTAGGGAGACCCTTCCCGCTAAAGGAAGGGGGGAGCCACCTACTTCCAAATGCAGACAGAGTTGTTCTCAAAATGACGGACCGCGTGCGCAACTTTATCATCGTAGATATATTATAAAATGCGGTTTGTTACGAAATAACCCAAAAAACGACTAAACATATTATAGGATGACATTTGGAACACAGATAGTTTATTACCTGGGATACTTTCTATTCTATATCCTGCAAAATGTAGGATCCTGGAGAACTTTCTATCCTGGAAATGAAAAACGTGTAAAAATATGAAGAATTCGGCGCCACAGACTATTCGTTATTATCTACTAAAATTATTTAAAATATAGTATACTGAAATATTTTTATATACTAAAAAATATTTCAGGTGAAACAGCTTATATAGCAATTGTTTTATAATTATATTTTATTTATACGTATAATTTTTATAGCTGGTTCTAACTAAGTTTAAGTACCAAGTTAACAACCGAGTTCAAGTAGCACATGTCTATACCTTTTGACTTTTAGGCACTTAGCTGCTCAGCAATTACACATATTGCCTATATATAGCAATTGCTAATTGCTAATTTAGAATATACGTAAAATTAAATTTGAAATGTTAAAAGCAGATGTTAACAAGTCGCCTTTATACTTGTAAAATCCCAAGCAGTATTTATATTCCAAACATACAATGGAGTATGTAATGTGTTTTTATTATAACTCAATATATGTAAATTTCAAATCAAATTGCAGTGACAATAAATTTTTAAGTTATTGAAAATTGGCGACTCTGCAAAAGCTTCTACATTTATATATGATATGTTAATCACATAACAATATATAAATGTTAAACGTCACCTCAGACTGATTTATGTCTGCATGCCGTCCCTTAACTCGCGCAAATATGAGACGTCAAGTAAAATTAAATGAAAGTATAATTGAGTAATTTTATGTACAAAATTAACACCCGTCTGCATAGTAAGTTACGACGCACGATGCGTCGATAAATTATTAAACACCTGGACCACTTAACGGCCTGTACGAGATGTACCCTTTAAACTACAATTTTAGAATAAGGGTCAGTTCACACCAATACGCGACATTGCTATGTCTAGCGCTGCGCATCGCTAAGCAATGTAAAGGCCGCCATTCACGGGCACTCCATTTGGCAGCGCTCTACATCGGTGGACGACATCCAAATTCTTACCACACACAATTCACGTGTCACACATACATTCACGGTGAGATAATGCATGAATTTAGAGTGATGGAGTGGAGCGCTACCAAATGGAGTGCCAAATAGCGTCCGCGTTGCGTGTCAGTTCGTTGCGATGCCCTCCTACGTTTTGGGACGATATGTGAAACTTTGACCACTTTTGCGTACCTGCTCTGAACTGTATTAACTTTATTTGTCGTAAATAAGTTTTATATTGTTTCCGTGTGATTAGGCCCTACGTTTAAAATTATAATGTGTCCTGTCTAATGAGTGATATTTACAAAGATAGAAGCGCTGGATCAGTCGCCTTCATTGGGTATTGTCAGTGGACTTCAGTGATCAATTGAAATCGACTTCAAGGTATACTTCTTAAGTAAACTGATGTAGCTATTAGCCCGCTAGATGCTGGCCAAGAGCAAACCCATCTTTAATTAAAAAAATCCAATAAAATTATAAACGGTAAATTTCGGTCCTATTTTACCGAAATCCACTAAAACGAATTCCAATATCCACGATATCCGCTTTTATAGTACGTATACAAATTTATATATAAATAAAATAAATGCTTAAAATAGTCCTTTAAGTAGGTAATTTATTTAAGTGATATTATAGCTTTTTTGTTATAATAAAATTTATTTATTTGTAATGTTTATAATTTTGTTACCTGCATAAATATAGTTCATGCGGAACATGTCAACACTATTTGCTCTCTACCCACGTGAGCTTCTGGTTGCTCTAAATCACTCGCGCTTACGCATCTGTCCATTGCAATTAAAAGATGGCGCTGCTCTCCCCGCGGATCGTACTAATTGACTTTTCATGTTCGAATTTCGAATTAAAAGCACTGTGTGCGGCCGTGTGCGCAGGTAACTTTGTTTGACTTAATGATGCTGTCTTATTTTTCTTTTAAAAGTGCGTTTATTTAAAGCAATATTGCATTGATATATTTTTCAGTCAGACGAACCGATGCGCGATGGTACAGTCACTATATGTAGTCACTAATGTATAGTTTTATTAAAAAAAACTATATGTAGTCACAAAATGTCACAAGTAATTGTAGTTTTATGCAATTTTATTGCCATCGTATGGTTTTATAATACTTAACGGAATAGTCATATTTACAAATTCGAGCATATTCATTTCGAAGATGTAAGAGAGTAGGTTTCCACCTTCATACAAATCCACCTACTTGTTTTTTTATTGATACCTAACAAGAAAAGCAGCTCGTCTGTGAGCTCGTTTATAGATAGCTATAAAACAAAAAGAAATCGATTTATAAACAAATAAATAACGACACTGTAAATCCGTTATACAACAATATTATAACGTTATAAAACAATTGTGCAACACAAATAAATAATCCGAAAAAACCCTTTTATTTCAATTTAGGGCAACTATGAAGTGGCGAACTTTCCCCACACAAAGCAATATAAGATCATAGGCTCCGTGGTGTTCGCCCACAGTGGTGTTAGCACCCGTGGTGTTTGCCCACGATTTGAATAAATTAAACGAGGCGTCTATTGTTTTCTACTACAATTACAGAAATGCATCACATACACCTAGGTAGGTACAATCACCTACTTACTTACTTACTCAAGCTTTTTACGACCATTTATACGTGAAGTTTATTTTGTCCTCTAGTCGTAACCACGACTTATGACGCGTTGAATGTTCAGTTGTTTTGCACTTTTGAATGTGTTAATCGACTTATGCGGCCGACTGTACTAGTATAATGTAAATACCAATGTCTTCACCTGCGCCTGACAATTCATCCGAAATCGTGCGCTCTAGAAAATATTATAATAGCGAGTGGCGTGTCTAAAATAGTTGTAAATGATCCACCGAGAGACGATACATCTTGTTGGGAACACGTCTGTTGCGTCTGCGCACATCAAGTCTCTTACTGACGGCCGTTAGCCGTAATTAATTGATAGGGAAATTAGAAATTGCGGCGCATTTTACGGAACTAATGAAAGTTTCATGTATACTCGATTTGTAGGGAGTTCTGTTCTGACCGTGCATAATCTTCTAAAATCTAACCAAACCATCCTGTTAATTTATGTATTACTTTAAATACGTTATGCTACGATTATGTTAATTACTATGTCATATTTTCTTATTAAAATTTATTCAAGTTCAGTTGATGACTATTTAAAAATCACACATTTTTAATATAAAAAAATAATAATGAATATTTCATAAATTAGTAATATTAATATTTAATTATTTATGTCAACAAATACCTATCTAATATTTTAATGCTGTTAGATGACATATCGTCATATCAATACTAATAATAATATAGGATATATAAATTGCACCCAGGGCGATGTCGGGAGCGGGTCAGATATTTATACTCAGAGTACATATAATGTTATCTTAATTCAACCTGAAAGCGTCCATAATGATTGAAGGTAGATTCGCCAAACAACTGCACATTTTCACCTGCAATGTGCATACATCAACGCATCTCTTACTCACAACACCTGCTTAATCTCATTTCGCTGCATCTCAGTAACCGGTGATACAGTAAGTAAACTCATTCAGTACACAATATACTCACACATACAAACGCAACACAGCTAATTGAAAATTTATTGTGAAGTCATCATTTTTCAATTCATGTAATAAAATTATTATATTTAATTTCATATGTATGTATATAATATATGTATGTATGTTGACGACACGTTTGGTCCAGTGGTTAGTAACCCTAGCTGTTAACCAATCGGTTCGCGTCGCGGGTTCGAATCCCGCTAGGGTCAAATGTTTTATGTTTTAACATTTTACCTTTGTACCTGAGTGTTGGATGTATTATATTTATAATATGTATGTATTTACAAGAAAAAAAAAGTAATATATGTATTATATCAACTGTCCGGTATCCATAATACAAGCATTAGTCGCTTACTTTGGAACTAGATGGTGCTGTGTGGAATGTGTGAAGAAACTAAACATGCCGATTGTTGTATTTTTTTTAATAATTCTATACAATTAGGCAACAATAACTACACTTATTATACACATATTAACCACTTATACAATACATTGTTGAAGTTGCGCTACCATTTGTAATGTATGTAAAAATTTTCAAAAATATACAATTTCTTAACACAGCTAGCGAAAAATATTTACTTTTGGTTTGCATTTGAAACAAATTGGAGCGTACCTACTGTCATAGTATCCACTACTGCGGGTTGTGTCTGTTCGGTTAAGACGTGAGATGAAAGGTTGCGGCGATGCATGACAACACACCGATATTAGCGTTGATCGACATTTGCAAGCACAAACACTCAGACACACATACAGTAACTGAATGTTGGCACTCTCTATATTGTTGTTGTTTTAAAATTCATCAAGAAATAAGGGACATAATATAACTTTAAAATTCTCAAAAATACTCTGCTACTAACAAAGCATCCCATTGCCACGACATACTGTCTTCACTTATGTATTCACTTATTTCACACTTAGGGATAATCAGGAATGGTTTGTATGTAAAAAAAATTGGTCGCAGACGAAGTCGCGGGCACTTACTAATTTCATTATAAAATATTATATAATATTCAATGTAAACATAATGTAAATAATAAGTAATCGCTACACCCACATAATTTAACAAATTAGTTGATATATAAAGTATATTACGTAGAAATATTAGAAACAAAATCGATTATATCATATTATATGTAAGAATTGCAAGGATATATTAATTAATATTGTGATAGGTATTACATATTTATTTATAGTCCACTGGGTATCTATCTCAAAGGTGTCTTATTAGTATTATTAATTGCTTGACATGAAAAGCTTTTCTTAGAATGTAATACTTACTGTGAAAAGTATACAGTCAAAAAGAAAAATAAGTGATATTTAACGACATTCTTACGAGCATAATACAATATTGCTGCGCCTGATTGATTCTATTAATGTTGAGCTCATAACCCGTCATTAATGTCATTTGCCTAAATATGTCAGTGCACTCTAAAGTTCACGAAGCGTTGGCATCGATCAGATAGTCTAACTTATGCTTCGTGGATATTTGAAATTCACATCAATTTGTATGTAAATCGTTTAGCTGCTAATCGACAAGCGTTTATTATAAACATGTTTATGTAAAGTCCATGTCACAGAGTAAGCTATGCTACTGCGGATATCAATTCGATGAATTCAAGCGTCGACACTTGTAAAAAAATCACTCTATATCACTCTTTCGTATGATTGAAACATTTTCTTATACTTAAGTAGTTTGTTTTCTGCAATACTTAAAGTAGGTTTGTTTGTTCAGAATGTATTTTTGTTAATTTAGACAACTCAGGTGTACGGCAAAAACTCAATTGAGTTTATAGTGCACCTAAACTGTGTACCTATTGTATTTGTTTTTTGTGTAAATAAATAAAAAAAAAAAAAAGGTAATTATGCAATGACCTTGAAACTATCATTTAAGGAATACTAGTTTTTGTTAGCGACATCGTCGGCGTATCTTTATAAGTTACTAGCTGGTGCTCGCGACTTCGTCCGCGTAGAAAAGTATAAAACGCCATCTACCGTATTTTGGATAGATCGCTATCTCCCGGGCCAAGCCGCTAGTATTTATTTTTATTTTAGATTTCCCGTAGGAATGAAGCATTTTCCCGCGGTAAAAAGTATCCTATGTTCATCACGGTAATGTCGGCTTCTAATGGTAAAAGGATTTTTCAAATCGGTCCAGTAGTTTCGGAGCCTATTCTATACAAACAAACAAACAAACAATCAAATCTTTCCTCTTTATAATATTAGTAGAGATAGACTATAGACTATATTTTATTCGTATGTGTAAAGTATAATTCTGTAAAGTTCCATCAAAATCCGTTCAGAAGTTACAAATATTAATACATCTATAATCTATTTTCACAAACTTTTCTATTTGTAACGTAGTTAAACATTCTAAATACTCAAATATGTACATTTTTTTATGACATGACATTATCTGAGATCGAATTATTGGTTTTTGGGGACTTTTATGAAATTAGCATCGTCACAGAATAGTCATATGTAAGCGTGGTTAAATATTATCGTTTCGCTTTGTATACGCAACCAGCTTATACATGTGCTCTAACTTCTTATGCGACAACATTCCATTTTTATAGAATTCTATTCATTATGCAGATGATGATTGATGATAAAACACGCATAATGTCAAAGAGACCATACATAATTTCTTGATTATACAGTATGTTTGAATAAGTTTGAATTTTTCAAGCGCAATATTAAACGATCGAGGTGAAGGGTTTTGAATTTCTAACATTATACTTTATCACTATATTATAACGGAATTTTAGTACGGTAATAACAAAATTACAATTCTCATTAAATAATAACTTAATGAAAATTTAATAATCTTGTTTATTATTATCTCCTTATCATAATACTATACTAGGTAATTGAAGCGGGCTTACTATATATATTGGTATTCAATAAATTTAAAACCTTGTGTGATAACGAACAAATCTTAGAAAAGTAAATGGAAGAATAACATCCACAGACGTAACATACAGACAGTTTTGCATCCTATATTCTATTATCTAAAAGTCTACAAGTTATATCTACTTATATACCTTCCGCTTGTTTCATCCCTTTGTGGTTGACGTTCCTCGATCACACACGAAGCGTTACAGTTCCACCTTCCTTGTCCGAACTGCTAGGGAGTGGAACTCATTGCCTGCGTCCGTGTTTCCTCAAAATTACAACCTCGGTGTCTTCAAATCCAGGATAAATGGGCACTTACTATTAGGTAAGCGTTCCACCTTCGGCCGCATCTGCACCTTACTTCAAGCACAAGTGAGATCGCGGCCAAGTGCTGCCTTGATTTGATAAATCTAATATAAGGAGGTAAAGTTTGTATGTTTATATGTAGGAAAAAATCTTTGAAACTATACTCATCCGATTTAAAAAACTCTTTCACCAATTATTGTCATAGAATTTCAGAACAGACATAGGCTATATATTCCAATAGGACACAGGCTGTCTAAAAAGATTGACGCATTTCAACGCGAACGAAATCGCGGGCACCAGCTAGTCTTAGAAATGTATAATAAATGTCATGTCATCAAATGTTTTTATTTTGGTTTTTTTATTTTTATTTTTTTTATTCTCGATTTTATCTTTGTATTATTTGAACTGATTTTATATTTACTTTACTATCGTGAGATCTTGGAATATTTAAATATTATATCTGGTTACAAGCTCAATAATTTGTTATGGTAAATGAATATTTAAATGATAGGTGTAAATGTTTAGTTATTTTAAATGAGCGATATGTTAAATATACCACTATAATGCGAAAGTGTAATAAAAATGATATATTTAAATTTGTCCATGGCTCGTCGTCACCATGTCGCCGATGTTTAATATTTGTCGTTTCTCGCCCACCGCCCGGGCTCTTGTCGTAAAATATTAAGAATAACGAGTTATTTTTCTTGTTTTATGACAGCATCACATTTATGTTCATAAATTATTATTATTATATGTTTCGCTGCCGGACGCCTACGTTGACCAGGCTTTCACACTAGCGCAGAGAAAACGCGGAAATTCTATTGTTAAACCCGAGAAACGAGGTGAAATAAATCAGGCATTTATTTTTGATATATAAAAATGAAGTGGATTTCCCAAATATCGCTCCCAAACATCACACTATATTGAGACTATCCAACTTTTCGACACCATGTATTTGAAGAAGAAAGAAGTTTCAATGAAAAAGTGAAATGTAATAGTATGTAACCAGAAAACAAAAAAATAATAAGAAATGTAGGTTAAATTATATTAGTAATTTACTACACGTTTAATAATGTACTTGTAATTAGACCGTACAACATGTAACACCGTACGTAAAAAAACTACGTGATGAAAAATTAATTCTTAAATAAAATAACAATATACTTGACAAGAAAACGCCCGAATTTATGAAACGCAAGTGTGAAAGAGACAAATCAAACAAGAGTTGTTAATGATTCGTCATTTGAATGACAAGTTTACAATCTAAGTATAACGGTTAAACACGGTCGTGGGCATACAACTTTTGGGTTTTATTTATGTGAAATTTAGGTTTATTGCCGTAGAAATTTGCAAAAGCGCGCGGGCGCGAAATGGCGACGTGTTTGTCACGCAAGTGTGAATCAGCGACCTGATGAGGTCTGTTTTGGTAATATCCTTTTCTTTGGAGAACTGTGTCGTTTTTATTTTTATTTTTAATAGGTTTAACTAGAATATTATTATATAAATTCATTAAAAGACTCGTCAAATAGTTGAACAGATCTAATTCATGGCAATAATAACTGAACCTCAGAGTAATTAGTTCCTAATTGTCGTTATTGGTATAATAGGTACTTGCTGTTTTCTCTTAATGTGTCTAGTTATACAACGTGTTGGCGATGAGGCTCGTTTTTTACGTCAATAAAGATAATATTATGGCAAACGACCCACGATCAGAGCATGTTGAACGTCGACATTTTAAACTTATGGCCACAATCTGCACTCCTGCAAGTCTTATTTAACATTTTTTTTTATATTTTTAATTTTTTTACTAAGTCTTAAGAGCTCGACTGTGCACTCAACTAATAAGGCACGGGACATTCAATTTTCATAATTATGCTCAACATACGTTTTCAGGTCCACAGTTATTATTATCCAAATAGCACTTTTACAAATATCATTAACTTATGGATATGGGACAGAGGTTTTATCAGCTCGTGTATCAGAAATTATCCCTGCACCTGAATGGCCATATTTGTTGAAATTTACTTAAAGAAAAGTAAAAAAAAATTAACCACGTAACTACCACTTTTAATCGGAAAGTGTATTTAAGCAATTTTTAATAAATCTATGACTTTCGATAACTTTGGGAAGAACATAACAACATATGGTCAACCTGGATAGCCAACTGAGGGTTTTTTACATATTATCTTCAAATATTACTAATCTTCTCAAACTAGCAGGTTCCTCGTGATATTTTTCTTTATCGATAGATTATATTTCAACGAACGAACATGTGAATGCTACAAAAGGAGCAAAAAATGCAATGCGTATTAGCAGGAAAAATACTAAGTTGGGCACTACTTTCCGTGACATACTAGCAACTTCTAGACTAGGTTCCTGCCACGAAACGACCTCCTGGCGATGCCTATACGACTTACAACGTCGTATGTGAACACGCATGCGATCTAACAACGGTTTTAGCGGCACTATGTAAAGTCTAGTTTCCAATGGGTGCGGGCAACGTTTGAGATTTTAAATTTGGAACGGCCAACCGCCATCATGACATTAAATTGTAATCGAACACTTTACACTGACTGTCGCAGCGAAATATCGCGCTCGGATAGTATAAATATGCAGTTATCTTTCTTTTTAGTTAACGTACGTTTGCATAATGCAGGCCAGGCCTCCATGTAGCCCACGTGTGCTGCGAATAAAATTTTAGTACGGCCGCATTGTTCTAGATGCTTTTTGGCAGTAGTGCGAGTGAGACGGAGGATAGGCCATTTTGTTAGGGCAATAACAGAGCGGCCCGAGCGACTATAACTTGAGTCGGGGCGCGAGGCAGGAACGGTAGAAAATGGGAATATTTTTATCGGAATCGTGTAAGGTAGTTTTCGAAAGAGATTTTCTTTTATCTCATCCTATATCGTTGACTGTTTCTAAAACTTTGCAATGTAAATTATAATATCTATAATTTCTAATGCTATCAGATCAGACAAAAATAAGTCTAGTGGATTTTTTTTAATTAATTCGTTCCCAGAATTTTTTTGGTTTAAAAATGTGGTTGATATGGAAATCAACACTCATAACAAACATATAAAACAAGGTATAAGTATATACATACCTTATTTTATATGAGAAAATATGACAATTTAATATTTGCAGACAAGTTCGATTCTGAATTATTCTTAAGCTTGTTTTAAGACAATAAAATTGATTAATAATAATGCATAAAAAAATCTTTTGTTACAGGTAAAGACAGCTCAACTGAATTATTATAACCGGAAATGGTAAAATTTCTCAATAACAATTTTTATTAATGATTAATTTATGATTTACGAATGTTCATTGATATTAATATAAATTAATCCGAAATGTCGGACAATACGTCTCCGTCAACGTTGATTGACACATTTTAGTTTTAATTGACATGCATATTTTTGATTGAGGAACGGATCCTATAGCGTGACTGCTTCGAATGGGACGCATTGCATTCATTCTAGAATATTTAAACATTACTAACATACTTTTCTTTGAGTGAGATCAAGAAAAGGAACGTATAGAGAGTGAGATTTTTAAGACATATTCCATGAATGTAACTATCCCTGTTGCCTATTCACTCTATTCTTATATAATATTTTAATTAAGAATAGTTCGTTATGTTATAATAACCTACAAGTGATTGATACTTTACAATAAATCTTAGAAAAAAAATGGTTAACATATAATTTATTCGACTATGTAAATTGTAAATTAGTCCCCCGAAATGTAAAAGCTTGTAATTTAGAGTAATTTTCATTAACATCTAGTACGTGAAGTTTTGAACTTTACAATAAATAATAAATATCAAATCCACAATATTTATTATTTTCTGTATAACAAGAAAAATTACTAAGTGGCGAGAACTCCCTGGTGCTTAGCTGGGCCTGTCCTTACATTTTTATATTACAACTAATTGGCAAACCCGCCATATTTGTAATGGGTCATAAGTGTATCGAATTCCTCAACTGTAGAAAGTATATTTCAGATGAAATATCAAAGGAGTCCGAAAAAATGTCTTTAAATAAATCACACTCGTAAACTTACAAATGCACTAAACCTCATTTAAATTGTGATTGTAAATTTGAAGAGATATTATTCCAATAATAAATTAAAAGTAATGGCCCGTTTCGTATTGAAACCTTATCAATGAGCTATAAAAGTACTGGTGCACGGGGGTGTCGAAAATAAACTTGTCGAGCTATACGCCGCACCCGTAATCATGTCAAGTACATTCAGTCAATCAAACGTATTTGTATACATTTTCCTGCTGCGTATTCAATATTATTTAACAGTCCATTTCGTTTATAAATGCCTATGTTTTATTTGATTATTGAAACTATCTATGTTGTATTATTTAAATATGTACCTATTTAAAACAAATATTTTCAAATAGTGAAAAATTTCAAACACAAATTCTGGTTTATCACTGAGACGTAATATATTGTTACTGCGTATTTCATTGATTAATTTTTTCAAAGTATAGATTGGCAGACAGGTTGACGCCCTACGGTTTTATAGTTCCTTACTGAAGTACAACAGCATAATATATGCTATACTTCAAGTTGGTCTTTTTTTGAATTTGAATATATAAGTGAGAGTGAGATCTATTTTTGAAATATATAAGTGAGACAGGATGAATGTTATGAGGATGAAAAAGATGAAATAATCTGTCAACTATAGCCTATAGTAGGTCATAATATAGTTACAAAATGGGCTGATGCTATTTGAAAATATTGTACAATGCGATTATCCATACATAGAAGAATTAAAAGTGTGAAGTAGAGTCGATGGCAGATGTTAGATGTCCTATATTTTCCGTTGATTAAGATCGTTGTCCTTTTCAAGACAGTGTTAGATTTCCCTGGAGGGAGAGTTCCTCTGCTCGGTGCATGTGCACTCAGAGGTCACTAATTTATTACACACTTTGATAAAAAACGAAGCACACAACACAATCTTACTGTGAAGGAGGGAAATAGTTATTCATTAAATAAGTTTTAAGGGAACACTAATAATCGTGATGAATGAGGATAAGACTATTACTCAATTCAATTATTTTTATAATTTTTTTGCTATATTTTTGACAAAAAAAAATTGCCAGGATCATATTAAGTATTTATTGTTTTAATTTAATCATAAAAAAAAACAAAAAGCAACTTATTATTATGTTTTTTAAAAAACAATTTAAAAGCAATGTTATTATTTATTTCTTTATTTATAAAAAAATATAAATAAATAAATAAATAATGTACAAATAAAACATTCGTACTGCGATATCAGATGATGCAAATTTTTTTGCAAAGTATAATATCTGTACCAAATTTATTTAATAACTAGTAGGTAAAATCAGTTAATATCAATACTAATAATAAATCTGTAAGTGTAGGTATGTATGTATGTATTGTATGTATTGTATGTATTGTATGTATGTATGTCCCTCCATAACTCTTAAACTAATTAACTGATTTTCATGAAATTTGGTAGTTAAACACTTAGACGTACAGGACATAGGATAGGTAATTTTTTTCTTTTTCAACGCGGACGAAGTCGCGGGCACCAGCTAGTACATACATAAAATACCCACACTTACAGATTTATTATTAATATTGATTGATGATGGTAATTTTATTTAAAAATAAAACTAAAATGGATAAATTTCAGATTAAAGATAAGGTCCAATTTATGCAAAAAGCAATTATTCAATCTAAGTTTGAAATCGTTGCTGAGAAACCATTTTGAGATACATTTTATGGCGGCAAAGGTAAATAATGTTTACTGCATTGATTTTTACGATCAATAAAATGCGTGTTTTATTAACTGGATTGTTTAATCGTTTACTTAACGACCAAATAAGTGTTCTCAATATTATGATGACTGTGAATCTGATGAGTTCTTCTTTTAAATTTATTTTCAAACACAATTTCATATTACTTAGGTATAGAATATCGTTTTTTTATTATACAAGACCAGTCTGTGGTCACATCTAATACTCCGAGCCAAGGAAAATTTAAAAAAAAAATCTATACAAGACCTTACCATTGAACGAACATGCTCTTTAATAATTTAAGCCCGTCATACACGTAGCTATAATATATATTTCTATGACGTCACCAACATATACCGAAATATGTACCTATTAGATTGACGACACGTTCGATCTAGTGGCTAGTAACACTAGCTGTTAATCAAACGGTCGCGGGTTCGAATCCCGCTAGGGACAAATGTTTATGTGTTAACATTTTACCTTTGTACCTGAGCCATGGATGTTTTCTATTTATAATATGTAGGTATGTATTTATAACGAAAAAAAATGTAGTATATAAATATCAACTGTCTGGTATCCATAATACAAGCATTAGTTTGCTTACTGTAAAACTAAATAGATGGTGCTGTGTGGAATGTGTTAAAAAAATGTATTATAGCTACGTTTGTGACGTACTGTAGTCACTAAATATCTTAAACAGTCTTTGTATCAGAATATAACACGAAAGTTGTGTACCTACTTTGCTCACAGAAGGCAACCTCTTTGGTTAAAAAACTGCTTGCTCCTGTACCCATCAATCAGCCGTCAAGTTTCCCCCGCAACTGTAAAGTAGGTAAACACGCGACAGGTCAGCATACACCCCCCTTCACCCCACTTCCCCCATCCCGGGGGGAGGGGGAGGGGCGTCTAGAGCCGGACTTGATTGATTTCACATTGACGTCTACACGTATTTGTAGCGATACTTGAGGTGCTAAACATTTTGATGCTTTTTCAATACCTACGCTTTCTTTTTCTTTTGTGTTCAATTAATAAGTTTATTATGAACGTAACATAAAATATTATGAAACACGTCAAGTTATAGTCAAATGTAGTAATAATAATAATAAATGATTTATTATTATTCACTTATTTCAATTTCATTTTCTTAATTTTAAATTTTTTACAATATAAATTTATATTTAAAAATATATATATATATATCCATTGATGTATATATTATTATTATTATTATTATTTCATTTTTAAATTGATCAAATTAAAAAATTAATTTAATTTAATTTAATTAATTTTTTAGTCCATCAAGTGGACTGTCAGCCTGTCTGTGGACCTTAACATAAAAAAAAAAAAAAAAAAAATTAAATAAGTAGAAATTTACAACTGAGTTTCTATATACATATAACTAGCGAACTGCCCCCTGCTTTGCACGCAGTTTAACTTTTCAAAAATCCTTTTTTGAAGAAACCTATGTACGTTCCAAATATCATCTTTCTAGATTTAGTATTGTTATTTTGACTGTGCGTTCATAGCCAGTCAGGAAAAATGACTATAAGTTATATTTATATTTATAGGTATGTATTTATACCTATTATAGCAATAAAACTGCTTAAAATATAATTTTAGACTATAAACAGTATCTTTCTTAAATCATCTTCTTTATATCTTGTATCCAACTGGAGACGAGAAAATGGTTTGTTATCTGTACTCTACTCTCTACACTATTTCAGCATTATATTTGCTTCAATTGCGCTATTAAAACCATGTTCCTTGAAACGACCAAGACCCGTTAAGCCCCGTATATATCTCCTTGAAATATTATTCTCATCATATCTCCGGTGATTGACGGGTGTCTGCGCGTGGATATATCCGTCATGGGCGCGGTAAACACCCTCCACCCCTCTGCGCCCCCCTCCTCCTACCCCCGCGTGCGTCTAGCCGGAGCGAAGTATCTCAATCTTTAGCGCGATTTATCGATTGATTGATGCGGCCCGCTTTGTTTATATTACCAAATAAAACAAAATAATTAATAAATAGAGGTGAAAGAGTACCTATGTATCTTCAATCAGTCAATACATATTTTTGTACTACATAAATATTTTACATATTTTTAGTCAGCTAAAGAATTTCAATTATTTTTCTCTACTTCCCTTTGAATTTGTTGAAAAAAAATGTTAATGGAAACGAATTGCCTCGCTCTTGTATCGCCCCGGTTGTTACTTATATGTGTTTATACCTAAACGAGGATAGCTCATCAAGTGAGCTGTTAGCCTGTCTTGGACCTATTAGCATAAGAAACTAACTTATTAAAATATCTAATTAACTGCACTAATTATGTACTTATTTACTATGTAATCTGAGTTATCCTATATTTCTCATTTGAAGCAAAGAGCCTTGCTGCTGGTTCCTGGTTCCAATACAGTAGGTGAGGAATAAATATAAATGTCCTAGAACTACATATTTCTTAGGACTCACGACAATGCAGTGCCCAAAACAATTTAGGCACTCCTGCAGGCTTATTATCTAAATGCCTCTGAAATCTGAATCGTGAAAATGCGAAAAAATTGTGCTATATCACACTAAATCGTTAATTTTTACGCAAATCACACTAGTGTTATGAGTTACTTGATACGATTTAGTGATATATTGCACAATTTTTTCGCCTGTCGCTCAGCGGAGGCATTTAGATAATAAGCCTGCCGGTTCCGGTCAGCATATTGGTAAATCCACAAATAATAATTATGTAAAAGAAAGATACGATGATGTTGGGTAAGAGTGGGGACCTCCCAGTTGTCGAAACGACATCTGTCTGTGATTTGTCAAACATAGTTTACTATTTTCGTCGGGAGCGCGGAACTCACTTTGTCATTTACTGCATTCGTAGGTCTCAACACATTGACTAAATGTAGCGGATTCTATTTGCAAAAACTTTATTGATGTTGAAACATACGTACAAGATGAAGACGATTCTAAGAACAAACTCCGAAAGCTGTAAGTGTAGGTATTGTGTATGTATACTCTATCGGTCTTATTCATAAAAATCCCTTATTAGAGGTTTAAAACGTTCGTTAGTTAAAACGCTCATAAGACCTTATTAAGCTTATTATAAAATTCCTATTCATAAACGTTCAATAAGTCTGTCATAGCTAAATACTCGCTATTGGTAATTTTATAATTGTTATGTTGCCGTTCTGTTGAATTCATAGACAAAAAAGATAAAATGTCCCTATCCATAGAATAATAACCAAAACATAGAACGATTTTTTCCTTACTTCTATGCTTTAGTTACTCTATATCCCTATCCACGCCCTAAATGACAGTAAAGTGATAATTGTGATGTGACATTTTGACATTTCTTATTATTTAATTTAATTTTATTTTATTTGGGAAAACAAACAATTACACCATATAGATTAAATTTGAAAAAAGAGAAACATACATAGATAGGTAAATAAAGTTAATAGTGTAATCAACGACATTTTCCACGAATTCGTAAACTGGTTGTAAACAGAAATCAGCTGTTTTATGTCGGCCATCTTGAATTGTTCCCTTATTAGAGGCTTATAGTAGGCTCCACGCTTCAATAACTTATGAAGAAGTTATTAAACGCTAATAGAGCGTTTTACTGCTATTGAACGTTTATGAATAATGTCCTATAACTTTTTATGAATAACACCGTATGTATGTATGTTCCTCCATAACTCTTAAAATAATTAACTGATTTTCAAGAAACTTGGTAGATAAACATTTAGAGGTACGGGACACAGGCTAGGCTACTTTTTATTTCAACGCGGACGAAGTCGCGGGCGCCAGCTAGTTTATAATATAAATTGTAATACGATTACACATATACATACGAATGGATGACTGTAGCTCTGATACGAAAAACTACTGAACGAACGGGAATATCATGATACAAAAAATAACCTATTTATAAAGATATACGTAGCCGAAGTCGCAGACAAAAGTTAATGTTCAAGTAAAATCAAAATATGAAAAAAAAAACCCTCGCTATTTTCATCACTCTGCTCACAACTGAAAAAATATTCTCCACAATTTCTATCGTCACAGACACAAGGGCGTCTTTGCTTTGACAACTCGTTGTGACATGTGACGTTCGGAGTTGACATGTTAACATCTGAGTCCCATTTACGCACCGCGGAGCTTTCCCGCCCTGGAAATAAGAATCAAAATTGCCACTGAAAACTGAAAATTGTTCAAATCATTGCCAATTTCCACAAAGCTTTCTTTGCTACTAACTTAGCTCTTATGCATTTGCGTTTAAGATTTAAATATCTGGTGTTATAAAGATGCGGTTAAGTTAGTTTCGAGATAAGATTGTTTTGATAGAGTGGCCCGTCAATTAAATAGGATAGGGTACGCGAAGTCTTGAGTGATTGAGTGCAGTGATGCAGATTCTCTTGGCGATATCGTATTTTTATTTCTTAAGATATAACAAGAAACGTATAAGTACCTGGTATAATAATTCGCAGTCGTAAAGCATGCCTTTACAGAAGACAACTGTGAAATAAAAGCACATGTGCTATTGTCTTTCAGGGAATGAGTATAAGGCATTGACAGGGGAGTCTATTTCGTCTCTACTTAGTATAAAAACAATGTCACCTCCAGCGAACTTGAAAAGTTATATTAATTTGATGGTCACCTACCGCCTTCTGACTCAAGAATTTAATGTATTTAATGCAGTTTTCACTATTGAAAAGAGCGTGAAGGTTTTTATGTAGATATATAATATATTATATAACTAGCTGGTGCCCGCGACTTCGTCCGCGTTCTCTATAGCCTAGTATAGCCTTCTTCGATAATTTATCGAGGACTAATCCAACACAAAAATAATTTTTCAATTAGAACCAGTACTTACCTAGTTCCTGAATATACCTAGCGTGTACAACCAACCAACCAAACAAACAAACTCTTCAACTGTATATAATAGTAGTATAGATATTTTGCAGAAAATAAATCCGTGCGTAGCACTACTTAAATACAATTTATAAGCTTTTGAATTTTGCGCTAATTAAGCATTTATACAAAATTTACCTAACTACTTTTGTCCAAAGGAAAAATCGATGTTTCACAGGGGAGGGGAGGGGGGGCAGTGTCCGACCCACATCGACTTTGAGCTGTCAACTTTGATTGAATCAACTTTACATAGACGTAAGTAAATATTAGAGCCGAAATGATCACATGACAACTTGAATATGATATGTACTATGATATATTAAAATATAGAAAACTCCAAAAGCACCTTCTTCAAATGAAATATATATCATCACATCAGATCTGTGATGATGATAATAAATTTTACTGTAGTTTAATACTTAACAAATTATAATTTAGGGAGAAACTACTTGGTTAATGAGAAATTCTAAATCTCAGTAGGTACCTGTTCGGAATGAGAAACAAGAAACAGTTTGTTGAGCCGACTTAATAGACTTTCAGTAAAATTAAAATACTAAGGAAACAAAAATAATGAATAAAAGAGCAGAAAAACACGACACCTAATTGGCTGAGGCAAAAAAATGGCTGAAAAGCTGTCACCTCTAGCACTCGCCGTGGCACGACGTACCAAGTAAACCAAATAAAGCGAACGGTCGACAAAGACGTTCGTCTGCGTGTGACATTTGAGCGACGCGTGTCGCGTTCCCCCCTTGTCGCGCCTCAGCCCCCTCGCTGGTCTTGGCCACCCACTGTACACATTACTACAATATGCACTGCAGTATTTGTACTACCAAATAACACTGTACCTAAGCAAGTCAGTTTGTACTGACTCGATTTTTAGAGCAACAAAACTTTTGGTCTTGTCGCCTGTCAAATACCACACCTGCGGTTTAGACTTTAGTTGGACGATGAATATGTACTCTCGGCTTCTCGTGTACTCATAGCACAGCATAATTATGACAAGTGATAATTGTATAGCACAGTAGTAATACAGAGTACAGCTACAGTAGGCGACGTCTTTCGTTTCACGTTATGAGGGTCACTGAGTAGGTAAGGGTTGTCCAAAGTTAGTTTTTGACATAATTAAGCTGTGAATAATTTTAGAATATTTTTCTATTAAAGCATTAATTAAATATACAATAATAAGTAATGTGTTATTATAGCTAGTCATATTTTTTAGTCTAAAGATGAATGTTTTCAGTTCGAACTGGTTTTTATGAATAATGTTAGGTTACCGTGAATCGCTTATACTGTGAATCGCCCCCCTGTCCACCGATAATGATGTTAACTCACCGTTTGAGAGCGGAGCCCGCTTTGTTGCGTTTTTGAGACTTTGTTTGTAGGTTGTCGTACAACGAGGATTGAATTTAATACGAGCGAGTGTTCAGACAAAAAAGGGACACGCTATTTCGGACGGTACTTATTATACTTTATACTTTATAATTTTGATTACTTTCTACTCTACATCTGACGTAATAATCATAAGCAAAAGGTTGTCTTAGCTCGCTGGGGTCGGGAAAAGTCGTCACCTACCATTTTGTAGGAGGTGACTGCCGTCGCCTACCATTTTGTAGGAGGTGACTGCCGTCGCCTATTAACACGAGCGTCACCTCATCCGATGTAAGCACGCCACTGACCTTGTCAGGATTAAGGATGAGGGATTAGGACCCCACCTAATCTCTTGTCCATGGACTCCGACATCACCATCGAAACACACCAGCAAATTATCTTTTGTAAGAGAGTCTACTACTACCGCCAGTGGTTACCTACTAACCCTTGTGCTCTGCCACTACTAAAAAGTAACTAAGTACTAAGAAGGAGGCTTCAAGAATTAGCTACTAGTTAATGGAGACGAATTATGAAATGAAGTACACATAGTCCAAGGGGCGACCGTAAAAAAGGGTGATGATCCAGATCCAATTTTTTTTATATGGACATTTAAATCTTTGATGTGGACAATGTTTTGGATGGAATGCTATATCTCTAGACTAATAAGCTTTAATGACAACATTTTGCACGTATTTATAAATTTTGTTTCCAATTATTAACTTTGTTGGTCCTTTATAGCTTCGTTTCGCTGGGTTTAAATTCCTATATGTTATAAGTAATTATGTGTCCAAATCCAATCGTTTTTAATATTTAAAATATATATCATCAAAGATCTCTTCGTCAAAGAACATATTACTAAAATAAGTGTGAAAGAATATTTATTTGCATTATATGTTATATAGTAGGCAAAGTACATAACTGGTTCAGTCAGAATGTGCGCAGTAAGGCTACGGCCATATCTTCAAATAACGTTGCGAAACAACATCCAACAGTCCGCATGTAAATCCCAAGGCCCGGACTGCACACACAAGTTCCTTCAAATAAATTTCATCAGCGCACGAATCCCGGACGGCGGAGTCAGACTTGTTCAGTAAATTGTCTTCAAGAGCTGACCACCCCCCTTTCACGTACAGCGGTGGGGGAGGGGGGAATTTTCCCGCTCAAAGGAGGCCAGTGGCATTCCCCCGTACGTCTTGCTTATGACTGACGGCTGGACAGGTTGAGTGATTGAGAGTGACTCGAGTCTTAATGCGCCCGGGCGAGATAGTCCCACCGAGATCCAGAAGGTCCTATATCCGCGCCTGTCTCCAGCGATAACTAACACTGTGTCCGCATGCGTAAGTTCCCTTTTCGTGGTGACCGCTTTCTCACTTGCACCGCCACACTTTGAGTATAATTTTGCATGCTGTATTATTATAAATTAAATACGTTGCATCGTTTTTAATACGCTCCTCTGATGTGTATTTGCAATTAGTGATCACATTTCACAGTTGACGCATGATGGATTGCAGTGGACGTATGCATCCGGTGCTTCGTAATCCTTATTATAACATATCATCAATTTTAATTCTATTAAACGCGTCGATAAAGGTCAAAGATTAATAAGAATGAGGGGTACAGCTTAATCAAAGCTCAGTTGTTTGGCAGCAGAAGCCATCGTGTTACAGAAAACGTCCATTTATGTATAACTAGCCGTTGCACGGGACTTCGTCCGCGTGTTATTTATTTAGCACGAAATTTTTAAAAATTTGTCCTCGGTACAAAGTTTCAATGGGAATTTCATTTAATTTCACTTATTTATTGCTTTCATTATATAATACAACATTTAATTTGCTTACATTTACATAAAAGTATATATACTTTTAATATATATTTCAGACATGACAACAATGAAGGCGACCACATATTTAATTTTAATTAATTTACAATTAAAAATTAAAAATAAAAAACAATAATGTAATTCAATATTTAGGTCAGTGTTTAGTAACTTTGATAGAGCAAAACCTCGGAACAGGCTCCCAGGAAAACTTTCACTTAATTACAGAAGACCACAGCGAAATAACAGCATGTGTGCTGTTATGTTTCATTGAGTAAGGTATCCAAGAGACCTGCTGAATTTATTATCATAGGTATTAGAAATATATTACAAACCGTCTTTCTCCTGCAGGTACCTGTGGGATGTATCTGTGTTCGCTCAATGCACGTCCCATAAACGAACAGACAGGCAATCGGTCGTGCATCCATCTCTCTGCATCATATTTTCCCCTATTTTGTTATTAATACCTATGCGAAAATAATACACTCCCTAGTTAGTGTACCTACGTAAATCACTACATATAAATATTGTCTCGGAAAAACCCATACCCCACATATAATGTTTGAAATATTTATTGAAAGTTTAAGTCGATAATAATTAACATTGCACTGTGACATTTATATAGGCGAAACACTCCAAAAGCTATATTTTATGAGCGCCACATATTGAGCGTAGTAAACAGAGCTTTCTCAGTCAGGAATCGAATACGCACCCACCTACAGTGCTTGTTTACAACTTGATCAGGCGATATATTTCGAATCAAATTGTCGACCGATCATCGTGTTGGACTCCTACGCCAAACAAATTTACGTTTGCCTTAAATCAAACGGAAAATGAATCTTAATATGATCGCAGTTAGGTCGATGCTTGTGGTATTATTAAAGTGGTGGGGCAGCACAATAATTTGTGACCTCTAAACACCTTATGTGTGCCTAGTGCTGAGCAATAAATTTCAGTTAAATAATTTATACTTTAAATAAAATTTTAATGTTACTTTGATTATTTAGTAATTTAATTATGTACTAATTTAATTTACAGTACAATTTACAGGAAAGTTTGCAGTTATAAATTAGCAACACGTAGTGACAAAAAGGCCACCGTGAAAATACAGACACTTTTGAGTCGATGAGCCTTATTTAGCGTCAACCTGTATATACCGATATTTACACTTCAATTTTTTTTATAGAACATTGCAAATGTGTTTGATGGAAGTAAGGCCTTAGGTTGTTTGCATGTCCGTCCCATGTTCGCATATATACCTATGTATAAATAAAAATAATGACCCGCATAATAGTCGATAACATTAATATGTCAATCGTATTCTGTGTCACTTAAGGTTACTAGTAGCGAGGTCGCAAGATCAAACCACATCAAACCTGCATTCGTCTAATCAGATCAATTTACAAACGCAATAAGATTTAAGTAGATGTACGTCCTCAGTCTCACATTATTGGTCATTTAAATTCAATTTTGATCCATAATAAAAAGTTTCAATGAAATAAGTTCAAGTTATCTTCCACGTTGTCTTTCAACTCAAAATTATTATTATCAATTCTAGAAATCCAATTCCAGAATTTAATAATATGTTCCCAATTGGTGTGAGGTCATAATCACTACGTACATGTTAACCAAGTTCTCCGCCGCGTCTGTCTGTTCGTGATAAACTCAAAAACTACTGCACCGATTTCCATGCTGTTTTCACCAATGGATAGAGTGGTTCTCGGGGAAGGTTTTAGTATATACTTAACAAAGTTACGCGGGCGAAGTCGCGAGCAGCAGCTAGTCTATAATAATAATGTGACATTAATAAGACGTTTAATTTAATTAATGGCTTAGTCCACTTCCTAGTGTACCTAAAATTCATAACTCATCTCATTATAGCGTAGAGTACAGTTAATTCGCAATAAATCCTATTATATGTAATGTAGTCTGTGTAAATGCGAGCGTTTCGCGTGCGTGGACGCCCTTAATCAGCCTCGTGCGCAGACAGCTCATCGCGTCAGATTATACTGCAGTTGACGTGTTGCAGACATCTCGAGATTCTAGTTAAGGCGTACGAATTAGACTCTACAGAAATAATGTTAACGATTGTGCAATAATGTTTTTACCGGATTTAGCGATTATAAGGCAGAGTAATGTAGGACTAGCGACCCGGCCCCGGCTTCGCACGGAGTTAAAATGTTCAAAATTCCTTTCTTAGGACGTTATAAAATAAAACTATATTCCTCTCATTTTTCTAGACTTAGTAGTTAAAGGCTTTGCGTTGCTAAGTCAGTCAGGACAAACATAATAAAATTATTATTGTCAGTAAATATTTTTATTAAATACTTAGTTGTTTCTGCTGGAAGTATTTGCGATTATATTATGTAAAAGTCTTTATTTTATTAGACCAATATGTATCAAAGTAAGCAGTCACTTGCAATATATTTGCAAAAAAAATTTATTATAGCAGCATACAGAATTTGAAAAGACATTTATGATATGATTTATTTTAACGTTTTTTTACGTGAATTAAAAATTATTTTTAACGTTGTAACCCGCTACCGCTTATCACAATGTGATGCGTGCAAAGCGTAGGCGCGACTCACCTGCGAGCTCCGCTATAGGAAGTGTTCTCTTCAGCCTGTCACAACACTTACAAACAGACAGACAAGATGTTTTCCACAGTTATATAGAAGTCTTCCTGGTTAGCTGTCTTGTCTAAAATGAAACGCGGGCTAAGCCATAATTTTTCTACAACATTTCTATGTTCGCTTTATTCTTTCCCTTTTAAAGTTATCAATTAAATAAGAAAATGTGGAGGTCGCCTCAGAAATTAAGAAACTGTTAAAATTGTAACCTTAAAATGCTTTGTAAGCAATGTTTACCAAAAATATGTTATTTTTTTGACAGTATAAATCTTCGAAGGCTATGTTATTTATAGAATTATCATAAGACTAAAACTCCTAAGCTACTGATCCGATTTTGATAAAACTACGTAACTATGTGTAATTTGGTCCAACTTAACGGATAGGATAGTTTTTATTTAGAACCCGGTCAAAGCCGGGATCGTGTATTGACGTAATAGGTAGTTATATTGATCTAATATAGAACGTATTGCGGATATATTATTATGACCCTTTGCCAAAGTACCCATTTCTGGCAATATTGCTTCAATTAATAGTTGTGACATTGGACGAGGCATTGCCAGCTCTCGGGTCAGTAGAGCAACTAAATAACCCTGCTGAAGACTATATATCACTATTATTCGTTTCTAGGAAAAAACGGTTAATTTCTATGTATGTATATTAGAGATCAATTTCAAGAAAATAAAGTGCTTTGCAAAAAATTTGCTACATTTTAAACAAGTACATGTGCATATGCCTCGGAGTCATTAAATACGATGATTTTAAGACAAATTTTTATAACTTTTTGTTTCCGTACTCAATGTTATTG
This sequence comes from Synanthedon vespiformis, assembly GCA_918317495.1. Classification (NCBI taxonomy): domain Eukaryota; kingdom Metazoa; phylum Arthropoda; class Insecta; order Lepidoptera; family Sesiidae; genus Synanthedon; species Synanthedon vespiformis. The sequence continues at coordinate 519,651 of OU906948.1, forward strand.
TAGGAACATTTTTTTTTATTCATTTTTTATTTATTTATACACAAAAAACAATAAGTAGTTTTTTTTTTAATGTTAAGGTCGACAAACAGGCTGACGGTCCACTTGATGGTAGGTGGCTACCGTCGCCTATAACACAAGCAACGCCATAAGTGCTACAGGTGCGCTGCCGACCATACAAGGATTAAGGATAAGGGATAAGGAAGGGATGGGGTAATGGGCTCTGGCATCCCTTACTCACTCACCGAAACACAACAGCACATAATACTGTTATTTCACGGTGGTATTCTGTAAGGTGGTGGTTACTGCCGCCAGACGGGCTGCCCAAATGAGTGCGAAACGCAGTGTGCCCTACCACTACTTTTCAAATCCAGACCGGAGTCAATTTTGAAAATTATATTAAAATTTCCAAAGTTGACCCCGCCGGGAATCGAACCCGGGGCCCCTGAAACGTTAGGCAAGCACCCTTGCCACTCGTCCAACGGGCTCGTCAAAGTAGTTGGTACACAGTTAAGTTTTTAGCGTAACTACACCTATATAATATACAATACATATTTATGGTGATCGGTTCAGTAGTTTTTTACAAAGATCCATACAAACTTTCGCATTTATAATAACTACTAGCTGTTGCACGCGACTTCGTCCGCGTAACTTTATAAAATATAATACATTCGTGTCTGTGAAACCATGGAAATATACATACAAAATTTCAATCGGTCAAGCCGTTTAGTAGTTGACATAACAACAGCAGCGCCACCTACCAGGTCCAATTGTATTTTTGAATCATTCAGGAAACCATCGAAATACCTATATAAAATTTCAACCCAATCGGTTCAGCCGTTTAGAAGTTATGTGAAAAAGATAAGTACGGAAGAATAATTCTTACTACCCGTTTTCCCGTAGGAATTATGCATTTTTTCGCTGTAAAAAGTAGCCAATGTTCATTAGGGATAATGTCGGCTTCTAATGGTAAAAGAATTTATCAAATCGGTCCAGTAGTTTCGGAGCCTATTCAATACAAACAAACAATCAAATCTTTCCTCTTTATAATATTAGATGGATTAGTAAGGATTGTTCATCAGGGATTAAAATTTCCCCGATTGTTTAGAAGTAGAAATGGGCTGTGCTGTGTGCAATGTAAGGCGAGAGCTTGGCATCTCATCTGAAGGCCCAGGGCATAAGATCGCGTCAGGTAGATTCGCATCGGTCTGCCATCAATCAAACGCACGCCCGAGGCCCGGGGCTATATACCGGCTGCTTTGTGCAGATCCGAGAGATAACGCCTCCGTGTATGATGAGATTAATACCGGCGCGATTATTCGCGATGCGTGCATTCAGCAAAAGTAACATTACTTCTAATCTAATGCGTTCTATCATTGCTTTATACTTTCTTCTAAAAGAGTTAACTATTTTCAAAACATAAGCCTAAGGGACATCTCTGTTTCACCATCTGTTAAGTAGGCTAACCGTCATTTAAAGTCACCGGTCACCATCAGGTATAATGGAGCTGATAATATAGAGCTGAGCTGCCTTTGTTTGTACGGTAAAAGTGCCAAAAAGAAAATAATGAAATAATTTCGCCTATCAAAGGATGCACTAAACAGAGTGCATCATTTAATAAAACATAAAATTATTTATAAAATAACTAATCAACATTTTACTTGTAGTTGGTGAAAGAGGCCCTAATAGTGCGTTTATTTTAGTGGTTAACAAACCACTAAAATATCTTTCAGTAGTTCTTCTTAACCACTGGAACATAGTTCATTGACAAGGTTTTTTGGTATTTTGTTTAAGTTTTCCTGATTTTTATATGGTTGCAAACTAATTCAGCCCCTGCAGTCGTGTAGTAAGACACCTCCCCCTTCCTCCTCCTGTTTCACCTCTCCACTCCCCCCACCTGTCAGTCGGAAGGAGATAAACGTCACTCCGTTGACGGCACCGGCTTTGTAGATCGCGATCGGTCATCTCGCCGTCTTGATATTCAATATTTGAATTATTTTATTTGGATTCCTACAAAGTCCTCATAATATTATTTAAATCTTGTTTAGTTTATATTTGAAACGGGAGTTAACGGGATTAAAAGGGACAAGCAACGCAACGCCGCAATGCTGGAAGTGCTCTACTGACATTGCTATAGTTGGTTTTCCTATAATATACATAATATACCTAATAACTATATATGTATTTTGAAATGTTATCGCAAGTCCTAGGTCTGCTATAAAAAGTGCAAGTGCACCTAGGTGCACGTTGTTATCGGACTGCAGTCGAGTGGGAGTGCATTGAAAATGCAAATGAATACACTTCTTTAAGGCCAGTTCATCGCTATTGCGCTCTCGGGACACCTTGCAGGGAAACTTTCAAGCTGTATATATATTTTATTATATAACTAAGTACCTACATAATGTCCAAGTACATAACTTTAGTTAAGATTACGTAACTTTCCTGCCTCATTGAGATCGATTGAAGAGGTTTTTGTTTTAATAGAATACCCACAGACATATTGTTGATTAACCTGTCATATTTTTATTCTAATTAATAGATAGGCAATATTAACATGCAATTATCTAGAGAATTTGAAAGGTTTTCCGAGTCCCATTATATTGATGTATTTCGGGATAATATAAAGGGTAAAGCACAATACACCGAATCACAAGAGCACTTATGCTATATTATAGTCAAATGAAAATGGTCCGTTACATTGAAAATAATATCTCGCAGAGTTATATTAATTCGATGGTATTTGCTAATACATAATTCAAAATTGAGATAATTTTCGTTTTCGAAGTTTCGAACTACGAAATATTATGATGGCATTATTCATTCATCAACAAAAGTTCGGTGTTCATCAGAGGACTTCAAAAGACATTTTTCTTTGTATCATTAAACCCACAAAAAGTGGTTCTCCTTAAAAGGGTCAAAACAATTTTACTGAATTTATCAAAAATCTCCCTAAAATCAGCACCTCCTAAAATTATCCCATTAAACGCCAAACGATGATTGCACTCGAGAATGATTGACTGAGTGCGCCTCCGTCAAAATCAATCATGTTCACAACAATTTTGACTCACAGTGTGTAAAGTATGCTGATATTATTATATATTGGATAGTTATGTATACTCTAAGGATATTTTGATGATTTTTAAAATTACATTTTTTTTTTGTTTTATTGTATTTTTAGTAGTGGCTGGAAATGTATAAATTGAGCAGTCCATCCGATAGTAGTATTCACCTATATATGTACTATACTAAAGTACCTATACTACTACTATAGTACCTATACTACTACTATAGTACCTATACTACTACTATAGTACCTATAGTAGTATCCGATAGTAGTATTCACCTTGCACTGAAGACCACTGTGACTTTTTTAACAGGAAAACATTTTTTCCTAGACAACATTTCTTTAAATTTTCAAGTCACCGATTTTGAAGAAAATTCAGATTTAAAATAACATAAATCTTACCATCAAAACAATAGTACCTATATGTTACTGTACCTAAAGATTTTTTTTTTAATATTTTGCCTATTTTCTGTATATTAATTAGTATGTAAACTTTCGATACTGCTTTTTGTTATGCTTATTGTGTACCGGTTCAAATGATGAATAATATTATAATTACGTGGTAGGATACGTCTTAATATCAATAAAGGCACAAATAACTGAGGTAGACTCCAAATGCTCGTTGAATAAACATCAATCAATCAATCTTTTTGATGTGTTTAAACTTCGACAAAAAGTGGTTCAACATTAGGGATCTTGCACTAGTGTGGACATAGCCCATCGACTAAAAATTTTATTTTTAAAAAGCTTATTCAATACTTACTGATGCTCGAGACTTCGTCCACGTTGAAAAATATAAAAAAATATTATATAACGCCTGACATTCATTGCTGTGTTAATTTTTCCAGGTGTTGGATTTTATCATTAGATTATCTCTTGGGAACATTTCTTTAATTCTGGATAAAAAAAATTCCTTTTCTGTAGGTATCCTTGACAACGAGAATGCAAAACATTATTTTATTGAGATATTTAATCTATATATTTTGACTCTTAAACTATAAAACTATTTTAAATTACGCAAGAAAAATTCTCTGTCATTTATTTTTAATAAAGACTTCCTGACTTCCAATTATTTAACAAAAAAAGAACACGATAATATATTACTTTTATTTTACAAAGAAGAATACATAAAAACTAAAAAAATAATAATACTTATTTATGTACAATTTGTAGACTCTTTTAGAGTTAAAATCAGATAATAATACCACCTTTTTGGCTAACGACAATTTTCGTTTAGAAATAAGAATATCAATACTAATAATAAATCTGTAAAGGCCGGTCATGGAGTAGTTTACTTTTTTTTCAGAAATATCATGTAATATAGATTTTTTTTCTGTATGTATGTTGTATGTTCCTCCATCACTCTTAAACGAATTAACTTGATTTTCATAAAACTTGATAGATAAACATTTAGAAGTACGAGACAAGTGATAGGCTACTTTTTATCTTTTTTAACGCGGACGAAATCGCGGGCAACAGCTAGTTTTCTAATAAAAAGTGTGAATTAAAAAAGGGTATGTCCACAATATTCTTTTAGTAGAGCCATCAAAAACTAGAGCAAAAAACTTGTCTGACAATGAGCCGTTGAAAAGTAAGGTCGATGCGCGCGCACGATCACAACACTAATTCAACACAACACAACCCAACACTGTGTGCTCTGGACGGTTTGTGTTTATTTTTTATTTTTTTCACTATCTTACGTAACGCTACGTTTATTAACGATTTTCAACCTTAATATTATGTATGATTACAAGTGTAGCTCTGTTATTGTTAATTACAACCTGTACTGCAACTTAGTTATCCTAATTCTTGGTAACTGATCGTAGTCTAGATTTATTGTAATAGAGTGTTATTAGTCAAAAGCGGAATTTTTGGCTTTTATTCTGTTGATGTATATTACGATTTTATTTAACTTATTGTACTTTTGAATTCTGAATACCTTCTAATGACTGGTATATTGATTATAGTGTGATATTTTTCAAAAGACTCGTTTCCACATCTTTTTTTTTCTATGTTCTTAATCAAAATAATACTAGGACAATAGAGTCCTAGTAATAGTACAGTAAAATCCAGTTGGATAACAGATAACAGCATAACATCACAATTTTCTGTGCTAGAAATTATATATTCTTTTTCTTTTAATATCCTAATATCCGTTGGCAGGAAATTGGTAAATAGAGGATTCACCAATAAAGTTAATTAAAAATTATATTTTTTTAATTTTTCATTATAATTCTACCTCTGCGTGTACAAAAGTACAATCATCAAAGTTAATTAATTAATATTATTGCTACTTTAATATTATTTAAGCCCTTAGGCCGGTTTCAGTGCTCTCCTGACGGTCAGTCCTGACGATACGCGCGACCGACCGCACTAACAATACGCGTGCGCGGTCAGGAGAGCTCTGTAACGACTTGTGAATTTTCATACAAACTAGCAGGTGCTCGCGACTTCATCCGCGTTGAAAAGTATAAAACGCCATCTACCGTGGAATATCACCAAGCAGTTGTCATGTTAGTCGCTTCACCTGATTCTGGATAGATGAGGCTCTCAAGTGCATCCCGGGCCAAGCTGCTGCTAGTATTTACTTTTATTTTAGATTTCCCGTAGGAATGAAGCATTTTCTCGCGGTAAAAAGTGGACTATGTTCATCACAGATAATGTCGGCTTCTAATGGTAAATTTTTTTTTTCAAATCGGTCCAGTATTTTCGTTCTATACAAACAAACAAACAAATCTTTCCTCTTGATAATATTAGTATAGAAGACAAGCGCGACTGAGCGCGACCGACCGTACGCACCGACCGTCAGGAGAGCTCTAAAACCGGCCTTAGTCGTTTTTGTTTGCGACACGACAGATGGACTGGGCCTCGCTGTCAATCACACTTCAGCTGGATGTCTGTCTGTCTGTTGAAACGCGTAACCCGACTCTCGGTTTCCACTTAATCTTTATTGACGTCGCGTCTTCATCCACAAACACCTTGCACTTCGGTCATTCGAAAAATATCTCTATCACGAGCGTTGCAATGTCGCAAGTATCTGAAAAAGTATTTCTGCAAATTTATTTTGATCGTTGCCTTCATTAGTACCTCGTTTACGTCTTAAGTAGACAACGTCTGTTATTTTGATTTTTATTGATGGACTTTTAGGGGTTTTTTTTCGGTCGTTAAGCTAGATTGAGGATTGTGAAGGGATGAAGTCGGTCACGAACTTGTGATTATTTTGTACATTGACAAGGACAGTTCTCGTGAATTCTTTATCTCATCAGCTTTTTGTCGTTTCTTCAATACGAGTATTTCCTGTAAAGAGAGATAAGGACGATAAAATTGTTGTGTTTTAGTGTTCATCTCTATATAATTTTAAATAATTATTTAATTATCTTGTCACCCATTGAGAAATAATTTTGACTACAATGAATATATCACAGTAACATCAAAATAACTCCTTACAGAGGCACACAGTGAAATAATAGCATATGTGCTGTTGTGTTTCGGTTAGTGAGTAAGGGATGTCAGGGCTCATTATCCCATCCCTTCCTTATCCCTTATCCTTAATCCTTCTATGGTCGACAGCACATTTCAGTCAGGGTTGTCAGTCAGAGCACATTTCTATTGCAGTACCTATGCCGTTGTTTGTCTTATAAGCGACGGTAGCCATTTACCATCAAGTGGACCGTCACGTCAACCTGTATGTCGACCTTAAGATAAAAAGTTAAACAAGGAACGTAATTGTTCAACACTGAAGATCGGAAGAACTCGCCACCTTATTTGCATTAATTTGTTACGACGAAATTATATACCGGACTATGCGACATGCAGGGAAAGTAGTTTAAATATCATAGATAGGATATTTTACTGAAAGAAAACTTTATGTTATTTTAAAAAGTTAGTAATACTGCATTCAAAGATTTTCTAAAAATTACTTCCTTCGTCTGGGAATCGAACCGACTTGATGTGAAAAAAAAATCACCCGCATTTTTATGATGCCAATCGAAAGAATGGACAAAAAATAATAATTCTTATTAAGTAACATAGTATCTTAAAAGAAAGGAATAACGTAAAATGTTTGTTTCAAATTTCAAGAAAATTTATTAATGCCGACGAAGACGTAATTTTTAGAAGATCTTTGAATGCAATGTAACTAACTTTCAAAAATAACATAAAATCTACTTTCAGCAAAATACATATATACTTTCCCTTCATGTCGCATAGTTTTGGGACGTCCTGTATACTTGGTATAACATTCATTACCCTTTGAAATTTTACTTCTACCAAGTCTCCAGTAGTCATTTATTTATTATGTGACAAAACCGGTGTCACTTCCGCTCTAGCCAGCGCTGGACTAGTGGACAGTTCTGCGCATTGATTGATTTGTGAGAAATGTCGGTGTAAAAATTGGCATTGCACACAAAATTTCCGACCACCTTGGTAGAAGTACTCCGTCATCGTCCACCAGTCAAAATGATGTTAACGCCTCTCCTTGGCATTTGTGTAGTACAGTCAGACACCTTTTCAATAGACTTATTTTGACCTATCTTAATTTTACACCGTAATGTTACCTTAATAATATTACCTTTTTTATGTTTTTGCATGTTATTCACATGTGAATAATGCACGATCTCGTAACGAATTATATTATATTAAATTTGTTCTTACGCACAATGTGTCACTTTAGCATTTAATTTTTTACAGTTACAAATATTAAAATGTAAACCTTCATTAGTGTATCTTACCACTGAATATAATATGAATAAATACAGTAATATTGTTTAAGAATATTTTAAACAATTATAGATTTAAAGAAACATATATTATATATAATATAATTTTAATCCTGACGACAACAATATACTCGTAAAATAAGTAAGTAGTTGTAAATCCAAATATGTCTGTATTTTGCTTACATCTGGCTGTTTGATTACATTATGCATAAAATGAGATGTGTTTGTAACTAAACTTAATCTATTAAATTGTACAAGGATTTCTAGATCATCAAACACAATCAAAGTAAATGCATCTACCACCGGTTTCTACAACTCTCTCTACAACTCTGGAAACCAGCGTGAAATCCCTGTAATTACTCCTTATTAAAATTAATCTTTCATCGTCACGATCAGTATGAGTAGTCTTTAGTTTTCCTTGATACTCCTTGTGACGTTTCTTGTCCAACTGTACAGAAAATTTGAGCCAAGACAATCATGTCGCGTCCATCATCGAATCCACGCGTGCCCGAGTAATAAGTGCCCGCGAACCCAGCAATTATATCGTCCATACATCAACAGTGAAGTGTCGTGCGCGTGTGGTCTACTCCCGATTCCGAGAAAAGCAAACGACTCGCCGAAAAATAAGTCCGGAAATCGTGTATATGTGACGATGATGTTGCAGTCACATTTCGAATGTCCCTTAAGTGCACTCGCGATTTCAACATTGCAGACGAACTTTGCTGATTTTGATGAATGAAGACATGTATCAAATAACTCATTGAGGATTTTCAATGATTTCATATATTGTAACGTTTTGCTGTTTCTTAAAAAATATTATGATATACTACATTTAACAATTTTGTAATCAAAGGGTATTTTGTTGGCTGGCGTGGTGTCTTAATTAAAATATTAAGAGGTTGTCTGTCTGAATGTCTGAAACGTGTGTGTTGGGCGTAAGCTCTATTTAATTTTGATCTGTTCGCGTTTAGTCTTATTCTAATAACAAGATGTTTTGTTTCATTGCTTACCAACTGCATTAAAATAATCGTCGAAACTTTGAATGTATTTTTATTTAAATGATTTCTTTCCTGTGGGACTGGTTTTGATGATTGTATGTTTCGTTAAATTTGGAGGCAGGTTTCCACAAAAGAGAAATTGTAGGCATCAACTCGATTTAAGGTTAAAAGTGGCATCAAAACTGAAATCGTGCGATGCAATCGGCAACATCTCATCTAATAAAAGCCATCTCAATAATAAGGCGGACAATGAGCCCCTTAGATACAGATCAAATTAACGGTCAGCCAAGCACAAAGCCCGGCAATCAGTGTAACGATTCTTCTCGGAATGCTTCACGTATTTACGTCGCATTTCTTCGATTTCGCGGCACGTTCGAGACGTAATAAGCGGACGTCGGCCGTCCCCAGTCCGTCGCGTCCGTCAAGGAAAGGGGGCGAATAGGTGGGAGGGGGTGAAAGTACCGGGCGAAGGGGTGTTGGAGTTAATGAAGTTTTCTCGGTGGCGATTCCCGCAGGTCGTCACATGCGGGCAGAGTTTGCGGGCACATATTGTGCACGTCGGTCCGCATCGTCAGATATTGCCCGGCGAAAATGTTTTAATAAGCGCATCCCTGGACGCGGCCGGACGTACCATTCTCGCGTTCTTATTAATGTCTATTGTTTGGACTTGTGCGTTATTGCCGGCCATATTGACGACGTTATCTCGCGCTGCGTGTGTTCGCGCCGAGGGTTTTATGTGGGAGATGTTTTACGGTTGCTTTTATGGTCGGCTACTAGTCGATAAACCTTACAACTAAGCCAAACCATTTACAAGTTTAATGTGGTGAAAAAAACACGAGCTAATCGCAAATAAACTGAGCAACGTTTATGTTGATGAGGCGTTTTACAGCATTCTAAACGGCCTTTAACGAGTCCATTATTCATCACATTATACACATTTTCAAATTATAAGAAATATCGTACATATATCGCAAAATGGTTCATCCAAAAACATTGATGAAAATCCAAAGTTAGCCACGAAAGACTGGGGAACATTTTTGAAATAATTTCGGAAACGCCAAAAACGTGTAATGGTGTTTAGGAATTGTCGCAAAGTGTAGGGACTATTTATTCTAAACTACATGCAATTCAAAGTTACACGTTTCGACGTCCACCCGTCCCGTATCGCAATTGCATTGGTACTGCAACTGTACCATACAGTCAGTAGCGAATTAACCAACTTTCTGCACCTCTCCTAACTGATGAGAAGCGTTACAGAGTTTAAATTTACTTTTTGTGACCAAGTTGTTATGGCATAGAGCTAGACGATGGCACAACATTATTGTGGGGGCTTGTTGTGTACACTACACATCTAGACTTGTGTGATGATAATAATATAATACGATTAAAAGACCACAAGGTTTTCAAACTTTCTTTTGAATTCTTTGTTATTAACTCTTTTAGCTTTAAATGTTTCTAATTAAAAGAAAATGCATTTCTTTTCGATTCGCAATCTATTAACAATAACACGATGTGTATGAAGCACTCAAAGCGACCAGGGTAGTGCATTAATGACATTTTTCACATGTTTCTTGTCGGATCACAGGTCGAGTCAACGCGACGGGAGACCACCCCTAGGCGTCGTAGGGTTGGGGGCGAAGTCTGGAGGTGCCGGGAGGTGCCGGGGGGTGATTTCCAGAAGGCGCGGACGTCTCGCGTCAATCAGTTCGGTCCTACGTGACCGGCATACCGGCTAATGTTAGAGACGTTCTTTTTTATGACGGTTCGCTAACGCGCTGATTATTTGCAATTCTAGTAATCTGCCGGGAGATTCGATCGTCTTACAAATTCGTATTGCTTTATTTTAACCGTTGGTCAGCTTGGATTCGATGGCCAGTGTTTATGTATCTCGTTTCATATTTGTTTTGGAAAGCTATCGTGTTTAAAATGATGAATGCAAGTCGACTCAATGCATCACTGTTCACCGGACGATGTCCTCGATATTTAAAAATATTTCACTGACCTATAAGTTTTCGGTTCGGCCGACTCAGGTAGCGAGTAGCGACCTGTGTGGGCTGTTGACACTTGACGGTGACAAGAGGTGAACAGTGAATGACAGAAGGGAGACACGTTTCAACGAACCATCTTATTTGTTCTATTTACGTATTGGGCCTAGCATGAGCTCGAAATTTTAGTTTTTACAGTTTTTTTTTTCCAATAGCTTTTTCAAAATATACTTATAGTCTCTTATAGTAGTTTCTTTTATAACATTTTGCCATGCTGGATGAATCTATACTAATGGATAGATTTATTGTCAATTTGTTTAACTTTACAAACAAATATCTTATCATTTATCCTACTGAATTCGGCAGTATATATAGCACTTGCAGATCTTACAGCAGGCAACGGTATAGCCATCTATTAAACAAAATTCAATAACAAAATTTTCTCGCCAATAAAAGTGTGTAGTGTGTGTGTGTGTATTTTCGAGTAGTCCTTAGTTAAATATATCTACAGTAATCCTATCTCGTAAAAGTCATCGTCGAAATCTCGTTTGCAGATAAACGGAAAAAAACAGAGATTCAGCCGAAAGGTGATCAGTGATCACTCGGAACCGACGTCGGAGTGAATGAATGAATGAATGAGTGAGCGAGTGAACGGAACGAGTGTCGGCCGCGGGACACCAGTTGATCAACCATCATGAGATCGTGTCACAGTCAACGTAGGCTTACTAAATATGGAGACGGCAATTTTATACTATTATTATTGTAATCTTTCAATAAGAAGTCAAAAAGTTTGATATTGAGCTTAATAACAATAATTTTATGTTTTTCTGTAGCTTTCGTAGTTCCGCAGTTATAATTTTTATATTAGGTATGCATTCAATTTAGGTTGATATTCAATTTAATTAATTAGGTAGGTACATATTCAATTTAATTAATCATTTTGTACATATTAAAAATAAATTCAGTCAAATATTTTTAAGTATTTTTAAATTACTAGTTTTAAGTATTTTCAAGTCGAAGTTCACAGCTCTAAGAGGAGTTACTCAAGCCTCCACTTTCGTCAACAATCAAATTACAGAACCAATTAGAAATCTGATCGCCCCAGAACTATTACTGGGACAAAGCTATCCTGTATCTAAATCTATAATTCACAATAGGATATATTTTATTCCGCGTTTTAGTATTAAAATATAATAAATTTATAAACTGATATCAAAATGACGAGTTAAATATTTATATAAGTGAGCAAGATATATTATTTTACGATAATTTTAAATTACTGCTTCGGTTGAAACGGCTGGTGTCCAGAGTTACGCATAATAAAACAATTGGCATTATTATTTTAATAATAAATTTTATTATAGCTATAAATTGTGACAAATTTCAAAATGTCACATAAGACAATAGTGCGGCGCGCACACATGTTGATAACTAGCATTATTATGAAATTTATAATAACAGTTACATACAAATGTCACATCACTACGCTATGCGTTGGAAATCGTGCGGGTTGTCGCGAAATATAGTATCAATTAAGCCAGCAATAACGCCCGCGGACCGCTGTACATGTGTGAAATAAAATTTATTATCAAATCTGTATAGTTTATTTTCAGTTAACATCGAGTCGGTGAGTCAACGTCACGAATCGAAAAGCCGGCGGTTTCATTGAGCGATTTTCACATTTATTTACGACCATTAAAATAGCGAAATGTAAATCAGTGCGTAATAAAATTCCGCAATTCGACGGGAGTGTGTTCCATACTAGCGCAGCCTCTGATTTATTCGCTCGGTGTGTCGGCGCGAAAACGTACCTCGTGACGTCACAGCTTTTGTTTTTTTTACCTTTTTGGTTGTTTTATTGATGGCGTTCGGTGAAAAAGTGGCTCGGGCCAGCTAAGCGGAGTGGCGTCAGAATTTGTGAATGATTTTTCGTCCCGTGTACCGGCCGACTCATCCACCACTTTATAGCCATTTGTCAGCCGAGTGAAAAAGATGCATGTACGTGGCTGTTGTGTGTGTGCGAGCTGTTGTTGTTGTTGTCGTTTTTAGCCTTTTTAGGCTTTTACGCGGATCCATTGACACGTGAAAGTGTGTTAGCGTCGCTTGACTTTATAAATCTGCGCGTTGGGCTTTTTGCTAGCGGCCACGAAGCCACGAGGGCTTCGCAATTAATTTGACATCTCACTTTTTGTTTCCTTATTTATTTGTTACACGATTCCACCTTGTTCGCAAATGTTAAGACGTTTCAAACTTATGATCAAATAGGAGTCATTAATTTCATTTAATAATATATACCTATTATAATATTGTTCATCCAAATGACTATCAACGCACATCCAAAACTGCTATATCTACACAAAATTTTAAAGAGGTAAAATTTGTATGTTTAAAACTATTCACTCGATTTAATAGGTTCTTCCACCAATAGTTTTAATATAATTTCAAGATGGACATGAGCTAAATATTCCAATAGGGCAGCTATTCAAAAAATAAAGATCCAACGTTTCGCCAAAGTATGATGTCTGGGTTTACATATTACATAAATTTGTTGTTTAGACAACCCTGTTTAGTTAGACATTGCCAACCATTTTATATAATGTTTGTTTTTAATAAATAAATTAAATAAATAAGTGATCCACAAGTCATCTACTTAATTTGTTTTTCTCGAGTGTAAATGATCAATTACACCCTCGAATTGGCTAGCTAGCTGTCTAGTTGCAATAAAGTAATCACCCTTTTATGGGCAAGGGATGCTCGATCCCCTAACTTCAAATTATATTTATATACTTCCCTATTAAATAATATTTATTTTTATTCTTTACACTTTATTTCAAGTTTCATCAGTTCTTCCGCGAAAGCCGTATTTTCAGCAGACTTCCAAAAATGGAGTCCAAAAAAAGTGCTCCCATTTCAATTTGGTCCAGTTCTGACAATGGCATCCATGAGAAAACGGTTTAAAATCGGATTATTTTTTGTTAAAAAAGAGTTATTATCTCTTTAAAAGGCTTTGCTGGTCTGCAATATAAGCACATATAAAAAGTTTAAATTTTCTAAATTACAACCGCTTTCTTTGCTTAAGAAAAGCTATGAAGGCGAATGAAAATCTTCATTTCAGCCATAGGATATCCACTCCCTCATAATCTTTAAAAAGGAACGGTCAGAATGAGCCCTCATAACCTTAAGGGTGGACGTCCACTCGAGAAGCTTCCGGCCCCAAAATCCCCATAGGCTTAAAGCTCTCCGTATTAGTGTTCTGCTCACAAACACTTCAATTTACTAATCCTCCAGGTTATGTCGGTGAAAAGTACCGTTTGTGTCCCTTACCAGAGCTCGTTGATAAAACAGAAAATGATATTAAACGGTTTTGTATTTAGTATAATGAAGTCATAAATTGAACAGCGAGCAATGATATGATACGAGCCGCTAACGGCCCGGGCGAGCTGTGAAATATACATTGACGGCGCGGTTTGGCGTTGGATTGCGTTCGACACTTTTGCGGTGGGCTTCAATCAAATCTATTATATTGATCACTAGCTGGCGCCCGCGACTTCGTCCGCTTTTAAAAAGACAAAAGTAACCTATCCTGTGTCCTGTACGTCTAAATGTTTATCTACCAAGCTTCATGAAAATCAGTTAATTCTTTTAAGAGTTATGGAGGAACATACATACGTACAAGTTTTCATTTAAGAGTTATGGAGGAACATACATACGTACAATACCTACACTTACTTTTACAGATTTATTATTAGTATTCATTATTGTACTGAAAAACTAAACATATTGCTATAATTTGACTATAATGCAATCAATCTTCTTAAAATTGGTTAAAATGTCACTAAGTATACATACATTTTGGTTAATTCTTTGCATAGGTAACTTACATTATATTTTATGACTTTTCACATTAATTTGAGAATCATGACGTCCTCAAGTATTTCCCTGTATAAACAACTAACTGTTACACGTGACTTCGTCCATGTAACTTTATGAAAATCCTGTGTTACTCGCTGATAAGTAGTATTCCAGTAGTTTCGGTGTCTATTCAATTCAAACATACAAACAAACCAAATCTTTCCTCTTTACAATATTAGTATGGATGATAGATTTCATTTGAATTTTCAGTTTTAATCAAGGTAAGTAAAGTCGGGGTAGGAAAACCTTCGTCAGTTTTCAAATTCATTCCTTTATCAAAATCGCAGACTCTTAGTACCTTTTGAAACTAAAGCACTAAGCAGACAACTGACAGACATTTGAAATGAAATTTTGGAATGACTGACATTTGCCCTGGTGCAATCAAATTTCGGCTTTAAGGTGACGAACCTTTTCTTACCCCGACTGTACTTCAAGGTACTTTTAAATTTTATTGTGCTACCAACAAAAAGTGCGGATCATACGGCAAAAGGAGATAAGACTTTCCATTATTTTAATATGTGCAACAGAAGGACGAGCAAACTTTATGATAATACGAAGCTATGCGGGCTCGCAAACAGAAAATGGAAACAATAAAAAATAATTTCTGTCGGCTCCCCCTAACAGAGCAACATAAATAATAATTAGGTGCTGTATAAGCACAATTACATACTTGGGGAATGGTTCGTTCAAATCATATCCTTCTGTCTCTAACTCGCTATAGTATTTAACTGCAGCGTGTAAATTAAAGTAATGACCTTAGTATATGTACTTTTCTTTAGATGTAGGTAAGTATTAAATAAAAAACAAATTATGTAGTAAGAAATATAGTTCATTCTAAAGCTAATAAAGCAAATGATATTTGTTTATTAGGATAGGTTTATTTAAGTTTTAATTATATACCTACTTATATCTCTATATCATCAATCATCGTCAATACTAATAATAAATCTGTAAGTGTAGATATTGTATGTATGTATGTATGATTGTATGTAAGTATGTATGTATGTATGTATGTGTGTATGTGTGTATGTATGTATGTATGTATGTATGTATGTATGTATGTATGTATGTATGTATGTATGTATGTATGTATGTATGTATGTATGTATGTATGTATGTATGTATGTATGTATGTATGTATGTATGTATGTATGTATGTATGTATGTATGTATGTATGTATGTATGTATGTATGTATGTATGTATGTATGTATGTATGTATGTATGTATGTATGTATGTATGTATGTATGTATGTATGTATGTATGTATGTATGTATGTATGTATGTATGTATGTATGTATGTATGTATGTATGTATGTATGTATGTATGTATGTATGTATGTATGTATGTATGTATGTATGTATGTATGTATGTATGTATGTATGTATGTATGTATGTATGTATGTATGTATGTATGTATGTATGTATGTATGTATGTATGTATGTATGTATGTATGTATGTATGTATGTATGTATGTATGTATGTATGTATGTATGTATGTATGTTCGTCCATAACTCTTAAACGAATTAACCGATTTTCATGAAACTTGGCAGATAAACATTTAGACGTACAAGGACACAGGATATAAGGCTACTTTTTTCTTTTTCAACGCAGACAAAGTCGCGGGCGCCATTTTAAAGACTTTTAAAATCAGTCAGTAGATTAACCAGTCGTCATCTGAATCTTTGATACATGAAAGTTGTAATTTTAAGACAATTTTTGTACTGACTCTTACTAAATAAAATTAAATAACATTTACGTAAATATGTAAAAATTCTTTTATTAAAAAAAAAACAAATATCCGAGAGCTTCCAATATGATAGGTGGTAAACAGTTGAGGTACATTAACGGCGGGGTTTGATACGGTCTCGCGGCGCCATCATACCCCCGACCCCGCTCTAACACTGTTAATAATAGGCTCCTTACACCCTCGCCAGCCTTATCTGCAGTATTAAACCATAAAACATTATAATTTACAACGTTATGTCGCTTCGCTATGACGTTGCGCACTCGGTGTTCGTTGGTTCTCAAACATTTACAATTGACGTCTACCTTTAAATTTGGGTAATGCATACAGATATGCCGGGTACTTTTTTTTTAAGGTTACGCATAACTGTCATCGATTCTCGGAGGTTTTTTATTGGATTATCCTTTTTAAGGACTTTTCTTAATCACAAGAATTTTTTAGTGTCGTCAAAGATTGCTAAATTTTATATAGGTAGTAGCCTAGCGACATTTTTCTTTCATGTTAGAATGGTAACTATTTCTAAAATATAATATTAAAAAAGAAATTGTCCCGCAAGACATTCAAAGACGAAAGGGAAAGAGAAAGGGGCTTTGGTGTCACTTACTCACTAATCTGAAGACAACAAACGGTCATTTCACGATGATCTGTAAAGAGGTGGACTGTCGCAAGAAGGGTTACCCAATTCATCATGGCGAAACTTAGTGTGAAAATACGATTTTTTTTATTATGGTCTTTAATATCAATATTATTTTCGATGGAATGACACTGTAAATATATCATATTAATCTAGGACAAAGGCAGTTACGAAAGTGTAAGAATATAAAAGGTTATTAAGCAAAATTAATCACAATTAAATTTGTGCCTGCACAAACAGTGCGCCGTAAAGTTTGAGTACCGCAGCCAGTGGATGCTTAAAAATAACGGTATTACCCTTCCTAGCAAATATTGTGTAACCCTTCCTCGTGTCCCACGTATTTAGTTCGGTATTGTTTTAATAAGGCTTCTTTGCTGATTTTACATTTTCGCCGCCATGTTTGTGGGCGCGTCAATAACGGTACCCCCGTTTACCTTTTATCGATGTATGTTCGCAAATTTTATGTCACATCCCTAAAATTTGTTATGTTGTTGTTTTGCGTTAACGGTTATTGTTGAGTGGGCTTCAAAATTAGTGTTGGGCTTTTGGGTATTTTGTTTTATTTTGCGGATTACATGAATATTATTATGATGAAATATTTTGTTACTACATCTGCACTAATATTTTATGAGTTATTTTTAAATATATAGGCTGAATTATTTAAAACTACTAAGCCAATTATAAAAGTTGTATTACTAATCGATATACTGAACGATATAGCTATATTTATTTTTCATGGACTCTGTTTCTATTAAAAAAAATATTTATAAATTAGTCGATATAAATGTTTCTTTGAAATAAATAAATATTCTTTGGAATTCTACCATATTTTACTAAAAACCTATTTTATATTACCTATATTAGGTTTTATTTTTTTAAATAAATATAGCTTAAAATTTTATATTCCAAAGATAAAAAGATATATTTCCAATTAATTGAAGCGATTCACATTGCGACACATTATTAAAATATTAAACAATGCTCAGTGATTTTCCACGATATGAAATCAAACATTACTCCTGCAATCTGTCGGCTAACATAAAGCGTTGAACTAATAAAACGTTTGTTCAGATTACGTTATTCATACTTATACTGATACCGGACTTCTTTGCGGTGAAGCCTTTCAATAAAAAAGCAAACAAGCCACAATCATATCAACAATGTTAGTCTTAATCCCAGCTTTGCGAACAATTGTGCCTAATATTTACCATATCTTACAGATAAAGGAGTCACGTGGGATGCATAGGAGTGCCGACCGTATTAACTCGACTGCTTTACTGTTGCTACTATCAGTATAGCAGGATATATGCGTGTGGTCTAAGTTTAAAAGCGTTAGCGGGGAAAATATTTCACTACCAATGGTCGTCTAGGATTTTACTGTTATATAATATTTTACTGTTGTATAATAATATGTTTATATAATTTATAGAAATATGTATGTATATTGTTATCATTTTTAATAAGGTATTAGCACTTTTTTTGTACTTATAAACTTTAAGATGTCTTAACCTTGTACTATTCATCCTGCAGATGAATAATAACAAATGGACGAAACGTTTAACAGAATGGGTACCAAGAGACAAGAGAAGAAAAAAAGGGAGACCAAGTAAAAGATGGAGAGACATTTTCAACCTGAGATGTGGTCCCTTATGGATGCGAGAGGCGCGAAATAGGGATATATGGCAGGGTTTAGGAGAGGCCTACGCCGCAGAGGCGACTACTACAAATTTAAATTAACTTGTAAAAATATACATACATGATTACATAGTGAGTGTAGTAGAAAAATAAAGGCTATTTTTATTTTTTATTTTTATTTTATTTTATAACCTTGTACTAGGCTATATAAAAATTTAATCTGTAAGGTTGGCTATTAAATAAAAAAATATGACACAACGTCAACTTCTTACAGAAATCATTTTGCATAGGTATGCGAATTTAAGCTCATATAGTAGAACATATAATGCTAAGCTGTACTTATAACAATTAAGTTACTTACATATTACTTCAAAAACTTATACGATTCTTACGATATAAATGTTGTGTTTACGATATAAATATTGTGAGAGTAACGTTTCTAGAAGTACACTGACTCGAGTTGAGAATTTTTTTTCTATACGCTCACGCTTTTGACATGCACCAGCTTTGAATTCTTTATCGTTCAGTGCGTTTGCTGAGATTACTGCAAATCTACTGATTGTGCGTCCACTTGTATTGGTTTTAACTTACTCTACATTACACCTAGGACTTTATATTGGCACAGGTATTAACCTCGCTTTACGCCAGTCTACGAGTTTAATCTATTGTTAGTGTTCCTTTTACGCAATTCGGTACCAATTGTAAATATTGTCGGCAAACAGTGTCGCCGAGGTTATTTTAATGGTTTCAAAATGATTTAAGATTTGCAAAGACATGTTGATGATGTAAAAACAAAAATATTTACTATTTATATTAATGCGAAATTAATATTTGTCACTAAAAATATTTTGTGACATATTATTGATGTATTTAATTTATTCCCTTAATTAAATTGACACACATTTAGTTTATTACCTGGATTAACTTATAGGATACATTTTATGCTTAGATAACCTAGCATAGGTTCCTGTGGGTTTTTTAAAAAACTGACTACAGCTCGTATGAAGTCAGTTAGTGTTTGAATAAATTTGAAAATCTATAATTAGGAGAAATATTGAAAATACTCTGAATATCGTGCAATAAAAACCTAGCATAGGTTTTAAAAACGAACTACTGTGCGTGTATGGAGTCAGCCAATGTTTGAATTAATTTAAAAATCAATAGCAATCCAATAATTAGGAGAAATATTGAAAATACTCGGAACAACGTGCAATAAAAACCAATCGTTCAAGTCGTCGAAACTTAAATAGAAGATAGAGATCTGGCTCACTCAGATGTTGCAAGTATCGGGCAGGTATTATACGGGCATACTTAGCCGGAAGGTAGGCGGGGGCTGAGCACGAGGGGGCCAGGGGGAAGGCAATTTAATTCTGTCCACGTTCTAATAATGACCGTCATAATTCGTTCAAAGTGTCCGGTCTGGGACATTTCTCCCCGCTCTCCCTCGGTTGATTCCTTTGCATTTTCCCCCTTAATTCCATTTTCATGCCACCTTGCACACATTTGCGTTTCATCTTTGAATGTGTATGTGTGAGGCTGAGTGTGTGGTATAAGCTTGTAAGAGGATTCAAGTGGGTACCGCTCGACGTGTCGACTAAAACTGATATTCAATTTCAATTACGCTCGCTATACCAATACTGTGCCGATCGAGGCGGTAATTAAATATCTCTTTTATTAATTTTAATATCCGATTTTATTAGGCTCTTTTATTAATTTTACCCATTTAAAATGGGATCTGTAACATTCAGTGTAGCGGCTATGTTTTCTGTTGTTGAAAAAATATTCAACATACATTATGATATTAACATAGGTATGTAGTTATAGAAAATAAATGTAAAATGGTAAATTTTCAATCATTTTACTGTAAAGGTTTAATTTAAAAAGCCTTATCACTACCTGAATTCCTTGTTATATTTTCACCACATGCCCTATTTAAAGGAAGGAGCAACAAGATCCGCCATTTTTAATCCCGTTTTAAGATAAAAATCACACGAACGCCATCTTGTTTGTTGTTTGTGTGTAGATGTGCGGGATGGCCACAGTAATCAAATCACACAGTAGTGAAACTATTATAGAATGAAATATTACTTTTTTATAAAAGTCGACAGGCAGTTTCACTGTCCACTTGGTGCCTAGGGAACAAAATGAAATATAATTCTTGATCTGATTTTGATAGTATCATAAGACTTCAAAGATCCCGACCCGACATTTTTAGTCTCGCACCGAAATACAAGGATGCAGTTATTTCACAGCTGTTTTTTTATGGAACCCATTGTGTACTTAACCTACTGTTAATCTAAGGAAATATTTAAATTATTATAATAATAGTTACTATTTCATTTCTAAAACTTAAAAATAATTCATTAAAATTGCCAAAAACACATCCTTATCTGGATAGAATGCCGTTGCGTTGTCGCTTCTGATTAGGAGTTAAAAAGAAGGTGGACTTTTCCCAGTTAACACACTGATGGGCAGGCACTGGCAATTAAAACGCAATGTGACCTGCCTCGCCGTCATCGTAGCAAACAGAGTCTGCATTCTGGAGTTCGCTTTTACTGTGGGTTGCCTTTATCAACACATGTAGCTCATATTAAGTTTGATTTATAACTCTTTATATCGTAAATGGATTAGGGAAGGTCCCTCCGTTACACTTGTGCGTGTAAGTGTTGTAATGTCGCCCTTTTATGGATATTCGTAATTGCCGAACGGCAGCCGGTTACTGGGTGGCGGTAAATCTTAGCTTTTGCAACATTAGCGTATATACTAATGAACCACCCTTTTTGTTTTCAGGTAAGCGACTGTTTTAAAGCTCATCTTTTAACTGTAAGTGGTTTTTGTACATACAAAATAGTATATGCCTGAATTCTACTACGATTATTATGACTGAAGTTTCCTAGGTACTGTAATGCTTTATGGAAAGTCGCTTATATTAGAAATACCATGAAATTATTATTGTGCAATTTTCCTAAATATTTTAGTAGGTAATCGTTTTTTATTGAAAAACTATTATTACTCATAATTTTTCAAATAATTGAAAGACTCAATAATATATAATCGACTCAAAACTCGTGACAACAATTTAAAACCTTACCTAAGTATATTTTTTTCGTGCTTAGAATTCATTTATTGCATGCGACCCCATTTATATGAATTCCTTTTTTAAAAATACACTTTGAAATGTGTTAAATTTCTAATCGCAATTACGAACTCGCCGTAACACGTAGGACTGCATCACATTCAGTGTGCAATGAAAGAAATCACCATTTAAACTGGAAGAGACACTCGTTTGCATAATTAATTCACGATATTGGACATCGGCTGAGCGAATATAGACAGTATGTGCACGCATTAATGAGGATAATGCGTTGACAGCTTACAATTTTATTTTTATTTGTAATAAGGGTGTGTTACTTTCCCTAAAATGAAAATTCAAAATTAAATAAACAGACATTTTTGCAGTCATTTTGGTGAGCCCGTCTCGCGGCAGTAATTCCCTTATACATGAAATCACAGAACAGCATGTGTGCTGTTGTATTTAGGTTAGTTAGTAAGTGACAAACAGTAATGTTGATTGTCAAACATAATTACAAAAAAATGTAACTACAAAGCATTTGTAAAATTTATTAAAAATAAAATAAATAAATAAATAGAATTCATTTTATAAATTCACTGCATAGAAATGCAAAATTGAGGCTCGATCTTCTCGAGTAAGTAAAATAACTTAGGAGAACTTTAAAAGGAAACATTTCTCCGTACAAACATCGGCAGAGCGTTGTAATCACGTACACCGAACAAAAACAGACGCCTAATGAACAAATGCATACACAATCGCTAGTCCAGGAGCCGGAGTCAAGTTCATCAAAAGAAATCCAAATAGACCAGCAGACAGCCGTCCGTCCGTGGAATACAAAGAGGCAAGGGGGAGGGAGAGGGCAAAAAACATTTCGCTTCAACTAACGAAACAATTGCAAGCATAATTGATTTTAACTTACAACCGACTGCAAATGAAGTCTAGGGTGGCTTCAGAAATCGTCCGATTCGAACGCGACTCGCAGAGGTATCTCTTCTTGTTTGAAATGTTTAAAAATCAATAAAAAGCTCTACTCCTTTGGAATAAGTTTCAATATTCTTCGATTAATCAAAGATCAAGACGTCAATAATACTCAGATTTAATTGTACCTAGGTGTTTTTTTTTTACTCATCGTATGTCTTTTTATCACCATAATTTCAGTCATAGGACATCAACTTGATTTGATTTGATTTGATTTGATTATTTATAATGATTTTTCATACTTTCATATTTTAAATATTATACTTTTTATAAAATATAATACATTCGTGTTTGTGAAACCATGGAAATACACATATAAAATTTCAACCCAATCGGTTCAGCCGTTTAGAAGTTATGTGAAAATAAGTACGGAAGGATAATTCTTACTACCCGTTGTCCTATTACCCGTTTTCCCGTAGGAATAAAGCATTTTCCCGAGGTAAAAAGTAGCCTATGTTCATCACGTATAATGTCGGCTTCTAATGGTAAAAGAATTTTTCAAATCGGTCCAGTAGTTTTGGAGCCTATTCTATACAAACAAACAAACAATCAAATCTTTCCTCATTATTAATATTAGTATAGATTACTTTAAAAAGCTTTATCACTAGTATTGTTTGAAAACATTCATTTCGGGAACTGCCCTTGTGGGATTTGCAGAATTCTTTCTTGAGACACCAGCAATCGATTCTTTTTGAACTAAACAACGGCGGTTCAAACCGCGGGGCACAACTAGTCAATAATAATAAATTAAAGCGCGCTGATAAATCTATTGGTAGACCAATAGTTTGCTCACTAAAATCACATGTTGAATTGAAGGATGTTTGAAGGCATGTCTTGTGGAAAATCTGCTTACAAGGCTTGCTTTAGTCAAAACGCGTCTCATTAGCAGCCTGTTAAGTATTGCTGGTGGTCGAGAACTTTTCAAAACCCTAATGAATCTTTGGGTTAAAACAACATAGCCTTCCCGTGTACATATTTAAATCAGGTGTAGGGAACACGAGGCGTTGATTAAACCTTTGGTTTCAGACTGTTTCTTGCTCGCCAGAGATAATTTTCAATTTTGTTTATTGGCCGATGAGTTTAGACTTTCGAGTGTACACTATACCCTTAATGAAGGGCAAATTTTCTCGCATTTTCTTTGATTTTGAGTAATTCTTGAGAATTATGAAAATGTTCTAATTTTTTAATTTGTATAGGCCACAATAATTAATTTATTGGGATAATTTTGGAATTATGAGTAAAATTTTTGTTGTATGGGTATTTTATATGTAAAAACATCTTTATTGCTCATTTATATATTTGCTAGACGTATTATTTTTATGTTTGGACTATGTTATTATATATTATTTTAATGTTATTGACCAAATTTTATTTAGTTTTAAAATATTATTGTTTCAAGTGGTGCTAGAAATTTAAGAGACTTTGTTACAAAATCAAAAATGAAGTAGATAACCAAATAAGGGACAGCGCACACTGTCCACAGAAAAGCACGATCGTCTAAATATACCGATTTATTTATTCGAAACAATTCATATGAGATGCATGAAACAGATAGCCAATTTGTAGCCTTCACAGATGCTCGGCCGCAGATATGGTAATGGGGGATAGTGGCACAGGGCAACAAGTACTAAGTATACCAGCTCACGCCAATACCGAGAGCGTTCTTGTAAACACATCTCAACAGAATGGGTACATGGCTAGGCAATACTACAAATATTCTTGTCGACTGCACAAATGTTGCATGTACTCATAAAAATGTACATATAAAATTGTAAAAATCGTCATGTCCATTTATAATATCACATCAATATTAATGTTACTTATACCATTATCAGTAGAGTGAAATTTCTAACTTGTAAGGACATTTTTTAATTAGTGCTCCTTATTATTATATTGCTGGTACCATGATAATATACTTAGTATCTTAGACATATTAGAATTGGCATACATATTAGAATTGTAGTGATCATCGTGGCCTTCTTAACCTTGGGAGCTACTGCATGAAAGATGCAATATGACTGCGCTACCCAATCTATAACTCCTTTGCTTTATAGCTTTTATATAGAAGCTTTATTAAGCTTTATGTAGGAAATTATTAGACCAAATCTTATGAATAAGCTAATGTGTAAAACATTCTTGACAACTCGGATCTAGATACTAACTTAGACGCTTCAAGTCTTTCGTTAGTACTCAGAAATTGATACCTACTAAGAGTTTGACAAATAAAAGTGAGTATTTATACATTTCGCGTTATATAAGCCACGTTTAGTTACTTACATAGAAGTATTACATACTTTGAAAGTAAAGCTAATCAATTTAATAAAGTAGTAAGATATTTCGTTAGCTGATTAGACGGTTAAATCACGTCTTTGACCAATCCCGGGGGCCTAACTGTTGTGTCAATAGCAGACGTCTTGGACTTCGTGCTGATGTTGCATCGTCTCCTCCCCCCCAACCCCTGAGGGGGGACCACGTAGGCCTGGACATCGGTCCGTCGCCGGAATACTAATTATCAATTAGTTGGTAGACGCTAGGGACAGTCTTGCCAACTGGGCGGAACAATTTTTCGATGTAAAATTCTCTTAGCCCATAATGTGTCGTGTCTTTTTATTTGAAGCCATTAGAATTTCATGCGCTCTCTTCAAATAGATTTCTCTGCTTACTAAAATTTCATTTCAGCCGCGGAACAATGACATCTTTATTTTAAAATTAAATTCAGTTGTTTTAGTTGGAAAATTATGTATTGATGGACACATCGACATGACATTATTACATCCGGGATGACGACTTAACGAATTCCAGCAATAAATATGTCAAGATTTGTGACTTCAAGTCTAATGAAGCCGCGTTACATCCGACGCTTTACTAGTAAAAAAATATTTGCACAGACGAGACGACTGTCAGAATTTTCATCAAAGGTTTTTTTGCAAAAGAGACGTTGCATTTTCTTTAAAATTTAAAAAAGATATTTTAAGTTCATTTCCAAACAAAATTAACTTCAAATATGTTATTAACGATTTGTTTATGAGCAGTTGTTTTAGTGTAAAATTACTATAAAATACTGTATAATATACTATATACAATATAGCTGTAATACACAATATAGGTTGTATTACACCTATAATATAATTGGAATATTTTTTAACATTTTTTAACGTTTATTTTTTAACATACGCTTTACAATTATATAAGTAGTTAAATGTTGCAGAAATAAAACTTTATACGAAAACATTATAATTATTTAAATTTTCTTCCATAATCTAGAAAACGATGGTATTGATATAGTTTATCTAAAATTCTTTGCAATTCTTTAGATTTAATTGAATTGCAGAAAACATAATAAGTAGATGTCGTGTCGTAGCCGTATCGTTACATGTAAATGTCCTTAAGACATCCGAAATGTAACACATGCATCACGATACACAATCGTTTGATGATCTTTTGAGGTTTTTTTTTGTTCTAAAGAACACTATTTTTCTTCCCAAATTTATCAATTTCAAAGATGAAAGATTTTTTTTCCATTTGGCGCCAAGTTTCTTTTGATTAGCGCCGTTTATGATGGAGTGGTGATCTTTTTTGATAGTAACTTCCGTCTGTAGTGATTAAGTGTTCACATTGTCTATTATTATGCTTTTCAATGGGAACAAAATTAATATGACGTTTATAGGCAAATGTAGAATTACATTATTTGTGTAGGTATTAAATATAATATTATTTATAATTTAGTGTATTTTATACTAATTATTTTAATAACCTTAATTATTTTAATTATTCCTTTGATGTGCTTTTCAAAGCTTGGTGAAAGTTTTGACAAAATGTTTTATGGCACAATTCTTAGCCACAAGCTAAAGAGCTTTCTATAGCCCAGAACCAAACGCTTTTTGGAATTTTTGTCAAAATAATTTCTATTGAAAACTCCATGTTATTTGAATATTTTCCTATAAAGCGTAGGTATTTGAGTTACCTACATTTTTATTCTTTCAATCCTAATATAATTCTAAACAATATTTCGGCATTAAAAGTAGGCGGGTACAAAAGAGTTTACGACATTTTTACGATTCGAAATCGGATATAGTTCGTCTTTTTAACGATGCCAAGTGATTTTTATGCTTGTAATGATTTTTTATTGTCGCGGTAAAGGATTCATTATTATTTTGTGTTCTCAAGTCAGTGTTTTGTTAGAGACGAACGTTTTATATTGTTTTAAAGACTTTTCGATTAATACGTTATGGGGATTTTTATGGGCAGTATAATGGGATTTTACGATTCGGCTGATCGATTATAAACTAAGCCAAATTACCAATAGGTTTGCATTTTAATTTTGAAAATAAATTAGCTTAAATTTTTATTTTTTAAGTGAACGTCAGCAGGCAATTTGACGGTCCATACATAACTCTAATTATAGGTACATCATAAATGCTGCCAATGCTAGTTACTTACCTACTATAATAAAGTAAGGTTGTATATAAAAAATTGCATCTCGGGCGAAGAATGGGAGCCTATATTATAATACTAGCTGGCGCTCGCGACTTCGTCCGCGTTGAAAAAGAAAAAAACAGTCTATCCTATGTCCTGTAATGGTCCTGTACGTCTAAATGTTTATCTACCAAGTTCGTTATTCGTTTAAGAGTTATGGGAGGAACATACATACATACATCCATACATACATACACACTTACACTTACAGATTTATGATTAGTATTGATTGATTGATTGATGCTATGTTATGCTATATATTATTTTACCTTTAAGCTGTATACAATACAAATAATAAAACAAGCCTCCAATGTAAGGGTGCGTGCACACCCGCGAAATGATATAAAATATAAACGGTTTTAAGTGAACTGAATGTAAACATGCCTGCGGCGATATTTATGCGCGTTGTCGGACATTTAACAGATCGTATTTTGACGTACTTTATCGGCCGGTGTCGCGTCACTTGTCGGAGATTTCTGGACTCCGACGTAATTTACAACCAAAAATACGACAAAAAGGGTTTTAAGCTTTTTTTTTGTTGTTAGGCGCCATATTTTTTCACATTATTAAGTTGTTTATGGTTCGGTTCATTTGATTAAAGCCGATTTGTTGTCAGTTAATTTGATTGCGTTTCGTTAGGGTCTACAATATTTTTTCAAGTCACATTTTTTTTATGATTTTTAATAAGATTGTTAAATTCTTTTAGGGTTGTATAAGATATTAGAGACTGGTTAATATAAAATTAGTTAATCAATACTAATAATAAATCTGTAAGTGTAGTTATTGTATTTACGTATTTTCCTCCATAACTTTTAAACGAATTAATTCATTTTCATGAAACTTGGTAGATAAACATTTAGACGTATGGGACACACTACTTTTTTTCTTTTTCAACACGGACGAAGTCGCAGGCGCCAGCTAGTATACTTTATATAAAATTAATATTTACAAATGTCAAATAATGTATGTAGGTATGTATAGCTATGGTTTTATTTATTATTACTTTACCAGATAAGATTATCACAACTCACAAGTAATGTTTTCATTCCTTCATTCATTAAAATTGAACATTGATTTTCAATTCAGTTAATAAAAGCAATAACAATAAAATAAAGAATTTAATAATGTATTCACAATGACATTGGAGAAATAAAGAAAAATGAAAATGACTTTCTTTTGTATGCATTGTAAATATGCATTTTCAAACAGAAATAATTCCAGGACCTTAATATTTAGACCATTAGAGCCAACAAAATTTTATATTTAATCTCGTTTTACTTAAAATTATGAAAAATAAACAGTTGGGTGTAATATACTTGAAGATATATATCAATTTCGATCTCTCTCAGTCAGTAATAATACCTACTTACTGCGTTAGCGCACCGCGTCCCACTATCTAAACGACATTTTGGAATGTTACCATCAATAACAAGTTAAGTGTGAATCCTTGTACATCAGTTAGATTTTATTTAATTTAACTCTCCGATTTCACATCAAAATATCCGAAGTTTTTTTTTTGAACTGCACGTAGCAACTAGAGGACGATGAAAATTACCGTTTTGGTGCGTGTAATTATAATTCATAGAAACTTGTTGAAAAGAATTTTGTATATCTTGTTGTAGTGTAGCGTTATAGTTATCTGAAATCGAATGCGTGCGAGTAAGAAGGTTCACGCTACGAGTTAGCAGTAGGGTGACAAAGCATTGCATGTCTGCGGACAATGTCGGACGAACAAGCGAACAGTATGTCCACACGATCAGATTACACGCTATTTTATGGCACAGAACAGCCACCATTAGCACAGCTACTTGGATTGCCTAATTAGAATTGTTGAGGCCGGTTGCGCTTGCCTATTTGTGATCGGGGAATGTTTTCGCGATGACGCGATTGGCTGGAACACATTTTATTCCGAGTTTAAACTAACCGGCGACGGTGTAGCTATCTCGAGTGACGTCAGAGCTGTTAAATCTATGAGCAAATAAAGAGAAGCATTGCTAAACGTTTCTCTGTCCACAATTCCACGTTCCCAGACAAACTGTACAGAAATTTGCCTAAACGACTTCAGTTAGCTAGGATTAGCCAAAGCTAGGATATCTGTGGCTAGGTAAAATAATTGTGGCCAGAGCTAATAATTTATATTATTATCATTATAAAAAATGATAAAAACAGACCGTTAGCATTATGTCAAAGTATAATTTATTCATTAAAAAAAAAATAAGAATAAAAAAATTACAGCTTTTTCAGTAGCAGAATGTGTCTAGACATTTTATTTAATTAGGATCTCAATTTTACTCAAATTGTTTGCAAATAAATACTTATTCCTTTACTCAATTACCAATTTAAAATAAGTAAGTAAGCTTTAACATAAATGAATGAAGTGAGTATAACAGTATAAGTAAATCTCTCTCGGACACTGTATAAGTACATTCCCATAGCCCACTGCACATAAAATAAACGTCAAATATGTCTATAAAAATATCTTATCCGGGACACAATAACATTATCATTGAAATATCGATACAATTTCCTTGATCCGTAAAATGAAATCTCCCCACTTGACATTTGTTTAAATTTATGCGCGGGCGCAGTGCGTGAGGCTATCGTAAAGTTGAGGACGTTATGTCCGTTGATAAGTGCAATGTCAGGTATTGGACAGTCCACGGTGACAGGTTTATCGTGGACACCATATTCGTATTGGAAACCAATGTTTGCAATGTATTAGTGACGTTTGTAAAATGTTTTTCAACAACTTTATCACATAACTACTTGGATCCTGTTGTTGTGACAATCCTAGTTGAGATTAATTCTAGGCCGAAATAAATATATATAGTTTTAAATATAACAGTTTAAACTATAATATATAGATTTAATATATACTTATAAAAAGGTGTTAATCGTATAAAACAAATTTAAGAGCTATAAGAGCTTAGTAACATTTATTGAATTTTGATACCACATGCTCTAACAGAATTTATATGAAAAAATATGGCTGAGAATTTAATTAGGTCTTATAATTAGGTTTAACGTTCTTGCATGGAGTATTGCTCCCACCTCTGGGATGGCTCGGCCAAATACCAACTTGCCGCTCTCGACTCGGTAGAACGCAGAGCAAAGAGACTCATAGGCGACGGTACTTTTTTAAAATCTAAGATGCAGAGCCTGGCACATAGACACAAAATTGCCAGTCTATGTGTCTTTTATAAGATGTACTTCGGTGAGTGTGCTCAGGGGCTCCATGAGCTCATACCGCCTTCCCCTTTCTTCCATCGGACATACAGACGTACGGCTGGTTACCATCCTCATCTTGTCGAAATCCCCCCTTTTCGAACCAAGCGCTTTAAAACATCTTTTATAATGCGCACCGCCAAGGTTTGGAACTCCCTGCCTGCGTCTGTATTTCCGAGTTCATATAACCCTAATCTTTTCAAAGTTCGAGTGAATAGGCATCTTCTGGGTGAGCTCGCTCCATCTTAGGCCTCTCCCTTGCTACCCAGCTGGTTGTTGGCCAAGAGCAAACCCATCTCTTATAAAAAAAAAAAAAAAAAAAAAAAAAATACTAAACAGGCTGAGAAAATATTTATATAATCATAAATCATTAAAGTTACTGTTATTTACGGACCTAAATGTCTATAATAACTAGAACACTAGAGTTTACAGAATATATTGGTTTAGTAGCGGTTTCGCACAATTTTGTTTCGTAAGAATTGTGCGAAGAAGTGACTTTAAAACACTTGGTTGTAAGTAGATATCAATGGCATATATTAATTCGATCTGTTTTTAACCGGTACCTAATTTCCATCATTACTCTTAGGCAAACCATCTTTTTCTGTGTTGTATAGTTTTAAGAAATATTGGTTTAAGAACTTATCGCAATCACTTAAAATTTTTTGCTTATAAAAAACCTATAAATGACATTGAAACAAAAAAATAACCACTTAATTTCATTAATCTCCGTTGACAGTTGGCGTCGTCCGGTCCCAGAAATATTGACAATCCATCAGTCACCGCCATCTTTACTCGCACATTCGAATCAATCATTCGATTAATTAATATATTTACAACTTGATATAACAACTGGGGATGAGCGAATATGAATTCTATGACGTTACACGCAAGAGCTTTTATGTTTTCTTCCGCTGAGTTTCGTTTTGCTTTCCTAAAATAGTGTTTTGAAAAATGATATGTCCAATAAGGGCTAGTAATTGGCAGACATTTTTTTGATAATATAGACATTTTAAGTGTCGAATTATGATGAAAAAAAAAGTTTCTTTTTGCAGTTCGTTGTAGTGTTAATATCTATGATATCCTCCAATAATACAGTTTTAATCATACATTGTTTGTGCAACTAAAGTAAATTATATTGTCTCCGTATTATCTCAATTTTATATTAAGTTTATACTTTGATTGATGTATCAATACTAATTACAAATCTGTAACTGTCCCGCTCAAGACAAACATTATTATTTGTACCTAAAAAAAGCGTAGAAGTATATTTTTCTATCGTATTACACCTATAGTACAAGCCTTGTGACATGTTCCAAAAGAAATGTTGACGCCTGTGTCCATACCATAGTTGTAAATGGAATTGGGCGAATGATTAACGATGGCAACTTCGCGAATGTTATCTATAAAGATTATACATAAACAAAGAGTTGAGGTATTATGCAGTTTTCTTAAAACGCATTACGAATAAGTTAATATGGCATTGTAAAGCGCAGACCACACTTGTAGAACGTCATCACGTGATTGATCAATCGATTGTCTGACGCGGGTATCCATCATCGGTCGCCGGTCGCCTGGCTTGTCGTCCGATCCATCAGTACCCTTTTAACGAAGAACCAAGTGACGCCTTTCCTTTTATTGTTTCTGCTTATTGCAAATTGACATAGACTTTAAGTCAACTTAATATTTTTAAACAGATTTACATTTTTTATTTAATTGTAGTGTTCATTATATAGCAAACAACCAAATTACTATGTCCGGTGTTTCTTACTCGGTTGTGTGGATTTTAAAAAGGCTTTTTTTGCTAACAGCGAAGCTACCAACTAACGCCGTCTAATATTTTATTCTAAGTAATTATGATTTAGCATTTTGTAATGGTTAAAAACTCTGCCTTTTGCACATACAGAACCACCACCTTATAGAAGACCACCGTGAAATGGTATTTTTATTTAATTAAGGTTGGAAGCGTACTCTCAGCACCTATGGACTTACTTTAGTTAATAGGTGACGGTAACCACCTATCATAAAGTAGACCGTCAGCTAGCCTACCGAGCTTTACACAAAGAATGTATAATTGTATATGTATAATGATGGTTGACACGCAGGCCTTGTTGTTCTGCACAGATTTGTCAATTATTCGTCCCCATATCGCATCGCGCGGCCATCTTGGCCGCGTGTAAATGTCAACCTGCTCTCGACCAATTACAAGCCGACGCAGGCGCAGCGTTGACGGCAACAACGCACTACGCGATACCATAAAGCTTCGCGCCATTTATAGAAGTGAGTGCAAGCGAGAAATCTTCGGCACCCGGTCCAATTAATGCGGCCGTCCGGACATCTGATACGGTGGACAATAAAAACCGCAGGAACACGCGATGCGCCCACAAACACATTGTACCGTACGTATCTATGAATGTAGCCAATAATTTAATAGTACCACCGATCCGCCACCCGCAATTTAATGTAACACCAGCCCGCGGGCATTAATAATTTTCTCCGAGTTGGCCATTGTGCTCTCACTACCGGAGGACACTCACGATCGCGCAGACATCATCGGTGCCTATCTCGTAATTTCTCGTCGGCATCCGACCGCATCCCATGTAAAGACCGCCTAACTTAATATGTGCATCACGACGAACGCGTATATGGCTCGACTCACCCCGCCCAGGGTCCACCGGCCAATCCTATCGCGCATTTAAATGTCCGCCAAGCATTGTATGTATATTTCGCTGCATCGGAGACGCGTCGCGAGAATAAATTGACTTTTCCTGGACGCGTTGACGTCCGCTGTCCTTTCGGAGGCGACGACGTCACGCTCCCGAGGGAGCACGCAACGCCCGAGCCGTCTCCCCGTAATCCACTCCGAACGTGGTGGATTTAAAAGTGCTTATCCCGACACTCTTTTTGTGGAATCCCTCCTAAACCTACAAATCAATCGTACGCCCGCACTCCATAAATTAAGAGGCGAAACAATGACCCTAAATTATTGGGCCGTCTCCTTTATCGGGCCCTTCGTATTGTTCCTTTTTTTCTTCGACTCCTTACACAAATGAGACTCGGCCGGTCTTATTAGGTTTCGGTATTCGAGCGGCAGATCGACAGCGTCGATACCACGGGGAATGCGAGGGCGACGTCGCTACCGCGCGACGAATTTCCCTTAATTATTTCACTTCCTCGTGCTGCTGACGTCCTCCGAGCGGCGATAGGGTTCGCACAATAGCGTTAGCCCTAATTGAACTCATTGTCTATATAGCGAATCGGCGCTGGCGGTGAGATGGTAATGGCAGCGATACGAGCCTTAATGATTTCTGCGACCACAGCGGCCGATATCTGGTATTCCATCACCGCGTCGGGCCTCGCGATATTTTTCGCTAGGCCAGCCGTTTATGCCGGTGCATTAACATAAAACAAGCAGGTATGCGGTGCGGCCGGCGCGTCCATATTTCTGCTACCGTCGTGACGGTTGGCCGCGGTATTGTGCGCCGCGATACAGATCTGCGAACGCATACTGCCGCGTGGATATTTAGAAGCTGTCTCTTAAATTCGCGTCCGACGGACTTAACGAGTCGCATTCTGCGTGCGGGGCGATCGACTATTGTCCTTTAGGACGCGGCTATAATAATGCCTCGTCTAATTCTCCGTGCGGGTAATGGCGGGGACGTTTCTAACGGGCGAGTTGACGCGTTCCATTACGGCTCCGGATGGTTTCATAAATATTTTATTGGCGGTGAGTCGAGCGGTCGCCACCTCTCTCATTACTTCGCTCACCCGTTCGAGATCATTAGACGGTGATAAAATGCGGTCCCGCGTTCAATCGGTGCATTCTCCCTCTCTCATACTGTATTCGCGTCGTACCTTTTGTTTTCGCAACTTCTCCATAATTAAATACTAGTTTTTTAATTGTGTCCTTATGTGCAGACAGCCCTCTGAATAGGTGGCCACAGTCTAGTCTAGTATATAGTAGGTATCTATCTGCACTAACAGGATTTTTATACTCAACGTTTCAATATTTTAAGACATTTCTACTTTGAATTATACAATTTGTATATTCAAAGTAATCAAACTTAAGTACTGAATATCTCTATTGTACAACTAATTTATATGTATAATAAGAAAACATGTGTTCTCTCATATTGCTTTAGTAAATAAAATAACTTCATTTTTTTTAAATAATATCCATTTAAGTAACCTGTAAAGTTGAAAATTCCATATGTCCTCCTCAAACGTTCAAGGTCTGTTCAATTCATTAAAATTGGTTCAGTGGATTTAACGGGTACAAAATTTGCAAGTTATATTTAAGCCAATGTAAAAAAATATTCATAATTTGTTTGTATTTATTACTATTAGCGACCCGTTCCCGGCTTCGTCTGGGTGCATTTTATTTACGTAAAACCTTCCCTGATTATCCCTCTATCCATGAGTGAAGACAGAATTAAAATCGGTCCAGCCGTTCTCGAGTTTTGCCCTTAGCAACACATTTAGAGATTCATTTTTATTTATAAAGATTATACTAGCTGGTGCCTGCGACTTCGTCCGCGTTGAAAAAGAAAATAATGACTATAGGCACGTCTAAATGTTTATCTACCAAGTTTCATGAAAATTATTTAATTCGTGTAAGAATTATGGAGGAACATACATACACACAATACCTACACTTATAGATTTATTATTAGTATTGAGTATGATTATATTATGACACGTAATTAAGAATTTAAAAGTAATATGCAAATGCTCAGGATTTATTCAAAAATGCAGCCACGATTGCAAGCAGATATACGAGTATTCCAAACAACTCTTGTTTCAACCTCAAAGATCAAAGTTAAGTTGAGTCAGCGTTTTCAAGAACTATGGTAATGAGCGTATCCGAAGTAGTACCTACGCTTTAATCTAGAATAAGGATCGTACCTAGACAGACGCTCACATAATATAATGGAAGTGGATAGGCGACTCGTTGCCACGATGGCCGGACAAGTCCACCGCTGTATTTGAGGAAAACCTATTTCAATTTGATCTTAAATAAACACTCCCACAGAAAAGCACTGTAGTTTCATTGCTAATAATGTGTGATTTGTATAATTTTAAAACTCAATTCTCAATGAAAAACACTGTTTATGTATTAACACTTTAATTAATTTTCCTTTTAAAAATCAATACTAATAATGAATCTGTAAGTTTAGGTGTTATATGTATGTATGTATGTATGTATGTATGTATGTATGTATGTTCCCCCATAACTCTTAAAAGAATTAACTGATTTTCATGTAACTTGATAGATAAATATTTAGACGTACAGGACACAGAATGGGCTACTTTTTTCTGTTTCAACGCGGACGAAGTCGCGGGCGCCAGCTAGTGTATAATAAAATAATATACGCTTGGGACTTGAAATTGAGGATGTATTTGATAATCTTAATGAAGTAGATAGACCTACTTGATACTAGGTGCTTATTATAGACTTTCTCAACACTTAGGAACAAAAGCAAGTCCACTATTTAGTAAGTAACCTATAGAAGAATATATTATAACCTATAGGTAAGTACCCTAATAGGGAAAAATATTCAGAAAAATGGGTAATGTTGTGTAAAGACTCTATTTAAGTCCACGAGCTAAATGAAACAAATAAAATGGCTTGTGTAAGTAAGTACGCTTCCAAAGCTCGAGAATGGGTAGACCGATTTTAATTCGGTTTTCACACACGGAGAGAGGGATAAACGATGAAAATTTTTAAATGAAAAAAATTGCAGCACAGGAGAAGTAGTGTGTAAATATATATTTTTAATTACTTTAAAAAAAATATTCACACACTTTTACCGAAAAATTAAGATACGAAAGCGAATTCAGACGTTTCTTAATCATTGACTGATTAAGAGACACTGTAGCACTCGTGCTTAAATTCACGTTCACTGTGGAAAGTATACAATGTGACCATCGTCGGTCCTTTTATCTCAAAAGCAAATTAGCTACCTTCATAGTATTTCTCTGAAAGTTTTGTCCGTCTCCAATAGATATTCTAGACAAGATATACTTAGGTATACGTTATAAATAACGCGTTGGTTGCAGACCTCTCGACAAGCGATATGGTAATGAAACTCGATCGGGACATTCCGAGTTAAAGATGACTCTTAATGTGCATCTAAATACTATAAGTCGAGTATTAAACTCCCACGGACACACAGACGCTAAGTTTATCGTACATGTTCTATTGTATGTTTAAATGGATTAATTTCATTTCTAGTCCTAGTACGTATTTAGTGTATTGTTGTGTAAATTTAAATTTTTGAACTTAAATTATATATTTTTTAAAATTATATTACAATTTGTTAAATTAAACGTCTCATTCAAAAAACACAATCAGTCAAAAGTTAACAGATCCTTATCTTTAATCCCATATCTTTATCTTCCTAAGATCGGCAGCGCACTTGCAAATGTACCATTGCTTACACGCCGCATAATATGGTCGATAATAAACCATCTACCATCAAGTGGACCGTCAGCATTTCTAACGTTAAAATTAGTTAAAGGGGGCCTGAAGACTCCGCACCCATCCACCGCCAGCCTCTTTAGTTTCTTGAGGTCTTCTATCAAGCGTCAACTGGGCAGTGGCCTCCACTTCAAACATCGCCCATTCACTGTCCGACAGATATCTCGTCATTCCCTCTTCAGCTGACTAATTCATTGAACTATATTGAACCTTTTGTCTCTCAGTCAGACCAGATGTAATTATAAATAAAATAATATACTTACTCTATAATATTATAATCAAAGCATAATCGCGGTACAATGTAGTTAAATTAATTTAATATAATTTAAATAATCTCGAATAATGTAGTGCTTTCCTATAATTTAAATTCATACTTGTTCCTTTCTGTAAGTGTTGTATATTGTGATTAAATATGCATTCAGTTGGTAAACCTTTTCAAATAAATAAATAAATAAATAAATAAATATTTGTAGACCATCCGTGACAGCCGTGGGTCCATAGTGCTCGAAACGGACAGTGCATCGTCGCGAGCATTCGAAAGCGCACTCGCGTTATGGTAATGTGATCGAATCCGAAATTGGACCCTGTGTGACCACGCTCCGGCATATTTATATGACGTGTGGAGTTTTGAGTGTTTTATGCGGATAAAATTTATTGTAAAGTGTTTTCAATGCTTTTAACTTAACATTAATATTTAGACAATATGTATTTGCTACCATTGTCCTTTATTGCTACGTATGAACTTCTTTTTATAAAATGAAACTGAAAGCAGTTTGACGGTTCACTGAGAGCTATTTGGCTACTTTAACCTTAAACACAAATAACACCAGTGGGATTTGAATGCAAGTATCAAAAGGCAAATATGTAATCAGACCAGATAAAGAGATAGTGGATCTTCAATTTCTAACCGAAGCTTCGAAACAGGTTTAAATCAGTATATTTCAGAACATAATAAGTAACCTAACCTAACCTTTTTCTTTAACATTAAAGTACTTTATAACAAATATACAAGTAAAAAAAAACCCTATTTTCAAAATTATTGCGTTCAAAATAAACTTCCAATGGAAGTCCATTTGTTAAGTAACAACAATGTATTGTGAGACTGGGTATAGACAAAACAGGAGGGAAGAACACGTTACTATATTTGTAAACAGAATTAAATGTTTGAGAGATACCGCATTTGTCATTTGTCTAACTCGTTTCCTGCAGTTATTTTGGAGTTAATTATCGACTACAAACTTCTACTTTATAACGTTTTTATGATACCGTATGGTGATAAGTGGGGCTGCATTTTGACAGAATGTGTTTTAGACGTAAAATTCTGCCCAAATTTTTTGCCAAACGTGCATTGATGACAGTAGCCACACTACCATCACAGAACTATCGTTTGTCCAAGGGAGTTGTAATAAAATAAAAAAAGCGATATATATTTGACTACTTAGTCGCACACATATGAATATTATAATAATTTCGAAGGTAGATAAAAAATCTAATTGTTTCCAAAGCTTCTAAACAAAAGAAAGTCTAATTTAACAAATAAATTAGAAAGAGGTATTATAACTGTTTTTCTTTTTATCCTATTATATAAAGGTATATAATAATTGGAATATCATAATTTGTAATGTTGCAATTAGGAAACTTGTAATGAAAGATATAAAATAAAAGCTTATTTGAATTATAATTTCAATGTTATGTTGCTAGTTTATATGTATAGGAATGGTATCAATCAAAGTGTCTGTCTGCTGTGCTTTATAATAAAAAAAAACCTCTTGATTTTCAATTCTATATCCAGTTTTGAGGGTGCGCTAAATTGTAATTTTATTACAAATATTCGTAGCACGATTCACAGTATTCAATAAACGCTACAATCAAATTCTGAAATCATTCTTCATAATTGCCAGGCAGTGATCAATCTTCGGTCGCAACTAACTGGCAACGGAAGCCACTCGACCTCGCCTCAATACATAGATTTTACCTATTTTATTGTTGTTTGCTTATGAGTGATAGCCCCCGGTTTCGGCCACCTGACCCATTTCCATTATCGCATCGAGATTCGAAAACACGCGATTAGCCATACGACATGAAAATATATTCACGAAATGAAAGAATTTTTTTGATGGCCGATAAAAATCTTTAACTTTTTTATTTGTTGTTTAATGTATCTGTGTTACTTCTATAGAGTATTATTTTCATTGATAATAATATTATGTAGGTAAAGTTATTCAAGCAATGAAAGTCTTGTCAAAATTGGTTCAACCTTTTCTTAGATGAGCTGGAACAAACAATTAAGAACAAAATATTTATAAATTAGAAAACACAGCTAGATTTTTATTTATTTATGAAAAATAGATATAGTTTTTATAAAGCAAAAATTGGACAACAATAATTTATGTGGAATCATGGTAGGTATTGTTTTGTTGTAAAACTTGAAACACATGTTTTTGAAATTATATATTATTATATAATATTATAGTCATGAAAACTATTTATACATGTTTAATTAGTGATTATACTGGCAAAATCACTGCCTAGGTAGGGCATGTGTGGACAAGCATTAATGTATTAACAGAAAACTTGTCAAAAGAATTAAAATCCGCATCGCCCTTGAACAGTGCACTATCTGGATTGAAACCTGCACGCCACAATAAATCACTAAAACCGACATAAATCTCGAAGAAGCCAAAGAGAAATAAATATCGCCACTCGCGTTACAACCTTCGGATTCCATCCCCAGAAAATATCGCACCCGAATTCCTGTGACCGTTGACGGGCAAAGGGAAAAAAGCGCGAAAACGTCGAATGCCAAGTGAAGCCACGCCCACGCGCGCGCGCAGCCTGAACGACAGGTGAATGCGACGCGGGCGCACATGCCGGACGCTCCGATTTGCTACTTTATTTTTTCAATGTATTTTAAATATTGATATACAATGGCAGTGACAGCGCGCGATTTCTCTACCGTCTCAGTATGGTCAACTCATTTTTTTTTATATATTTTTCTTTATTTTCATTTCATTATCTGACTATTGTTTCGTTTTAGGTGCATAAATAGTAAATAAAATGTCTATAAATAAATTCATTTCTTATAGTTCTCAGTATGTTAACATGGAGACTATAGGGTCTAATAATACATTTAAAATAATATAATTTTAATAAAGAAAAACAACGAAACAAATAAAGAGATAAAATAAAAATAGTTATCGATGAAACGTCTGTTTCCAACAATAACATTTACAGATACATAAGATTTAGAGACAAAAGTCATAACAGATTTCTCATATTGAGTGCCTAACTTAAAAGAAGATGAAATAAAAACCAGCTATTCGTATATAAAAATAACTTAAAGTGAAGGTAAGTAGAGCTTGCAATTGTAAGTGAGAATATTTTGAGTTTACTAACAAATTGTTAGCGATCACAAAACACGAAATATTGATAAAACGCGAAAGTTTAAGCTTTGGCAACAACAAACAAAGCAATTACAATGTAACAGTAAAGTGGACTATCCGAAAAGAGTTACGGATACTAATCTCTTAAAAACGATCTAATTGTCTTAAGTTACAAGAACTTGGATGTGGAGATGGGAAAAACAAAAGTTTGCGCACGATATATCAAGTTAGTGATGCATTTACATTTATACATATGTGTGCAACAGAGACATACAACAATGAACAATGGGGGCATAAATCAGTATAATTAGTTTTGCCTGAA
This sequence comes from Synanthedon vespiformis, assembly GCA_918317495.1. Lineage (NCBI taxonomy): Eukaryota > Metazoa > Arthropoda > Insecta > Lepidoptera > Sesiidae > Synanthedon > Synanthedon vespiformis. The sequence goes on from OU906948.1 coordinate 560,279, forward strand.
CGGAGTAAAGTCATTGGTCAAAACCCATTGGGTAGACCCGCCTCCTGCCGCGTAAGGATCGCGTTAGAGCAGGTACTTGCCATGTTGAATTGGATCAAACGTAACGTCAGCAACGGGACTGATGACGAGTTAGTATTAAAATATAATTGAGGAAGATACGTTAAAAATGCTTCATTGAGACCATACTTTAAAATATTGTGACATCTATCAGTCCGGACTTAAAGACTTCTTCATTACGTTCAAGTAGAGTTCAAAATTGACTGCATATCGTGTGAACAAGTTTTGTAATTAATGTAATTTTGAATTCAATTTCCTACCGGTTATTTAACTGACCTTTATTTTTCGTGCAATCACCTATTTCTGGTATATTTGTTGTAATTTATTGATTTAGTGTGTAATATTTGACAGAAGGTTGACAATAATTAGGAGTATTTTGACTATGAAGATCACTAGATTCAATGGAAACGATATTTCAATTAAAAGTAGCTTGTAGGTACAGCAGTAAAATCTATTAAGCTTTTTTTGGTGGTAACCACAAATATCAGTACCCCGGCTCTTCTATTTTGTTACTCTAGTAAGGGATGCCCTCATAGCCCTCCCCTTTCTCTCAGTGTCCTTTCTCTTTTCTTACCTTTATCCTTTCTGAGAAGACTGTCATCCTCTCTGACAACCCTCACGAAAAGCTCTTTTTGGCCAGTCTTACACGAAAAATATCGTCTTACTTCAGTCCGGTGGTTTTCCAAAAGAAAAACATTCGAATCTCAGAAAAGAAAACTAAAAGGAAACATTAATTGCAAGGCTTACTGAAATAATAAATTTATCTGCTGACGATGCTTGCGGTGACCGGCTTGCAGGTTGCAAATATGCGCGGTGCGCGATGCGAACAGTGCAATCTTACTAGTAACTTCCACGCAAGCACAGATAACTTCTTTTATATTGATATTCTGTTTTATATTTTCATATTCTTTATTCATTGCTATTTGTATGTTTTTGCTTTTTTTAATTTTATAGACCATTTATAGACCATAAGAAAGATGTGGGCACAAACCACACTTTCGTGTTGTAAATATAATTACTAATATAGTTTTTAAGTGATTCTTTTTTCCCTTGTATTACTAACACTAATATGGACAAATGTCTGAAATAAATGTTAATATTATTATTATTACTAATTTTTTTTTAAAATTTGCATTAGACCGCTTAGGTTAATGACAAGCGATTATCTATTAATGCCGATAATGTGCTTATATTTTACTAAATTTTAAAAGCATTTTAGGGTTTCTCATTGCAATGTGCTCAGTCCACAATTATGCTACTGATGTAAGAATTATCTTATGTATCTCATATAAGGTGTTCTCTTGAAATTTCGATGCTTTTATTATAAGTGAAATGTGTAAATCAATCGAGTCAATGATTCTGAAATTATTTGACAGCTCTTATTTCTTTGACTTCTTTTTTAACTACTGATTAGTTGCAGTATTTCAATGCTACTGATCTATATGACTCAATAACTCTCTCTAAACAGACGTCAAGTGTGACAATTAATGTATGCCACTTCGACATACACTGCTCGGCTCACATCAAGTATAGAATCGTTGACAATACGGTTAACATATAGGTAAGATATCAAGATGTGTCACGTGGGAACATCTCGCCATTCATTCGCGACATTGATATCTGTCGCGTAGGTATCTTGCTTTTCTTCCATCAATCTTACTTTTGTTCAGCGTTCTAAGATCGAGATGTCAGTGGAAGAAATGTCGCTTCTGTTCTGCACCTGTTGAACGAGTAGGGACTGCAACTTAATTTTACTAGCTTTAAAATAATAATTATTATTATATATCTAAGCCTCATTCTAAAGTCAACCAAAACGAATTAAATGAATTCATCTACCTACATAATATATCCTCCAATGCCTTAAGACGAAAGTCTAGAACAGATGCGAATTACCAGTTTTGACATGCACAATGCACGTTGACGAAATGTTACATTCAAAAAATACATTCAGAGAACCCTATCTTATTTAGACGAGTTTCAGAGCACAGTAAAAGAACTCATAGAGATCCAAATAGACTGTGTATTCGCAAAGCACACACAGCTCTTATGCACAAGAGTGCATAAGAGTGTGAGTGATTATTTAATGTGATATGTAGTGTTCAAAAAATATTTGCACACCCTAAAGGGTAGAATGTAGCGAGCCTAATCCATTGTAAAACCATTATTGTAACCTCTATCCAGCAAATAAATTATTATTAACAGTACTTGCCATTTCTCTGAGGGATGTGATCCAAAATACAGAAGATACTTGGATAAATCCGACTCAGGCGGCCAAAGGATTGAGCGCAGGAATATTATAAAAAAATCTCTCATCAGTGCGGGTATAGATACTATTAAAAAAGGATGTATAGTGTATACCCATCGCGGGTCGGTGCAAGTAAACGACACGTATCTATCGCTCCCTCCGACCCCAGACGGATTAAGTGGGAATGTGTGAAAAATCCTGGATAGATTCATGTCGAGGCCAACACGATCCGTATTTGTCAACCGGTGGATGTACGGACATCATTTTCATTAGTGGCCGAGACTTGCCCATTTGTACTAATGTTTAGAGAGATTGGAAACCTGTAGATAAATACGGTTTTTTACGCGCCCTTTTTGTCCTACTCGTTTTCAAATATGTTTGGAGAAAAACATACCAAAGTTTATGTAAAAATATACATATTTGGTTTGAATGTTGCTGTAAATGTGAAATTAAAGTTCAATGTCATTAATATTTATACATTTAATAAATAATTGATTAACAATTAACTATAGCACTATAATTAGTGCTTATACTATGGTAAGTTTGTACGAATTTAACCCTGTCTATGTAATCTTTTTAGATCGTTAGTTAGACAAAAAAAAATATTTAGTAGATCAATTATTTATTACCAGAATGAAAGATTGTTTATATAATACTACTATTAATTATGAAAAAAACATTCGGAGATGTTTTGAATGTGCATTTTTTATAAAATATCTAGTTCTTAATAAGACTAATAAATTTTAATTTAATCTACATTATCGAATTGTTTAAGAAATAAGAATATTATAATAATATTCTTATTCTTTCTATTAAAGGGAAGATACTTTGTTTTTGTTTTCTTTATATTTAACTAACAATAAATTATATTTTAATGATTTTTATAAATAAATGTGAAAACAAATTCAAATTCAAATATGAAACAATTATTTAATATAAAATTAATATGAATTATTATATAAATATTAAGATACTTTATTTTATTTTGTTTTCTCTATTATTTAACTAACAATAAATTATATTTTAATGATTTTTATAAATAAATGTGAAAACAAATTCAAATTCAAATATGAAAAAATTATTTCATATAAAATTAATATAAATTATTATATAAAATTTTATATAATTTTAATATAAAAATTTAAACAATGTTTTTAACATAATATTTGTGTTGAAGTGTTATATTATAATATTATGTAGGTATCGTTCATTGTTCACGCCTACTAGCTACCGAATTTAATATACGTGAAAAAATGCAGTTCACCTCATTCCAAGTGAAATGCTAACCAGAAGCGAGTAACGTTTTAAATTGCTAATTAATTAATTATTCAAATTATTAAAATTAATGTTTTATACAAACAATATTAATTTAATAATGGCCATAATGCGTTTTATCTGTTTAGATTTAAGGTTGTGATAAAATTTTAGTGTCTGTGTGGCGAGATAACTAAGATTAGTATCTTATCTTTTATGTCGGTGTTTAAATTGTATATTCGAGTTATATAATTATGTGTGTCTTTACTAATAAATTTATAAATTTTGAGAGCAAAATTTTGTACCCCTTTTAAAGGTACAAAATTTAAGATATATCTGTACCCTATAATTAGGACGTAGTAAAGTCTATGTTATGATAATTAAAATGATTTAAATATAGTTATAACTGAAAATTAGGTACTGTTTTCTCGCAGATTTGTTTTGCTTTTATATATTGAAACTAGCTGGTGCCCGCGACTTCGTCCGCGTTGTAAAAGAAAAAAGTAGCCTATCATGTGTCCTGTACGTCTAAATGATTATCTACCAAGTTTCATGAAAATCAGTTAATTCGTTTAAGAGTTATGGAGGAACATACATACATACATACACACACACACACACACACACACACACACACACACACACACAGAGAGAGAGAGAGAGAGAGAGAGAGAGAGAGAGAGAGAGAGAGAGAGAGAGAGTGAGATAAACACGCGCGCGCACGTATCGCGCGCATACATACATACATACATACATACATACATACATACATGAGATGATAATACGATTGATGACGCTAAGCATGAGACGGTAGGTACACCAGAAGTACATGCCAATATTAAAAAATGACGAAATTTATATAAGTAGGTATATAATACATTAGATGATTAGAGGATACATAAGAATTTGTCCTGCCTGAACCCGAAAAAAAAATCTTCAACCCGACTGTACCGCCACCTATAGGGTCATACAGGGACCCACTCGAACTCGAATTTTCATCAAAATCAGTCCAGGACTTTATCATAATCCTCGGTTTAGGACTAGGATCTGTTTAGGATCCTCCTACGCAACCTACACATCAGTACTCAGAAGAAATCCATATATAGAGTTGGTCATGGAGTTAGTTAGTTTGTTTTCAGAGATATCGCTTTTAAAGGCTCTATAAG